>JAJAGP010000203.1:135160-605593 GCA_025084515.1 Ancistrus triradiatus | reverse complement strand
GATTGAGCGTGTGCTCAGGGAATCACAGATAGCCAGCAACAGCTTTTTCAGGACTGCCCTCCAGACCTACAAATCAAATGGCTGCACACTGAGGATTAGCTCAGCACGACTAATGAGCTGCTGTGAGACAGAAAATTACTTCAACTGACTGGAAGGCAAATACAATTTTTATCATCGTGCTCTCATTGAATTATTTGTTGTCTCCAAAATGATCTCTAAACTTTAGCACAGCTGCAGCCCATTACCAAAAGTACGGGTAGCATTAAATCTTCACTTGCTACACATTATTTGTTTTCTAGCTCATTGTTGTGCCACTGATAAAGTGGTCGTTGAAGGCTTGTAAGCCCTTTGAATTGTATGTATTTCTGCATGAATATGGACTGAAGCATCATCAGATTTCTACACAAGACATGTATTGTGCAGTATGGTACTTTGCTACATGTTTTCATATCGTGTTTAAATTAGTGTCATTGTTTAGAATAAAATACTATGTGCAGAGTGTCTAAACTACTGTGTGACTATGGTAATGTCTGCTCAGCGTCCATTTCGGTCAATGTCATGTCTCACAGAACGCAATTCAGACGTTAAACTGTGCATACCTGTATTACAGAAGATAACTAAGGCTTTAGTGCAGGGCAGTGAGCCAGGGATTTCAGCTGAAGCTTCAATAAACTTGTGACAAGATATGCCGACTAGTGAACCAGATACAAAGCAAATGTGCACACCAACAGTGCAAATGAAGTCCAGCGTGTGACCATGAGAATGAGTGGAAAAATCAACATGTTGATTCAAGATAAAACAACTAAGCACAGACAAAAACTCAGTTGATGATGAGCAGATAATATTTACACTACTAAGTCCCCCAGCACGATCACAGCTGGACAAACAGCACTGCTAAGAGTAAGCAGTTCATGAAACAGAAAACATTTGAATGGAATTTGGTGGATAGTAAATTAACAAAAACATTTATTGGGATGGAACCAGCTACTTTTAGAGCAAAAAACTACTTTATGAAGGTCACAGAGGCTGACACTAAATCTATTGTAAACAACAGCCAGATCGCCACCTTTTCCCTGAAGCATTGGCTTAACAAAGTATCTACAGCCTGTTCGGCAAGAGATTTTGAAAAAGGTCACTAGGTTGTTGTCAAATCTCAGTGAGAAAAACACAAGTTGAGATTGTTTCTGAAGGATGCACATGGTCAGCAACCATACTCAAATAGAACCTGCCATTCAAGTGATGATTGATTGGTATTAACGGGTCCAAAGTGTGCCAACCAAACATCACCAGCCTGAACTGTTGACACACGACATGTTTGGATTCATGCTGTTGATTCGGACAACCATCTGTCTGCTTCAGCAGAAATCGAGCATCTTCAGCTGCCCAATTCGGTTTTTTGTTCTTGGCTAACAGAAGCATAACCCAACATGGTTTCCTGCTGTTCCCATTTGCCAGAGGTTACAGAGTTACAGGAGTTGCTCAGGATTGATGTGGATTGGTGTTACATGATCCAGTTACACTATATCTTGTCTCTACACGTTTACTTGAGCAAAAGACAGTTACAACGCGGTACAAGTAACATGGTAACCAGGGGCTATGTTGCTATACCCCACTAAAATCATGATGGCAAAAAGTCCATTTTATCCTGGATTGCTGATCAGAACTACAGGACATGCCATGCAAGTTCACTACATTTCCCATAATGCCCCAGCATCTTTCCAAAAGCCTGGCAAATTCTTTCAGTCAAAACCAGTTTCTTTCGTTTTGTCGCATGGAGTCATTGATATCCGCAAATACAGTGGTACTTGAAAGTTTGTGAACCCATTTAGAATTTCTATATTTCTAAAACATCATCAGATTTTCAAACAAGTCCTAAAAGTAGATTAAAAAACCCAGTTAAACAAATGAGACAAAAATATTATACTTGGTCATTTATTTATTGAGGAAAATGATCCAATATTACATATTAGTGAGTGGCAAAAGTATGTGAACCTCTATGATTAGCAGTTCATTTGAAGGTGGAATTAGAGTCAGGTGTTTTCAATCAATGGGATGACAATCAGGTGTGAGTGGGCACCCTGTTTTATTTTAAAGAACATGGATCTATCAAAGTTTCTGCTCTTCAACAACACACGTTTGTGGAGTGTATCATGGCACGAACAAAGGAGATTTTCTGAGGACCCTCAGAAAAAGAGTTGTTGATGCTCATCAGGCTGAAAAGGTTACAAAACCATCTCTAAAGAGTTTGGACTCCACTAATCCACAGTCAGACAGATTGTGTACAAATGGAGGAAATTCAAGACCATTGTTACCCTCCCCAGGAGTGGTCAACTAACAAAGATCACTCCAAGAGCAAGGTGTGTAATTGTTGGTGATGTCACAAGAACCCCAGGGTAACTCCTAAGCAACTGAAGGCCTCTCTCACATTGGCCTAATGTTAATGTTCATGAGTCCACCATCAGAAGAAAACACTGAACAACAATGGTGTGCATGGCAGGGTTGCAAGGAGAAAGCCACTGCTCTCTCCCAAAGAACATTGCTGCTCGACTGCAGTTTGCTAAAGATCACGTGGACGAGCCAGAAGGCTATTGGAAGAATGTTTTGTGGACGGATGAGACCAAAATAGAACTTCTTGGTTTAAAAGAAAAATCGTTTATGTTTGGGAGAAAGGAAAACAGTGCATTCCAGCACAAGAACCTTATCCCATCTTGTAAACATGGTGGTGGTAGTATCATGATTTGGGCCTGTTGTTTTGCTGCATCTGGACCCAGGACGGCTTGCCATCATTGATGGAACAATGAATTCTGAATTTATATCAGAGAATTCTAAAGGAAAATGTTAAGGACATCTGTCCATGAACTGAATCTTAGGAGAAGGGTGGGTCATGCAGCAAGACAACGACCCTAAGCACGCAAGTTGTTCTACCAAAGAATGGTTAAAAAGAAGAATAAAGTTCATGTTATGGAATGGCCCAAGTCCAAAGTCCTGACCTTAATCTAATGGAAATGTTGTGGAAGGACCTGAAGAGAGCAGTTTAACGTTGTTTTAAACCCACCAACATCCCAGAGTTGAAGCTGTTTTCTGTACAGAGGAATGGGCTAAAATTCCTCCAAGCCGGTGTGCAGGACTGATCAACAGTTACAGAAACGTTTAGCTGCAGTTATTGCTGCACAGCAGGGGGGGTCACACCAGATACTAAAAGCAAAGGTTCACATACTTTTGCCATTCACTAATATGTAATACTGGATCATTTTCCTCCCCATCAGTTTCTAGAACTGAAGAAGCCTTTAAGATGAGAGGTGGAACATCTTCAAGTCCAGTTGCCTTTAATTCAACACTGAAGTCTACCCTGACCTGGATGACTGGGAACTTTCATAGACATATGTATAACCTACCAAAGTACAAACTGAAATGAAAGCAAGGGCATTCATTAAACTAGTGAAGGCATCAATTAAACATTAACATAAACAAAAGGCAATTAATGGCATTTATTTAGTGTTTATTCTTCATTACTCATCCATGGCAGAGTAACACCCGCTTTAGTGTTAAGTCGCTGAATATATTTACTGTTTAACTGGCTTATTTGTATGCACAGTAGTGCCCTTATGACTGACTGGCAAGAGAGGGGTATAGCTGTGCCCCTCGAAATTCTATGCCCCCCAGTATGACAAATGGTCTACCTGATAGTAACAGAAGAGTATGAATTTTACCCATGTCAGTGAATCAAATTAGTACCAACACAAAGTGTCTCCTCGTTCTCCCCACCACACAGACTAGATACTCACATTAAGACAGCTGTATGGAACACTGTGACTTCTGGGGCACTCTGCCCTGACAGTAACTTGATTCCATTATTACCCACCTTCGGTTGTGGAGGCTAATGAGCGTTCCACAACAACAGAGAAAAATGTTGATATCCTTAACTGTTAGCTAGGTGAATTGCTAGCCTCAGGCTTTAACTAGATTATGGGCTCATGTTTCCCAGTTGCCTAGCAACAGACTTGGAGTCTTATATTCTAGTTTAAAATTTTCTATCATAGTGAATAAGTCCAGTTTAATCTGATTGTACATTGTGCAAGTGATTTTTAATCTGATTGTGCAAGTGAAGTTTTTTTATCCATATGACCTTACTGAAGAACATCACTGCACATTCAAATGCGGTATATAGACAAAAGTTTGTGGACACCCAAAAAACACATCCAACTGACTTGTTGGGATCAGAAATCTATAAATCTGTCATACTAAGAGTCACAAGAGCTGTTGGTCTATGGAGAATTTAGAAATGTATGCTTAATATTATGAAAGTGAGTTTCTGAAATAGCAGAGCTTTATAGTTAGAATAGGTGTCCACAAACTTTTGTGTACTACCAGCCTGCAACATTGCCTTTATCAAATCTGAACATTGTTATATTAGCTTAGTCATTTTCGACTAATTATAGGGTAGAGGTGTGGACTCGAGTCACATGACTCGGACTCTAAGTGTGACCCGAATTTGATGACTTGAGACTCGAATCGACAAAATCAAAAAAGACTTGCAACTCGACTTTGACTTTACTGTCAGTGACTCGGACTTGGAACCTGATTTCACCTTTAAGACACGAAAGGACTCCAAGGACTCCAAAAACATAACAATTTATTTTGGGGTGTTAATATAATATTAAATCGCTCATCCGACCCATTAGTAGCAGCATTCGGATTGCATGGTGCTGTATCACTGTTAGGGAGCTGAGCTGAAATCCCAGCAGAATTAAAGGTCTGAATAACCAAACAAAATCAAACCAAATATTCTTAAGAAAAAATTGTGTTATTGTAGGTGTATTTAAAAACTCTAAACACACCAAAACAGCCCCATTTGGCATTTGGTGACTTGAAAAGGACTTAAAGTTTAAGACTTGGGACTTTACTTAAGACTTGCCTTTATTGACTTGGGACTTGATGTGAACTTACTTGTATTGACTTGGGACTTGTCTCTCTTGACTACTTGCATCTTAATGACTTGTTTCCACCTCTGTTATAGGGTGTGTCCACATCAAGATTACATCTGCATGAAACAGAAATGTATTCTAAATATATTCTCAGTCATTTATTAAACAGCAGCCACTCTGCTAAGTTAAACCCTTACAAAATGCTCAATCTGAAACATTAACTCTACCAGGTATCTCACTATCTTATCGTGCAGGTTCTAATGATAATACCTATTGTACATAGAGTGCCTTCTCGTAGAGGTCTGGCTTTAGTTTTATAAACCCTCACCTCTATACTTGTTATACAGACTGTCTTTGGACTTTGGAGGATGAGGAAATCCTGAGGAACTCTGCATGTTGACCTTCATCCATCACTGGATCCTTGGCTCTTCCTCTTCCTCCACAGAGCTGTCAAAATAGCTTACTGAAAGCAAAACCTTTTACACCCTTATCCAGGGTCAGTTACAGTTTTCAATGGGCAAACAGTAACAGCTTGGTAGAGAAGCAGTAACCACTTTGCCACCATGCTGCCCTGTGATATTAATGATTTTTTATTTCCTTGTCGTGGTTAGGGTTGTGGGAAGAACAACAAACCGATCATGCCTGTATGTGGTGCCTGACCCAGTCAGAGGACATCACTGTCACTTAAGCCCGGGTCATGGCACCATCCGAACGTCTTCATGTGATGCATAATATAGTCTCTGAAACTTATAATATGATATTATGATGCAATGATATTATAATATTGCAGGTACTATTTGTCTTTCAAAGTGGCATAGTGACTTGGTGTCACACATCTCCAGGGATGTGGGTTTGATCCTCTGCTTTGAGAGGAGTTCAGTTTTACAGAAAAGGTGCTGAATTTGCAGAATATGCAGTGGGCCATAACATTATACACAGTCTATATAGGAAAGGAACACAAACAACAATTGCTTTAAACGTTATAATATGGTTGGGTTTCCAAATTCATGGAATAATTATGAGAGAGATGTACAGTGGTACTTGAAAGTTGGTGAACCCTTTAGAACTGTCTATATTTCTGCATAAATATGACCTAAAACATCATCAGATTTTCACACAAGTCCTAAAGTAGATAGAGAACCCAGTTAAACAAATGAGACCAAAAAATTATACTTTGTCATTTATTTATTGAGGAAAATGAGCCAATATTACATATTAGTGAGTGGCAAATGTATGTGAACCTCTAGAATTAGCAGTTCATTTGAAGGTGAAATTGGAGTCAGGTGTTTTCAATCATTGGGATGGCAATCAGGTGTGAGTGGACACCCTGTTTTATTTAAAGAACAGGGATCTATCAAAGTCAGCTCTTCACAACATGTTTGTGGAAGTGTGTCATGGCACGAACAAAGGACCTTTCTGAGGACCTCAGAAAAAAAGTTGTTGATGATCATCAGGCTGGAAAAGGTTACAAAATCTAAAGAGTTTGGACTCCACCAATCCACAGTCAGACAGATTGTGTACAAATGGAGGAAATTCAAGACCATTGTTACCCTCCCCAGGAGTGGTCGACCAACAAAGATCACTCCAAAAGCAAGGTGTGTGATAGCAACTGAAGGCCTCTCTCACACTGGCTAATGTTAATGCTCATGAGTCCACCATCAGAAGAACACTCAACAACAATGGTTTGCATGGCAGGGTTAGAAGAAGAAGCCACTGCTCTCCAAAAAGAACATTGCTGCTCGTCTGCAGTTTGCTAAAGATCACATGGACAAGCCAGAATGCTATTGGAAGAATGTGTTGTGGACGGATGAAACAAAAACAAAACTTTTTGGTTTAAAAAAAGCATTATGTTTGGAGAAAGGAAAACACTGCATTTCAGCACAAGAACCTTATCCCATCTGTGAAACATGGTGGTGGTAGTATCATTGTTTGGGCCTGTTTTGCTGCATCTGGGCCAGGACGGCTTGCTGTCCTTGATGAAAGAATGAATTCTGAATTCTATCAGAGAATTCTAAAGGAAAATGTCAGGACATCTGTCCATGAATTGAATCTCAAGAAAAGGTGAGTCATGCAGCAAGACAACGACAGTAACAACACAAGTCGTTCTACCAAAGAATGGTTAAAGAAGAATAAAGTTAATGTTTTGGAATGGCCAAGTCAAAGTCCTGACCTTAATCCAATGGAAATGTTGTGGAAGGACCTGAAGTGAGCAGTTAATGTGAGGAAACCCACCAACATCCCAGAGTTGAAGCTGTTCTGTACGGAGGAATGGGCAAAAATTCCTCCAAGATGGTGTGCAGGACTGATAAACAGTTACAGGAAACGCTTAGTTGCAGTTATTGCTGCACAGAGGGGTCACACCAGATACTGAAAGCAAGGGTTCACATACTTTTGCCTCTCACTAATATGTAATATTGGATCATTTTCCTCAATAAATAAATGACGAAGTATAATATTTTTTATGTCTCATTTCTTTAACTGGGTTTTCTTGATCTACTTTTAGGATTTGTGTGAAAATCTGATGATGTTTTAGGTCATATTTATGCAGAAATATAGAAAATTCTAAAGGGTTCACAAACTTTCAAGCACCACTGTACATTATATATTTCCCATATGCACGTGTTTGTGGGAGATGAGGAGACCAGAAGAAAGGACGTTTTCTGGCCTGTCTGAAGGTTTCTCCCATGGATGATTTGCCGAGTTGATAAAGGCTTTGAAGCTACTGAAGAGCAAATTTCAAAGCCATTGAAGTGTTTTTTTCTGGAGACGGACATTTAGTAGTCGTGAGCTAGCTGAGGCCGGATTATACCGTAATGAGTTTGTACTAATACTTCAAGCTTGGAGAGCATCTGGAGGACATAAAGAGCGTGACAGCAGCATGTTCTCTAATAATAATAAGAAGAATACAACCCCAAATTAGACAGTATGAACCCACGACAGAAACATTAACAAGATGGGTAGAAGATCTCCAGTTTGTCAACAAATGCATTAAAAAAGTATTGAGATGCTTAAAAATTATGTTTCTCAAAGAAAGGAAGAAATGTGCATATTTCTCCCTCTACAATGCATAATTTCATTAAATGATTCCAGGAATCTGGAGGAATTTCATTGCGTAAAGGGCAAGGGCACAAGCCTAAACTGAAGACCTTTGATCTCAGATTCCTCAGATGGCACCGCATCAAGAATCGTCATTCATCAACAGCTGATAGAACCACATGGGCAATTAATTACTTTGGCAAACCTTTGTCAAGCACTACAATACGAAGTTACATTCACAAATGCCACTTAAAACTTTACTGTGCAAATAAAGAAGCCTTATGTTAACCATATGATGAGGCGGCATCGTCTTCTGGGATGGACCATCACAGTGGAAAAGTGTATTGTGGTCAGAAGATTCAGTTTTCCTGATCTGTTTTGGAAGAAATACTGTATTTGACTGTGATACATGTATATACATACTTATATGTAAATACATACATATACATATAATGTATATACTGTATATACGTATACATACACTCACCGGCAACTTCATTAGGTACACCTTGCTAGTACCAGGTTGGATCCTCTTTCAACAAGATGCTAGAAACATTCCTCCTAATTCCTAATATATTGAGATCTGTTGACATTGGCGGCCATGTGAGTACAGTGAACTGATTGTCATGTTCAAGAATCCAGTTTGAGATGATTTGAGCTTTGGGACGTGGTGTGTTTCCTGCTGGAAGTAACCATCAGAAGATACACTGTGGTCATGAAGGGATAGACATGGTCCATAGATAGACTGTGGAGTTTAAACAATGTTCAGTTGATATTAAGGGGAGAAAAGTTTGTCAAGAAAATACCCAGAATCATTACACCACCAGCCTGAACTGTTGACACAAGGCAGGATGGATCCATGCTTTCATTCTGTTTATGCCAAATTCTGATCCTACCATCCGAATGTTGCAGCAGAAATGGAGACCAGGCAACGTTTATCCAATCTTCGGTTGTCCAGTTTTGGTGAACCCATGTGAATTGTAGCCTCAGTTGCCTGTTCTTACCTGAATGAAGTAGCATCCAGTGTGTGGTCATCTGCTGCTGTAGCCCTGTATTTCTCTTATTTTGGATAAATCTCTCTAAACCCTAGTAATGGCTGAGCGTAAAAATCCAGCAGACCAGCAGTTTCTGAAATGCTCACTCCAGCCCATCTAGTTGTAACAACTATGGCATGTTCAAAGTCACTTAAATCATCTTTCTTCCCCATACTGATTCCCTGTTTGAACTTCCCATATGATTGGCTGATTGGTACTTGCCTGGACATGTACTGGCTTAAGCAGGGGGACACGCCTGGCACTGCAGGATCTGAGTCCCTCTCGGCGTAGTGTGTTACTGATGGTAGCCTTTGTTACTTTGGTCTCTGCAGGTCATTCATCAGGTCCCTCCGTGTAGTTCTGGGATTTTTGCTCACCGTTCTCATGATCATTTTGACCGCACAAGATGAGATCTTGCGTGGGGCCCCAGATCGAGGGAGATTATCAATGGTCTTGTATGTCTTACAATTGCTCCCACAGTTGATTTATTCACACCAACCTGCTTGCCAATTGCATATTCACTCTTCCCAGCCTGGTGCAGGCAGGTCTACAATTTTCTTCCTGGTGTCCTTCGACAGCTCTTTGGTCTTGGCCATGGTTGAGTTTGGAGTCTGACTGTTTGAGGCTGTGGACAGGTGTCTTTTATACAGATAACGAGGTCAAACAGGTGCCATTAATACAGGTAACGAGTGGAGGACGGAAGAGCTCTTTAAAGAAGTTGTTACAGGTCTGTGAGAGCCAGAAATCTTGCTTGTTTGTGGGTGACCAAATACTTATTTTCACCCATGATTTACAATTAAATTCTTTAAAATCCTAACAATGTATCAAATCCTACAACTAGAACTGTGCCTGTGGTCTTCCATTGCCTCACTATGTTCCTCACAGTGGAAACTGACAGCTGAAATCTCTGAGAGAGCTTTTCCCTTTCCCTGAACCATGATGTTGAACAACCTTTGTTTTCAGGCCATTTGAGAGTTGTTTTGAGGCTCCCATGTTGCCACTCTTCAGAGAAGATGCAAAGAGGAGTAAAACTTCCAATTGGCCACCTTAACACTTTCTCATAGTTGGATTCACTTGTGTATGTAGATCAAGGGTCAATGAGCTTACAAAACAAATTTTGTGTTCCAATAATTAGTGCTAAAGGTATTCGAATGACAAGGGTGCCCAAATTTATGCACCTGCCTAATTGTGTTTGAATAATTACTGCACACTTTCTGTAAAACCTATAAACTTAATTTCACTTCTCAAATATCACAGTGTTCATCTGCTATATGATATATTTACCTGAAATTGCTGAGCTGGACAACCAATGATTTATAAAGAAAAATCATGAAAATTATCAGGGGTGCCCAAACTTTTTCATACGACTGTATATATCATATCTGTGAGATTTGTGGAAGTTGGAGGTCAGGGCAACAGCTTGGGCTCCCCTTTGTCCCTCCTCAGACCACTTTCAGTAGATCCTCTTACAGGGAGCACCCCAACAAGCCATGACAATGTGCAAGTGCTCCAACCCAGATGTCTATAACTATAAGCATTTGGCTCTTGTCAAAGACTCTGAATGCCTGCTCATTACACCCGCATTCAATACAAAGAATCCAAGATCCATGTGTGAAGCATATAAAAAAAATACATGCTACATTTAATTAAAGGTTACATTTTCCTTATTCGATTAAGATCAATTTTAATTCGATGTCTTTTTTCACCAAGTGAGCCAATATGTCTCTGAAGCTGACTGTATATGCATTGGATAGACTCTCTATGAAAACACTGGAAGAATCAGTGTCAGGGTGAAATCAATTCAAAAGATCTCACGACCGCCTCAATGCCACCTCTTTCTCTCACGAGCTTTTCACATAGATACAATTGCACACACACACACGCACTTCCTAAATTCTCCGTTTCAGAAGACAGGCACTATGATTCATGACTCACCACTCACCTTTTCTGTTATGCAACCTCGCTCACTCACCAGCACTTACACACCGAGCATGCGGTTACATACAGTTGCAAGATTAAGCAAGATTTGTGAACCCTTTGGAATGACCTGGAATTCTACATTATTTACTTAAATGTGTTCTAATCCTCACGAGAATTAAACACATGCCTTCTAAACTACTGACCCACAAACAACTGTCCTCTAAAGTGTTTGTAATACACATTACTTAAGATACAATTAAGGCAGGAAAAACTATGTGAATCCTTGTCTCTTAATATAGTGATACCTCGGTTCTTGTCGTTAATGCGTTCCAGAAGTCTTGTCGAGAACAGAAAATAATGAGTACCGGGCCAATTTTTCCAATAACGAATAATGTAAATTGAATTAATCTGTTCCAGACCCCCAGAAAATCCACACTGTATAAGGCATTATATGCATTAATGGAGCTGTATTGTTCAGGTGCTCCCTGATTTATGATGGACATATGTTCAACAAATCCATCATAAGATAAATGTATCATGAACCGATGAGTTTAACGAGTGTTTGGTAGAGAGGTTTGTACTGTATCATTGTGAAGTGTATGATAAGTAACGATAAGTAAGTTAATGTGAAAGAACACAAAGCTTATATTATAATAAAGTGTTGAAGAATCTCATGTAATTTAGTGAGTGATGGATTTAAAGTGAAAAGTAACAGCAAAACACTTAATCTATTGGTGAACTCAGGGCGATAACATAGCGGCTAAGCTAGCGGCAGCCTGTGTTCTGGAGGATTCAGTTCCAGTCTTCCTTTTGGTTGGCTCTTATAACTAACCTTTTTAGGATCCATGGAAACTTATTTGTGCTAAGAATACAGTACTGTAGATTTTTACTGAACAAGAGCTATTGTGAATCTGAATCACTGAATCACTGTGTACTGAATCGTGAGTCATGAATCATAGATCGTGAATCGAGTTTCGGCTAAAACAAGACTCGTGCAAGTTTAAGCAAGTGAGTCGAGTACCACGCAAACGACAAGAACCGAGACAAATTTTTCTAGTTAAAATGTGTCGAGAACCGAATTCGACAAGTTCCGAGGTGGTCGAGGACCGAGGTTATCTGTATATGTTTGGTTCATGGTACGCTTAGTTTTGCAGAAAATCATTTGTGCTATAGTCACAAATATAGCGACTCACTGTGCTAAAAAGAGAAAAAATAACTGTTTTTAAATGATCTTTGTGCCATCTCAGAACAAAGAGCCACTGGAGGATAATTACTGTAATAATACAAGCACATAGAGACTGTATTGTTTGCATGGAAAAATGTCTTGCCAGAAAACTACTGCTAATTTGGAAGGTAATGGGGAAACGTAGCTGTAGTCTTCAAAATGGATTTTACATTGCTCAGCCACAAATACTGCACCTTGTAAACAACAGGCTGAGGAAACAGGACGCGAGGATGAAGGTAATACACTTATTGAAACACAGCGTCACAGATGAAAGCGACATATTCTCAGTAAAAGTGAAGACCTTGAAACCTTCTCAGCCTCTAAACGGCTTTCAATGTGCTAAATCCAAAGCCATTTGAAAAGGGTTTCTGTATGCTTCTGTGCCGTGACATGTGACTGATCTGCACAAGCATCAGTTTCCTCATCAACACAGTATTATGATCAGATTGATATGTATATACACTGTATGGACAAAAGTATTGGGACACACCTTTTAATCACTGAATTCAGCCGTTTCATTCAGTATTGTTGCCACAGGTGTATAAGAGCTCACTGAATTTGAGCATGGAAGTTTTAGATTCTCTATTATACATTTCATAATATGACATTATCTCTAGTCTACATATTATCATATATTATTTTAATTATTATATATTTTTAAATATGTTTTCTCTGTTAATATTTATTTAGCTTCTGTTTATGTAAACTATCGCTATAATCATATTAATTAGTTTACCTAATTAATGGGTTCCTTTTTGAGTCTTGGTCCTCCCAAGGTTTCTTGCTTATAACGTTTAGGTCAATTTCCACTGTCACCCTAGGCTTGCTCAGTATGTGAACCTTTGGTTTCAGTATCTGCTGTGACCCCCCTGTGCAGAAATAACTGTAACTAAATGTTTCCAGTCCTTCCACAACATTTCCATTGGATTAAGGTCAGGACTTTGACTTGGCCATTCCAAAACATTAACTTTATTCTTCTTTAACCATTCTTTGGTAGAACGACTTGTGTGCTTAGGGTCGTTGTCTTGCTGCATGACCCACCTTCTCTTGAGATTCAGTTCATGGACAGATGTCCTGACATTTTCCTTTAGAATTCTCTGATTTTTGATAGATTCAGAATTCATTGTTTCCATCAATGATAGCAAGCAGTGTCCTGGCCCAGAATGCAGCAATAAAACAGCCCAAAACCATGATACTACCACACCATCTGTTTCACAGATGGATAAGGGTTCTTATTGCTGGAATGCAATGTTTTCCTTTCTCCAAACATAACACTTTTCTATTTTAACCAAAAAGTTTTTATTTGGTCTCATTCCGTCATCCAACAAAAAACATTCTTCCAATGGGCCTTCTGGCTCATCCATGTGATCTTTAGCAAACTGCAGACAAAGCAGCAATGTCTTTTTTTGGAGAAGCAGTTGGCTTTCTCCTTGAACCCTGCAAGCCCTGCCATGACTACCATTGTTGTTAGTTGTTCTTCTGATGGTTGGACTTCATGACACAACATTAACATTAGCCAATGTGAGAGTGGCCCCTTCAGTTGCTTAGAAGTTTACCATGGGGTCCTTTGTGACCTCGCCAACTATAACACAATGTATTGCGTAATGTTCTGTTTATATTTTTATTTGTGGCAACCACATTTCCAAAGGCCTACATTATGAACACACTATAAACCAGACTTGAGAGAGCACTGAGTGGTACTGAAGTATGCAGATTGCAAGGCGGAACTAACTCTTGTATAATGTGACCGAGCATTGTCTCAAAGCAGCTTTCCAAATATCAAGGCGCAAAGCCCTAATCATGTAAGCCTAGGGCGACAGTAGCAAGGAAAAACTTCCTAAATGTTCTAAGGAAGAAACCTTGGGAGGACCAACACTCAAAAAAGGGAACCAGCCTAGATGATATGTGTAGACATGTTACCTAATTAATAGGTTCACAGTTGTAGTTTACATAAACAGAAGGAAACGTACTAGCATATGGACCAGAAGTTCCAGGGTTCAAATCCCAAATATGTCGATCTGCCACTGTTGGGTCTGTAAAAGAGGATCTGCCAGCATTAGTGGGGTCAAAATGACATTTCGCTTTGCTTTTTTACAGACCTAAATGTGTCACATCCTCTAGTCCACATGTATTTACTGAGTTCTGGTCTAAATATGTTATATTCTGCTTTTTCTGGCCTAATGGGAGCCATGCCTTGGAATGACAATGTTTCTCTGGCACATCGAAATAGCTACTAGTGAGCTTTTGTCCATTTTAAGCATTCGGTTTTAAAAATAGGAGTCCAAGCTTGCCAAGGATGGTAAGTAAAATTTATTTTAAAAAAACTCACAGAGCCTTTCTTGCTGAGATGAGTCACGCAGCAGTCTGCAGAATGCTAACAAAGGACTAGATGGCCTGTGAAAACCAGCTCAATGAGCAAACAGCATTTCCGGAGCTTATCTGCCTTCAGACTGTGTGTAAATGGCATGAAATTGCTCTTAACTTTCAAACATAACAGTTCTTATTGTGGAAAGGAATCCAGTCGTGACAGTGGGTGAAAAAGAAGTCGTTTTGCTTTTTGCTGATTGTGTGTGATTAGCTAAAGCATATGAGCTGTTCTTAATGTGCGTTGTACGAATTTCAGCTTAACATAACCTGGGTTGTTGTCCTCGTTGTTTTTCTGCTAATAAAAGCCTCTGACCTTGATCGTGGAGTAAATTGAGGAAAAGGGCGTATCCGATCTCTGGATCCTGTTTTTATTTCACATTGTTTTGGGAAGCAGCTGTCATGCCTTGTTGACACAAGGTTGTGATGTCATATAATGTTCTTCGAGTGAAGGTGAGGTACGGATGACATCTGCTTAATGGCTGTGTGTGCCAATATGTTTATGGTGAATAAAAACCACACTCTATCCCCACTAATGAACTGCACTTAAATGCAGTACTTAAAAAAAAAAAAAAAAGTTTTCAACATTTAATCCCCACTTTTCCTGTTCAGGGTTCCAGGGGCTTCAGCATCTATCCAAGTCAAAGTCAAATATATGTATATAGCCTATAGCGCTTTCACCATGGAGCATTGTCTCAAAGCAGATTTACATCATCTAGGTCCAAAGCCCTAACTGAGCAAGACTAGGGCAACAGTGGAAAGGAGAAACTCCCTAAATGTTGTAAGGAAAAAAACTCTGGGAGGACCAAGACTCAAAAAGGGACCCTGCCTCCTTGGGCAGCCTAGATCATATATATAAGAATTAAACCTAATTAATATCTTACCTCAATAATAAGTTTACAGTAATAGTTTAAATAAACAGCACGTGGCTTGTCCACGTGATCTTTAGCAAACTGCAGACAAGCAGCAATGTTCTTTTTGGAGAGCAGTGGCTTTCTCCTTGCAACCCTGCCATGCACACCATTGTTGTTCAGTGTTCTTCTGATGGTGGACTCATGAACATTAACATTAGCCAATGTGAGAGAGGCCTTCAGTTGCTTAGAAGTTACCCTGGGGTTCTTTGTGACCTCGCCAACTATTACACGCCCTGCTCTTGGAGTGATCTTTGTTGGTCGACCACTCCTGGGGAGGGTAACAATGGTCTTGAATTTCCTCCATTTGTACACAATCTGTCTGACTGTGGATTGGTGGAGTCCAAACTCTTTAGAGATGGTTCTGTAACCTTTTCCAGCCTGATGAGCATCAACAACTCTTTTTCTGAGGTAATCAGAAATCTCCTTTGTTCGTACCATGTTACACTTGGGGGGATGCCAGCAAACATGTGTTGGGGTGAAGAGCTGACTTTTGAGATATCCCTGGTCTTTAAATAAACAGGGTGCCCCACCACACACCTGATTGTCATCCCATTGATTAAAACACCTGACTCTAATTTCATTCACCTTCAAATTAAACTTGCTAATTATAGAGGTTCACATACTTTTGTTGCCCACTCACTAATATGTAATATTGGATTCATTTTTTTCCTCAATAAATAAATGGACCAAGTATAATAGTTTTCTCTCATTTGTTTAAGCTGGGTTTAATTTATTTCCTTTTAGGAGTTGTTTGTGAAATGAATCTGATGATGGTTTTTAGAGGTCATATTTATGCAGAAATTATAGACAAACCGTTTGAGCACCACTGTCAAGAGGTAGGGAGGGGTATGAATGGAACCTGATACTTTTGACGGAAAGCCAAAATGCATTGGATAGACAGCATTACGAACAACACAGAGAACCAGCCGGATGAAACAGAGACTCTGCAGGTAAATGTGAATCATTTTATATAAGTTTATAGGTAAGAGAGCAAGAATAACAGGCAGTGAATTCCCTCTGATATAATTTCAGTTCATGGACAGATGACCCTGACCATTTTCCATCTACCACAGGTAAGAGAGGAAAAATACCGGCAGTGAATGCTCTGAATAATTCAGGTCATGGACAGATTGACCTGAAGCATTTTCAATTACCCTAGGGTTTCTCGGGTGCCCAATTTGCTCAGTTTCTTACAAATTTATTAATGATTTACAAACAGTGGTCATCTATGAGCAGTTTCATTGCATTCTCGTGTGCCGCCAGTCACACTGAAAGAGTTAATATGCAAGTTCAGTACTGATGTGAAGGTTCTCAGAAACGCGCAACAGGAACTCTCTAGCCGGTCACTGTGGTCCTCCAGGATAGGCTTCAACAACCCTCCATCGACCACAATTTTTTTTTTTTTTACATTGGGGTTAAAACTATGAAAGAATCCAATACCGATCAGCAATTCATCACATGCACAATTTCACAAACTTGTCTCTTTATGTGGCAGGGTAATAAAACCTGCGCCCAGATATGACATCAGGTTTTTTTTTTTTAATGGTTTCCTCCCCGTTTGCGAATCGCACTGACTAAGCGCTCTTGACACGTTTATCTTTCAGTCACAGGCAGTCCGTAACGTTGTTGGGACATTCCACGACGAGTGTGATTGTGCCTCACGCATGCAGATGGCTGATATTTTAGACGCGATCCTTGAAAGTTACTTGACACCAACTTTGCCCAAAATTTTGCTTATTATTGTAAACATAGGTATGTTCAAAATTCATCTACAAATGGTGAAGTTCTACAGTTGAAACAAATCGTCAGCCATAGACATCCAGTCGCTTACTGCTGCTGTATGAGAAGTGTTTAACAAATGAAGAAGACATTTTGCTGTAGAGCTTTAAAAATGCATAAAGGTAAGCAGGCCAAATGAACCAAGTACTTACAGAACAAATAATACTATGAGGAAATGATGCCTTAGATCAGCTTTATTATCATAAACCCAGCCATTAGCTTCAGTAACTAGCTGACTAGCATGCAAACACAGCTTAGCTTGCTTTGCAATGGGCTATATTTGTATGGCTTCTTAGCTATATTAATCCTGATTCAAATCTGATTATTCACAGGGTGTTTTGGAAACATGGACCTGAAGCTAAGCCTGTTCATAGCTAACAAGAATCTTTGTTAGCTCAGCTCAGCTAATTAGCAGCTCTACAGCTACAGTTCGCTGGAGTTATCAAGATTAAAATGCAACCTATGAATGGAAATGATTGAAAACTATCACTGTGTTATCTAGCAAGCATGCTAAATAATTATGAAGGGACTAAACAGCATGCATGGAGGCAGTGGTTAAAGTAATAGATATTGAGCAGAAGGTCCAGAGTTTCCAGCAATGCCAAGTTACCACTGTTGCCTTAATAGATTCAACAAGGTGCTTGAAATATTCCTCAGACATTTTGGTCCATTATGCCATGATAGCATTACACAGATGCTGCAGATTTGTCGGCTGCACATCCATGATGCTCTATAGGATCAAGATCTGGTGACTTTTGAGGTCATATGAGTACAGTGACCTCACTGTCAAGTTCAAGAAACCAAATTGAGATGATTTGAGCTTTGTGACATGGTGCGTTATTTTGCTGGAAGTAGCTATCAGAAGATGGTACACTGTGGTCATAAAGGGATGAACAAGGTCAGCAACAATACTCAGGAAAGCTGTGGGGTTTAAACGATGCTCAGTTGGTAGTAATGGGCCCAAAGTGTGCCAAGAAAATCCCCCACATTGTTACACCAACACTACCAGGATGGATCTGTGCTATCATCTTGTTTATGCCAAATTCTGACCCTACTATTTGAATGTCGCAGCAGAAATTGAGACTCATCAGACCAGGCAACGTTTCTCCAGTATTCTTTTGTCCAATTTTGGTGAGCCTATGCAATTGTAGCCTCAGCTGACTGCTCTTAGCTGATAGAAATGGTACCCGGTGTGGTCTTCTGCTGTTGTAGCCCATCTGCTACAAGGATTCTCTGTGCTGTGCATTCAGAGATGCTCTTCTGCATACCTCGGTTGTAAAGAGTGGTTACTTGAGTGACTATTGCCTTTCTATCAGCTCGAACCAGCCTGGACATTCACCTCTGGCAGCTGGCAATAACAAGGCATTTTTTCCCAGGGAACTGCCCTCACTGGATATTTTCTCTTTATCGGACCATTCTCTGTAACCCTAAAAATGGATGTGCATGAAAATCCCAGTAGATCAGCAGTTTCTGAAATACTCAAACCAGCCCGTCTAGCACCAACAACCATATTACGTTTTTCGTTAGCAATAAATCTGGGTGAGTTATACAATTTATTTCCAAAATTTACAAAGATTAAAAAAAAACAAGATTTATTATGAGAACCGGCTTCATATTAGAAAATGTACTGCAGTTCCACTGGAGGGATACTCAAAGTATTAGGATGTGAAAGGATTTGGCAATGCTTGGCATTTAACAACTGGATCGGGCTGCATTACCTTTTCTGAATACTAGAGAGTGAGTTTCTACAGGACAATGGCTAGCAGGACCATGTAAACACAATCCAATAGTCCAAAGACTTCCACGGGCTGTTTATTCAGGCTTATGGTACCCTAACTAACTACATTTTCTCTTTTCTTTCCGAGCTTGTTTTCCGGATACCAGTTCCAGCCCCACACACTAAGATGTTCCGTCGCTTTAACCTCACTCAAGCTGTTCTTCCATCATCTGCTCCAGCCCCACCGTACTCAGACCCCAGAGGGCAGTAACTCTCTTCCTCCTCCGGTTAACTGGGGATGCCATGCCAGCGAGGCTTGCCCACCGAGAACTCAAAATCCTAAAGTGACTGTGTATCGGACTAAATAATGCCAGTATTCATATTTTTACATTATTCCATTCAATATTTGTCTTCGCTATTGGCTTATATGCTGTAGCTTTTATATTCTTATATTTTTATATTATTATATTATTTTTTATTACACTCTTCCTAATATTTTATTTTCTCTAAAATGTTAGTCTACCTGTTATTTTATTTAAATGATGTTCTCTCTGATCATATTTATTTAGTTTCTGTTTATTTATACTATTAGTATGAACTTGACAGTGGTAGCCTAGTGGTTAAGACACTGGACTATGGACCAAAAGGTCTAGGGTTCAAATCCCACCTCTGCCAAGCTGCCACTGTTGGATCCTTGAGCAAGACCCTTAACCCACAATTGCTTGAGTTGTAAGATTGTATCATTTGTAACTCGCTATGGATAAGGGCGTCTGCTAAATGCTTTTAGTTTAATTACATATAGCATCTAAGCTACCCAATGAGGTTGGGTCCATTTTTGAGTCTTGGACCTCCCAAGGTTTCTTCCTTGCAATGTTTAGAGAGTTTTTCCCTTGCCACTGTCGCCTGGGCTTGCTTGATTGGCCTTATAATTTAGAAGATAATCTAAAATTGTAAAGCTGCCTGAGACAATTCTCCTACAGAAATAAAGCTGATTTGACTAACTAGGATCACGTAACTTTCTAACATTCTCTACATGTTTCCATAGTAGTTGTAATGAAAGTTTATTTCACTGAATACAGATGTATCACACAAGCAGGGCATCACCAAGAGACTCCATGAGTGATCCGATCTCCATAATTGTTTCAGGGATTTCCAGCAGCCCACGCTCTCGGTGACTCACACTCAGAGGATCTACCCCAGCCTGCCATTTATGGCCTTGCTTCCCCTCAATCCTCCTCTTCCTCACTCGTTTTAACATCCTTCTGAACTGGCAATGAGTCAGTGGTGTTCGAGTGAACTAATGGTTGTGTGGGAGTGGGTTGCCCTCTGCTAAAGCATCTATCGCTGCTTTAAAGGTATTTCTCCCCGTATGAGCAACATACTGCTTTACATTACATAAGAATAAAACCACGAATCAGCGAAGGAGACATTCGCACATTCGACAGAAGTCAAATCCAAGGGTAATACTAATGCCATTACCGCGAGCGCTGTTACATAAGCGTCCTATTGAATACTCTGCTAATTAGGAAACAAAAGAGCCTACACGTTGGTCAAACACCTCGCTGGCATTTAGAGCTGGCAGGAAAAAGGATGATGCTAGGAGCATCTGCTGAGGATGTAGGAGGCTTCCTACCTCAGAGGAAGCAGAGGATCAGCTGAAGGATGCTGTGCTGTGGCCCAGGAATCCTGTGAGAGGAAGGCAAGAAGTGGGAACAGGAAGCCTTCAGCTTAAAAGAACTAGTAATGTGGAACTTGTTTTCTTCATTCAAAGCCGAGGAGCTGTCTTTGGAAGAGTATGAATATAACTTGCACCTGGAAAAGTGCTGTGTGTTGTTGTGTTATTTCTGGTACACAACGTCTAAAGTAAAGTGTATTGAGAATCTTTGAAGTGCACAGACTGATTAAACTGAGAGTACGTCTTGATTTCTCTGTAGAAAGAAAGATGAAATTCATAAGAATTCACCATAAATTTGTATGGGGTGAGTGCCCGGTCTTACTGCATCATAAAAGACATGCTTTTCATGTTCCAGGCTGCAAAGCACATAATATAGCACCTGTTTATAAGAGGAAGGGAGGTATACAGGGTTTTTGAACTCTATTCCAATTTATTTTCAAGCACCATACTTACTAAGCTATATTCGGATATACTGTTATTTTCAGGCCATTTCTGAAATGAAATCTGCTCAAAAATGACTGTTTTGTCTGTCTGTTTCACTCTCTATTTGGCAAGCTTTTAGGAACTAAAAGCCAGGAAGCTGTCAGGATGCCAGTGATAGGCTGTTATGCTTGTTTAGGCTATTCTTAGCTTGGCTCAAATCTTAGCGGTGTTCCAGCAGTGCCTCCTGGCCAGGGCAAATGTTACATACAGGCACAATTGGCTGTGTCTGAAAGAGGGGAGGCTGGTCATAGGATCACCCCCTATACCTGCATCCTGTGTTGCGACCCTTACCAGTTAAAACACCAAAAATAGCATCACACAGTCATAGGGCTGCCAAAGCATCATGATTACCAGAATGATCCATTATTATTGCAAAGATATTACAGCGGTACCTCGGTTCGCGACTACCTTGGAATTCGTTGAATTCGGTTCTCGACGTATTTTTACTAGAAAAATTTGTCCAGGTTCTCGTCGTTTGTTCAGTACTCGGTGCTTAAACTTGTAAGAGTCAAGCCGTGCGTTTCAGCCGAAGCTCGATTCATGATTCACAAATAAGTCCCCATGGGTCCTAAAAAGGTTCGTTTATAAGAGCCAACCGAAAGCAAAACAGGAACTGAATGCCCCAGAACACAGGCTACAGTTAGCTTAGCAGCCTAGTTCATCAATAGAGTAAGTGTTCAATCCATTACTCACTATATTACAAAAGATTTTCCAACACTTTATTATAAAAGAAGGTTTGTGTTAATGATTTTGGCCAACTGTAGATTAATGTAAGTGTTTTAAACAGTAACTTACTCGTCAATACTTATCATAGGCTCATGGGACTGTGGTAGCCTAGTGGTTAAGGTACTGGACTATGGACCAGAAGGTCCAGGGTTCAAAGCTGCCACTGTTGGGTCCTTGAGCAAGACCCTTAACCCACAACTGCTTGGATTGTAAGACTGTATCAATTGGAAGTCGCTCTGGATAAGGGCGTCTGCTAAATGCTGTAAATGTAAATAGGCTCCACTATGGTGCACTATAGACTGCTCTACCAAACACTCGTTAAACTCCTCAGTTCATGATACATTTAACTGATGATGGATTTGACTGAACATATCCCCATCATAAATCAGTGAGCAGCTGTACAATACAACATTACAATATAATTCCTTATGCAGTGTGGATTTTCTGGGGGTCTGGAACAGATTATTTCAATTAACATTATTCCTTATGGGGAAAATTGGTTCGATACTCGTCATATTCGGCACTCGACAAGCCTTCTAACGAGTTAACGACGAGAATTATTTATTGCTGCACACCAGATACTGGAAGCAAAGGTTCACATACTTTTGTCACTCACTAATATGTAATAGTGGATCATTTTCCTCAATAAATAAATTACCAAGTATAATATTTTTGTCTCATTCATTTAACTGAGTTCTCTTTATCTACTTTTAGGACTTGTGTGAAAATCTGATGATGTTTTAGGTCATATTTATGCGGAAATATAGAGAATTCTAAAGGTTTCACAAACCCTCAAGCACCACTGTACCTGTTGAGCCCAACTGGAATTTTAAATATACTTGTACACCGGTAGCCGTATAGAAACAGATCATCTTGCTAAAAAAGAAAAAAACAACAACACAAATACATGGACTGACAGTGAAGTCCAGGCTTTACTGATCCTATATGTGACAGAGGAGATACAATGAGATATTGAGTAATCTAAGTGGAATTTGTGTGGCATCACACGGCGTTCCTGCTGGAAGTGTAAATGGAAACAAAAAGGGCCCTGAAACAAACTCTTGGGGCTGCTCCATGGGGGGTAGTTCCTCCCAAAATAAGTCCCTAGAACCGTTTGGTGCGAAAGCGGCTAAAGTGAACCAGTTTATATAGTTATAAGTTAGAGAGAATATACGGGTAGTGTGGAGACAAACATTTACATTCATGTCATTTAGCAGAAATTTCTACCACGAATGCTAAACCATTCACAGTCTGCTCCAAATCAGGTGCTGTTTTTCTCTAGCTGCTTGCTCTCTAAATAGAAGGAGCTAAAAATATTTTTTGCTTACAGTTTTCAATTAAGAGTGGAAGGTAAATGAAGTTTTCATCCTCGGTAGCTCTACAATGTACCTGTTTCCTGCTTTCTATTTTTTAGCATTGTTATTTTCATCCTGTCTCAGGGAATATCCGAATCTGCCGTTTATAGCACTGCTTCCTCTCCATTCTCCTCTTCCTCATCATTCCAATCAGGCGATGAGTAAGTGGTGCTTTCTTCAACTTAATGGCCATGTGGGTGTGTGATGCCCTCTGTGCATGGCCTACTTTCAGTGAGTTTAATTTATTCCCACCAATGAGCAGCACATTGCTTCCATTAACCACATGTAAAGTAAAATACGCAATACTTCTGTAATTAAGAGTACACTCTTTTTCTGGATTTGAGAAGAACCTTGGGAAATACACACTGTAATAAAGGTACTAAAGCAAACTTTATAAGCAAGGCATTCTCTACTCCATTGATTACGTGTGTGTTAAACAGACAAGACCTACTTCAATAAACCTGAGCCTTTCCTAAGCAAATTTCACCTGCTGTTCGCTGCTTGACTGTGTACGAATTGTAACCAGTAATGTTTTTGTCTAATCCACATACGGACTTCAGTTACTCCGATATTCTTTAATATGGTTATAAAACCCAAGTTCGTATCACTAAGACAATGTATTTTAACAAACAGATTAGAGAGATGACAGTGTAGTTAGACATTGATTTGAAGATAATGCAGGGATTGCATATAATCTACTATACATTATATAGACACCAAGTAAGGGGACACGCCCCTTATTCGGTGAATTCAGGTGTTTCTTTCCATACTATTACCACACATGTATAAAATCAAGCACCTAACCATGCAGTCTGCCTTTACAGTGGGGCAAAAAAGTAATTAGTCAGCCACTGATTGTGCAAGTTTCTCCTACTTAGAAAGATTGTTTCTTCATAGGTACACTTCAACTATGAGAGACAAATGAGGAAAAAAAAATAATAATCAGGGAAATCACATTGTAGGATTTTTTTTAAAGAATTTAATTGTAAATCATGGTGGACAATAAGTATTTGGTCACCCAAAAAACCAGCAAGATTTCTGGCTCTCACAGACCTGGAACCTCTTCATTAAGAAGCTCTTCTGTTCTCCACTCATTACCTGTATTACTGGCACCTGTTTTGACTTCGTTATCCTGTATAAAAGACACCTGTCCACAGCCTCAAACAGTCAGACTCCAAACTCAACCATGGCCAAGACCAAAGAGCCTGTCGAAGGACACAGGAAGAAAAATTGTAGACCTGCACCAGGCTGGAAGAGTGAATCTACAATAGGAAAGCAGGTTGGTGTGAATAAATCAACTGTGGGAGCAACTGTAAGAAAATTGGAAGACCTACAAGACCATTGATAATCTCCCTCGATCTGGGGCTCCATGCAAGATTCTCATCCTGTTGGGGTCAAAATGGTCATGAGAACTGTCATCCAAAAATCTCAGAGCTACACAGAGGGACACGATAAATGACCTGCATAGAGCGTGGGACCAAAGTACAAAGGCTACCCATCATAAACACACTACGCCAAAGAGATCCTGCAGTGCCAGGCGTGTCCTCCAGCTTTATGCCAGTACATGTCCAGGCTCATCTGAAGTTTGCCAGAGAGCATATGGGATGATCCTAAAGAGGATTGGGAGGAATATCATGTTTTCAGATGAAACCAAAATGAACTGTTTGGGAAAAACTCATACTCGTCGTGTTTGTAGGAAGAAGAATGCCTTAGTTGCACCATACCTAACCCCCTACTGTTACGCCTGGGGGTGGAAACCTCATGCTTTGGGGCTGTTTTTCTGCAAAGGGACAGGACGACTGATCCGTGTTAGGGAAGAAGGAACGGGGCCATGTAATCGTGAGATTTTAAGCCAAAACCTTCCTTCCATCAGTGAGAGCATTGAAGATGAAACATGGCCTTTTGGGTCTTTCCCAGCATACAATGATCCCACAACACACCTGCTCGGGCTCCGTAAAAAGCATTTCAAGGTCCTGGAGTGGCCTAGCCAGTCTCCAGACCTCAACCCCATAAAAAAAATGTGTGGATGTGAGTTGAAAGTCCGTGTTTGCCCCACCCGCATCACTGCTCTAGAGGAAGATCTGCATGGAGGAATGGGCCAAAATACCAGCTGCAGTGTGTGCCAACCTGGTGAAGACTTACAGGAAACGTTTGACCTCTGTCATTGCCAACAAAGGTTATGTTACAAAGCATTGAGTTGATCTTTTGCTATTAACCAAATACTTATATGTTTTTTTTCTCATTTTGTCTCTCATAGTTGAAGTGTACCTATGATGAAAATTATCTCATCTTTCTAAGTAGGAGAACTTGCACAATCAGTGGCTGACTAAATACTATTTTTGCCCCACTGTATATGAACATTTGTGATAGAATGGGTCATTCTCAGAGCTCACTGATTTCGAACATGGTACTGTAATAGGATGCCACTGTTGCAACAAGACAGCTTGTGAAATTTCCCTCCTAGATATTCCACAATTAACTGAATGGTATTATTTAAAAGTGGATGCATTTGGGTAACACAGCAACTCAGCCCCGAAATGGCAGACCACAAAAAGCTACAGAGCAGGATTGCCAAGTGTTGAGGAGCCTAAAATTTGCCTACGCTGTGCTGACTCAATAACTGCAGAGTACCAAACCTCCTCTGGCATTAACATCAGTATAAAGCTGTGCACTGGGAGCTTCATGGTATGGGTTTCCATGGCTGAGGAGCTGCATGCAAGCCTTACATCACCATTCTGATGGAGGAGCCAGAATATCAAGACATTTTGGACATTTATGTGCTTCCAACTCCCTTTTCTCTTCCAGCATGACTGTGCCCCAGTTGCCAAAGCAAGGTCCATAAAGGCATGGTTGGGTGAGTTTGGTGTGTACAAACTTGACTTAACCCCGGATCTTCTGGTTCACAGCCCAGTAGCTCAACCACTAGGTTACCACAGTCCATAAGGGCTCTAGGGCTCCAAGGGCTGTATTACAGAAACCTCCTGTTCTTAGTCTTGAGTTACGATCTGACCAGGTCAGGATAAGATCTCTCACAAATTCATATTACAAAAGCAAATCATGTCTAAATTTAGAATTCCTTTTTTTACAATTCAGTGTCACAAAAACACTCCGCCGTCTTTGGCAGTGGGATTACTGACCTGACTGCCGGAGCAACACGGATTTGTTTGTCTGCTGCTACATTGCATGCACAGCCCGGAAGATATCTTATCTTATCTCAAGTTAGGAAGTCCTAATCTATTCAATAGAGGTTGACATAACCATGTCTGTTGCCTAGCAACCAAACACACACACACACACACACACACACACACACACTTGTTTTGAGCTATAAAAGAAAAAAAAACGAATACAATTGTATTAAGTAAGATAACACCTCGTAAAACGGAAAAGCAAAAAAGAAAGGCTTTATACTTGAAGGCAGGCAAGCTGGAAGTGCTAATAACATTGGCTGAAGACATTAAAACATTTTATTTAGAAAACTTTTGTCCACATCAACTCACCAAGGACAGGACAGGGAATGGGCACGAACTGCAAGAAAGTGTCTGTAGCATTGGGCAATTGGTGACAGCATTTATTATGTCTTGCCATCTGTTGCTTTTCTTGTCCTAAGGCACTTTTTTGCAGAATGATTCTGCTAAGGTTTGCTGAGTGTGTTTTTTTGCTGCTACCTTGGCTGGGTTAACCCAGCTCACTCTCAGTTTGTCATAATCTTCATATTCTGCAAGGTTGTTAGTTTGCAGATGGTGAAACCAGTTAGTTGTCGAGCTGTCTTTAATACCAATCAATATCCAACATAATGCTTGTTTACAGATTGATGTCTTTGGAGCAACATCTGTCTTTCAAAGCCAAACCACCGCCACATGACTGAGGATGAGCCAATTAAATCTAATGATATAGACCATGAGGCTGGTGGTGTCTGTATGTTGTCTCCTGGTGCAGTTTGTTCACTCATTTTTAACTTCAAAAGTGCTTTTAGCTAACTTGGTTTGCGCACACTGAATGCACTCAGTAGTCTATCCTACCTGGCTACATGATGCAGTGAATGCATGAACTTTTTTTGCAAAGTGAGTGACATCGTTAAAACAACAATTAAGATATTATCACAGACAATTCATATCACACAGTCCTAAGTACTGTAGAAACTATAATGCTTCTGTAAAGCTGTTTCTTATCCGTAATTAAGATAACGAAGTCCTAGCTGATGTTGTCATGGCAACTAATCAGATAAGAGTTAAAACGTCTCTGTGACACAATCTGAGCTATCTGAATAGTCACTATTTGTACAATTCTCTATAACAAGGTATAGTGGACATCCCAGGTTATTGCCTGCTTTAAGTGTCCTGCAGCTACGCCTCTTTTGCTACTTCAGAGGAACTGAATCATGTTAATGTCTCCCTCCCACTGGGGAATTATCAGGTTCTGGGAGAGGCATCCTGAAGAGGCTTTGGTCATTTGTGAGCAGAGCTAAAGTTTGGATCACACACTATAGTAGGACTTCCTGGCCTCAGAGGAGAACAGTATGGGAGAGGAGTATGCTCAGAATACAATGATGTGAACCACAGGCAGCACACAGTTCAGTGTGCTCAGGGTGAATTCATGAGGGTCAAGCATGTTCCATTCCGGAAAAATAAGCTCTTACGGTAATATGTGGTAATGAGCTGAGCACCATCACTACATCATCCATGAGAATTATATAGTGAGTCACCTGCTTTCGTCCACGGTTGGTCACACTGTGAATGCAGAACTGAGACACATGAATGAGAATATGAAGGTTTCATAATTGTACTTCCACAGGATGGAAAGTCAACAGAGAGTCTGGTGCTCGTCTTAAAGTTTTAGAACTGTCAAGGAGGTCACATTACTAATCGTCAGTTTGGTTCGTTTCTATAGTTGGCAAGGAAGTCGTTCTGTTTCTGAAAAAGTGATGGAAAATAACAGGACTCATCATAACATGCAACTTTCTTCTTCTCGTCCCCTTGCTCCAAGGGTCCCAGTTCTGACCCCCCTTCATGACCCCACCAAAGAGTTGGGGACGTGTAAGTGGCCTAGTGGTTTAAGAAACTGGACTATAAACCAGAATATTCCCGGGTCCAAAACCCTCTGCCAATCGCCACCTGTTGGGTCCTTAACCAATAATTGCTTGGAATTGTAAGAATTATATGAATTTGTAAGTCTCTCTGGACAAGGGCATCTGCTAACTGACATAAATGTAATATAAATGTAAGAGCCTCCAACCCAGACGTCATAAAGTATACTTTTTTGTCCCACTGTAGCATATGCTAGTATATTTTTAAATTCACTACTTAAAGAACCCATGTAAGTGCCTTTCAGTATAAAATGTACAGTTCAAATCAGTTCATTGGTTATATCAACCACAATTGTGTGGGCGTCGGCAGCTCCCTGGTTTAATGGACTAAGGGCATGGCATTCTTGGTGGCTTCCAGCATTGCACTACAGGTCAGGCATGCCATTTTATCTTACTTTATTCTTAGGGTATAAAATGAAATGTTTTTGTGTTTTTATAGTTACACAGTTTACCCAACAATTGTATTTACTTTGTGTTGAATACATTTTGGCTATATTCCCACCTCTAGTGCTAAGTACTACCTGTGTGAAATAATACAGGTGGGGCAAAAAAGTATTTAGTCAGCCACTGATTGTGCAAGTTCTCCTACACTTCAACTATGAGAGACAAAATGAGAAAAAAAATCCAGGAAATCACATTGTAGGATTTTAAAAAAATTTAATTGTAAATCATGGTGGAAAATAAGTATTTGGTCAATAACAAAAGTTCAACTCAATACTTTGTAACATAACCTTTGTTGGCAATGACAGAGGTCAAACGTTTTCTGTAAGTCTTCACCAGGTTGGCACACACTGTAGCTGGTATTTTGGCCCATTCCTCCATGCAGATCTCCTCTAGAGCAGTGGTGTTTTGGGGCAACACGGACTTTCAACTCCCTCCACAAATTTTCTATGGGGTTGAGGTCTGAAGACTGGCTAGACCACTCCAGGACCTTGAAATGCTTTTTACGGAGCCACTCCTTCGTTGCCCAAGCGGTGTGTTTTACTGATGGTAGCCTTTGTTACTTTGGTCCCAGGTCTCTAATTTCACTCTTCCCAGCCTGGCGCAGGTCTACAATTTTTGTCCTGGTGTCCTTCGACAGCTCTTTGGTCTTGAGTTTGTAGTCTTTCTGTATGAGGCTGTGGACAGGTTTCTTTTACACAGATAATGAGATCAAACAGGTGCCATTAATACAGGTAACAAGTGGAGGACAGAAGAGCTTCCTAAAGAAGAAGTTACAGGTCTGTGAGGGCCAAAAATCTTGCTTGATTGTGGGTGACCAAATACTTATTTTCCACCATGATTTACAATTAAATTCTTTAAAAACCCTACAATGTGATTTCCTGGATTTTTTTTTTTGTCTCTCATAGTTGAAGTGTACCTATGATGAAAATTACAGACCCCTCTCATCTTTCTAAGTAGGAGAACTTGCACAATCAGTGGCTGACTAAATACTTTTTTGCCCCACTGTAAATGTAATCAGTAGTAGTAGTAATTTAGTAGTGTTTGAATGGTATATTGTACTGCATATTATGTGGATATATGGAGGAAATACAGTTGGACCTTGCTAAACATACTGATCCTCTAACTCACTAGGGGGACGGGGTGTATCTGGCAACACAGAGCACAAAGCTCCTACCTCCAAACTAACCCTGGGTGGCACAGTGGCTCGATGGGTAGCACCGCCACCTCATAACAAGAAGGTCCTGTGTTCAATCCCTGGATTTACTCCGGTTTCCTCCCACAGTCCAAAGACATGCGTGTTAGGTTAATTGATTACACTAAATTGTCATTGACTTGAATGTATATACGACTAGTCTTGAGAAATGGCCACAGATGATGACAGCAACATTAAAGAAACAAACAACCCTTTGGGAAACTTTAGAGACAAAACCTAAGTACTCAGACAAAACCCATGCAGACACAGGGAGAACGCACACACTCCTCACGGCCATCTCCTGGTCTGGGACTTGAACCTCTTGAGCTGTGACACAACAGTGATAACCACTGCACCACCATGCTGGCCTGGATTCCTGCAAGTAAATGTTTGTGACCATGTGGAATTAAGAATCCCAAATACATCCGCTAGGTCAGCTGGTGTCTCTAAAGTGTCCTGGTGTGAATGTATGTGCATATGTGCCCTACAATGGATTGGTGCCCTGTCTGGAAATGGTTCCCACCTTGCTCCATGTGCCGCCTGTTAATCCTCAGCTCTGTACAACCCTGAATTGGATTAAACAGTATGAAATCAATTAACTGAATGACCACAGGGCTCCATCTCTGTTTTTTCACCTAATCAGTGGCAGATTTTCCAAAATCTCGGAATTTTTATCTTTGGAATATGGAAGAAAACTCACGCAGACATGGGGAGAACATGCAAACATCAGACACTAAGATGTTCCTCCGCTTTAGCTCCACTCAAGCTGTTACCGGCATCAGTTCCAGCCCCACCATACCCGGGCCACACCAGAGGGCAGTAACTCTCTCCTTTGGCTGGGGACGACATGCCGCCAAGGACTTTCAGACTCAAGATCCTAAAGTGACTGTTTGTATAAATAATGCTGATATGCATATTTTTACGTTATTATTTGTTTTACGGTTACTATACACTTATTTGACTAGATAAGAGTTTCATTCTGAGTTTCATTCTGACATTTATCATCTACGCCAATGAAAGAGGTTGGGTCCCTTTTTGAGTCTTGGACCTCCCAAGGTTTCTTTCTCATAACGTTTATGGAGTTTTTCCTTGCCACTGTTGCCCTAGGCTTGTTTGGGATTGGCCCTAGATATTAGAAGACCATCTAAAATCGTAAAGTTGCTTTGAGACAATGCTCCATTGTAAAAAGCACTAAATAAATAAGTCTGACTTGACTCGACTTGACACAGGTCGAGTGTGGGCTGAGAAATGAACCAGGGACCTCTGAAGCTGTGAGGTGACGGTGCTAACGGACAAAGTTTTTAACAGCAGGAATAAATATTTTATGACATTACAGGCTATGAGTCAGGACGTCATAAGTTGAATTTCTCTCCTTTACCTCAGTCGGGGTCTGACAGCTAAGGATGTGCTTGTTAGAGTGAAAAATCATCATTCTTCCCTGACGTGGTTAGCCAAAACAATTTTATGAGATCCAACTGGGATGTGATTTTCGCTACACCTACTGAACAGTAAATCACTAATGAGTGCTCAGGATATTGACCAGTCGCATTGATAAAAGATGTCTGTCTGCCAGGTCCTTCATTAAAACAAGTCAGTTTATTAGCCACAAATAAAGCTCAAGTCTAGTTTTGAGCAGTTAACCTATCGCTAAGGTCCTTACATGCCGATCGCTTGGTCTGTTATGGTCCTATGATAATTACTTGACCTTAATCGTGAGCAAACGACGAAAGAACACAATGTTTACTCTTCGTGTACAAGCCATCATTCCAGTCGATTTGTTTGGGCAACGTGACAGCATGAATGCCTGCCTAATTGTGGGATCTGCCACCAACGTGGAAGCAAACGTAAGCTAACACTTCGCACATAAATAAAGAGTCCATCAAGCAGCAATTCAATCACGTACACTGAAAAAAGTGAGCCTGTCTACGAGTAGTGATGTAATTTTATTATATTCTTTAATTCCATCTTCAAGTACGCGCATTATCTTTGTGAGGGTCCGCATTTGTGTGTTTATGCGAACATAACCTGAGGTACTGAGATAAGTCACACAATATACACTCACTTTTACTTAGGTAAACCTGTTCAACTTCTTGTTAACAACAATTCAGTGTGCATTTACAGGCATGTAGACGTGCGGTCAAGGTGATCCTGCTGAAGTTCAAACGAAGCATCCAAATTGGGAAGTAAAGGTGATTAAGTGACTTTAAAAGTGGCATGGCTGTTGCAAGATGGGCTGGTCACTGCATTTTTAGAGAGTGCTGAGCTACTGGGATTTTCATGCACAGTCCGTCTGCTTAGTCGGTTTACAGAGAATGAATCCAAACAACTGAAAATATCCTCAACCAATTTTCTTTGGCAAAAATTCCTTGTTGATGCCAGAAGTCAGAGAATGGTTTGACTGATCTCCTTTTAGGACTTATGTGAAAAATCTGATGATGTTTAGGTCATATTTATGCAGATATATACGAAATTCTAAAGGGTTTTCACAAACTTTCAACCATGACTGTACCTGTCCCTCTATTGGTGACCATCTTCTATGTACCAAGTCACAAGCTCCAATCATCTCCAACTGGTTTCTTGAACATTACATGATTCACTGTTACGCAATGAACCTCCACATACACCTAGTCTCAATCTCAAGCCCTTTGAGATGCAGTGGAATGAAGATTCAAATGCATGGATGTAACAGCGACAAATCTTCCGGGCAACTGCTTGCCTGCATTCATGTAAAACATGGGTCCAAATCTTGGAGGAAACTGTTTGTGTCCAGAACTGAGGGTTGCTTTAAAAGTCACATGGTTTGTTGCTCCTGATGGATGGTCTGAGTATTAAGAAACTGCTGACTACTGGCATTTTTCATGCACAGCATCTCTCGAGTTTACAGAGAATGATCCAAAAAGAGAAATTATCCAGTCAGAAACAGATCTCTTGGCTAAAAATGCCTTGTTTGTGAAAGCTGATAGAATCTGCGCAACCGTAAACGATTCTATCATGTCAAAGTGTACTAATCCCCAAAATCTCTGAGAAAGGTTCCCAGAACCTTTTTGAATTCAAGCCATGAAGGATTAAGGCAGTTCTGAGGGTTCAACCAACAGCAACCCTGAGCAAACTCTAAACAAAAGAGGTACCAAATGACCAACTTGGTACTAGTAAGGTGTGCCTAAAGTGGCTGGAGAATTCATTCAGGCACTGGGAAAAATATCATCCTTGAAAACTGATATTTTGGGAAAGCCTTCGAAATTTTGCAATGCAACATACACCATAAACGTATCAATGAAATTAAATAAAAGAAGTTTTATTACCTGTGGTGAATTAAACTGGGAACAGAACCCGCCTGATCCTTCGATTGGATAGCAGAGTTCATCCGGGTTCTGAGAGCGAGCTAGCCTATGAGGCTAACGCTACCAATATGGCGGAGGTAAGAGGGAAAGCTGGGGAGAAGTGTCAGATTTAAAACCAATCTGTTTATATATTTTGGGGCACTGGTTTTAATTTTGCAACCATGTATAACCGAGAGCGCGCTGTGTTTTTTGGTGTCGGTGGGTTTTTCTTGCAGCTGTTTTAGACAGGACGCGGAAGGATGTGTTTATATTGAGGATGTTCCAGGCCGCTTGACTATCGGTCCCGTTAGCTTTAACGCTAGCTCCGTACAGACACGACCGAATAACAGCACTCACTTCTGTTTAAAATACTCCACAAATACAGCGTTTTCAATGATCTACCTGCAATATGTGCTTCATTAATGTTTTACTGAGCTATGTTTGTGGTGCATGTGCAGAAATGTTGAAATTCTGCTTTTATTTCGTGCAGTAAAGGTTTGTTTATGTTTTTTTTCCCCCGAGCTTGGACTGGGTATGAACCGATACTGACTGTCCATATCGCGGTACATGCAAACATTATATAACGGTTTGTGGTATTAACACTACATATTATTACATATCAGCGTGATCATTGGAACAGTGAAAATATTTTTTATAGCTGCAAAGATGGTCTTGTTTAAAACCTTTTTTTTTCTCTTAAAAGAGCAGTGATGAATTGACAGTAGAAGAACATCATATAGGAATATATTGATTACTGTTGTATAGAAAGAAAAAAAAATCTAAATGCTGATTGTAATTTAACATTTATGCATTGTTCATGCAGAATATTGCACTTTTTATAATGATGTAAAAAAATAAATTACGACATTTAATTGTTACAGTAAGGTTTGATTACATTATATCATGGCTTGTGATGTTATATATAATTTGTATGTAATATATATGATGTGTGTGTATGTAATTTTGTAAATTGAGGTGTTTTTTTTAAATCCCTTAAGTAACTATAGCTCTCAAAGTTGATTTATTCTTTTCCCCTAATATTTAGAAATTAGTTACTTCAATTAACTGAATAAGTGTTAAATGAATAAATAAATATGAATAAGTAAATATGATTTGCATCATTCATGTGCAGACGATAATGAAATGTGAAAAGAGAATATAAAGCACAAGTCACTTTTAAATAGGGGCATCTGCTAAATGCTTTCATTGGAAACAATGCATATTGTACGAATATTTCCAAGAGTTCATGTATCTCAAATCCCGTTCGTGTTTCTTGTTTTGAGAACTGGTTCAGGTAATGTATATTTTGATCATGGGAACTCGGTATCCATTATTGTCCATGAGGAAAGCGCTACCCGATTGCTGTATACTCAAAACCACACCTACTTTAAATAATTTCAATACAACATCTCTTACAAACAGGATCTTATTCATCATGTGTACCACCGTGAGAGTCCGTACAACATAAAATAAATAAAACTCTTAATTTCTGAACAAAGTGAATGTGGAGGCTGTAGGCAGAGATAACAAGCCATTCAGAACGCTGTCTGCATCTGTAACTTTCCCATTTACCATTGGTTCTTGGTTTGAATAGAGTGTTATGGGATAAAAAAGAAACCTTTCCTTGTATTTTTCTACTGTATTAACAAATACACTCGGTGATCAAGGAGAAAAATGACGCGGTGGCTGCTTTTAAGGTCAACGATCAAACTGCTCTTTCTCAATGGTTTAATATTGATAAAGATTTTCTTTATAGGCACTTCACCATTAATATGTTTACTTGTATGTTTTTAGGCTTCCCTCGGGAGTTCGAGCCCTGGTATGTTGGAAATAATTTTTTGTCCTTTATAGAACTGTATGTGATGTTTGTCTGAGATGTATTAAAAACTGCTGCATGTGCACTTTGTGTGTCTTTAATATGTGTGATTAAATGCAATGAATAATCGGATCATAATACCTGATGATTCAGGTATAAACAGGGTCCGATTTCTTAGGTCGGATTAAGGTCCAGAAATCCGAAATGTAAAACCCAATTTTCACTCAGTAGTCAGATTTATCAGTGCATCTATACCCTTACTCTGATTTTAATCTGTTTTCTACTTAAAGAACACTAACCAACTGCATGTTTCATTACAGAGTGTAGTTAGTCCTGTTTAATTGCATGAAGTGCAGCACATTTTGAATAAACATCACTTGCTAACTATGGATAATATTTGAATACTAGTTGTGATGCATTTTTTAGTTTTGCGATCACATGTATCGTATAAAGATTGGTATATCATAAAATGTCTTCATTTATCGTGATATAACATTTTTACCGATGTCCCCCCCCCCTAATAACACAAACATACCCAGAGAGAGTGTAACTAGTCCAGGAAGCAGCTAGCAGATTAAACATTGCTGCAGCTCTGCTTATTCTAAGAGACTTGCATCTTTTGGTTTGTTTCCATGGACTTTGCTTGTTTCTCTTGCGGGATCTGGCCACCTGTGGAATAAAATGTTCACACAACGACTATAACATTTTTGGGGAGACCTGAAATGCAGTATATGGGCTCAAGGAAAAGAGCTTCTGATTAATTTAATATTAAAGTTTTGAACCTTTTACGTCACATCCGTCTGTGAGATTTATTGGCTGGTTGCAAAGTCGAAATCCCTATTTTTCTTGTAAACCCAGAGTTTCCCATGAATCTGATTAACCAACTGGATGTAAATCTGCTGATTGTCTTACTGACAACATCAGAATTTTCTGGGGTTATCAGATTAGAAGCACAGGTAAACGCACTCATTGTTTTTTCCTCTCTAACTTGCACAGTTTTGGGCGCATCTGTCAAATCCAGAGGACCATGACTTTGCCCGACGGCAAGAGATGTTGGTCATCATGAATACGACGATGAACGACATAGAATATGAAGAGCACTTTGAAGGAGAAAAGAATTTTCAGCGCCTGAAACATGGCAGATCATAGAGAAGGTGAGATTTTAAAGCTGCACTGAACTTCACAAGCATCATTTTAATCACTTGCACCAGAATAAAGGAAGTTGACGTGTGTTGACTCTTAACTATGGGTACACTAGAACAAATGTTATTAGACTACAGAACTTACTTGACAACTGTGGATCACAAAAGATTAAACAGAGCACTACAGTTACAAATTACAAAAACTTAGAGATGCTATTGTATGTTTTCGATTTGATATGGATCCTGGATCGTGATTGTTTTAAGGCTTACCTGTACTGTGGTGTGTGATTTATGACTGAAGGGAACATGCCCCTGAGGAACTGCTGGCCATCTATCGGATGACCAGATGCATCCACGGCTTGCATGGTCCCAGGGTGGACAGCTCTTCTGGAGAACTGGCTGATGACCCGGCCTGAACATGACCCTAGATAAGGGTAACAATTTGGTGGTATTATAAATAATAATAACCATGTTTGCATTTATGGAGGGGCAAAAAGATTTAGTCAAGCCCTGATTGTGCAAGTTCTTCTACTTAGAAAGATGAGAGAGGTCTGTAATTTTTCATCATAGATACACTTCAACATGAGATGACAAATGAGAAGAAATCCAGGAAATCACATTGTAGGATTTTTAAGAATTTAATTGTACCTTATGGTGGAAAATATCTTTGTTCAATACCAAAAGTTCAACTCAATACTTTAACATAGCCTTTGTTGGCAATGACAGAGTTCAAACTTTCCTGTAAGTCTTCCACCAGTTGACACACACGTAGCTGGTATTTTTGCCCTTTCCTTGCCATGCAGATCTCCGCTAGAGCAGTGATGTTTTGGGCAAACATGGAACTTTCAACCCCTCCACAACTTTTCCTATGGGGTTGAGGTCTGGAGACTGGCTAGGCCACTCCAGGACCTTGGAAATGACTTTTTATGGAGGCCACTCCTTTGCCTACTCGAAGCGGAGTGTGGTTTGGGATCATTGTCTGCTGAAGACCCAGCCGTTCCATCTTCAATGCTCCACTGAATTGAACAGGAGGTTTTTGCGGCTTAAAAAATCTCACGATACTGGGCCCCGTTCATTCTTCCCTTAAACGGATCAGTCGTCCTGTCCCCCCTTGCATGAAAAACAGCCCAAAGTCATGATGTTCCACCCCCATGCTTCACAGTAGGTATGGTGTTCTTGGGATGCGACTCAGCATTTCTCGCGTCACAAACACGATGAGTTCTAGTTTTTCCCAAAGTTTCTAATTTTTGGTTTCATCATGAACCACATGATAGTGCTCCCAATCCTCTTCTGGTCATCCTATGCTCTCTAGTCAAACTTTCAGACGGCCTGGACATGTAACTGGCTTAAGCAGGGGGGCACGCCTGGTACTGCAGAATCTGAGGCCCTCTCGGCGTAGTGTAGTTACTGATGGTAGCCTTTGTTACTTTGGTCCCAGCTCTCTGCAGGTCATTCATCATGTCCCTTCCGTGTAGTTCTGGGATTTTTGCTCACCGTTCTCATGATCATTTTGGAACCCCACGGGATGAGATTCTTGTGTGTGTGGCCCCGATCGAGGCAAGATTATCAATGTTCTCTGTAGTCCTTCATTTTCGTCCATTGCTTCCCACAGTTGATTAGTTCACACCAACCTGCTTCCTATTGTATATTCCTCTTTCCAGCGCTGCTGCAGGGTCTAACAATTTTCTTTCTGGTGGACCTTTCAACAGCTCTTTTGGTCTTGAAACCATGGTTGAGTTTTGGAGTCTGACTGTTTGAGTCTGGTGGGACAGTGTCTTTTATACAGATAACGAGGTCAAAACAGGTGCCATTAATACAGGGTAACGAGTGAGGACAAAAGAGCTTCTTAAAGAAGTTACAGGTCTGTGAGAGCCAGAAATCTTGCTTGTTTGTGGGTGACCAAATACTTATTTTCCACCATGATTTACAATGAAATTCTTTAAAAATCCTACAACGTGATTTCCTGGATTTTTTTTTTCTCATTTTATCTCTCATAGTCGAAGTGAAAATTACAGACCTCTCTCATCTTTCTAATAGCAGAACTTGCACAATCAGTGGCTGACTAAATACTTTTTTGCCCCACTGTATATAGTTCCTTTTAATACCCATGGTTGCTTTACAGTAGTGGGGTAGAGGGATTGCTGGGAGAAAAAGTAGGTTTTTACAGTGGATACGCTGTATTGATTGGCTGTTGAGGTGTCCAGCTTTTGACAGTTGCACTGTCCAGAGTTACAAGACAGATGTATTTCCAGTTATAATTTTTAAGACTTTTACTGTGGTAGCCTAGCGGGTAAGGTACTGGACTATGGTCCAGAAGATTCAGGGTTCAAGTCCCACCTCTGCCTTGCTGCCACTGTTGGGTCCTTGAGCAAGGTCCTTAACCCACAATTGCTTGGATTGTAAGACTGTATCAATTGTAAGTCGCTCTGGATAAGGGCGTCTGCTAAATGCTGTAAATGTAAATGTAAAAATGTACTGTTAAAGCGAATGGACATTGATTGGATGGATCTTAAACCGTGCATTTGTGTATTTTAAATGACCACTAATGCATTTTTATTATTGATACTTTTGGAATGTGAAGGACCTTTCCCCAGAACCTTTTCCCGGCCATAAAAGTCCTTGTGAAGAAGGACTTTCTTCCTCTCCTTGTGCGTTCTTATCAAGAACTATCTTTCCTCACCAAGGATGCTTTTTCTCACCAAGGACATCCTTTCTTACCAAAGATGCCCTTATCAAGAATAATTAAGGCTAAATCTGTGATTAATGTCTGTGTGTAATGACTTGTGAGTGGGGATGACAAGAAGTTCTAGTAACCGGCACAGAGGCACGCACACTTAAATGAACAAAACATTTAAAGAGAATAAACGTGGTAAAACATGAGTCTGGTTCATAGGAACCTCTACATACACACATATATAAAACCTTGTCCATGAATAACCGCAAGGACTGACGGTACGATTAGATTATGGGCAGTTGAATTAGATGATTTCCGGGCGGAAAGACCTTGAAGGTCTTTTCAGTCACACGTAAGTTGCGCACGTCAAGTTTTGAAGAAGAACACGCGTACATTAAGGCCGTCCTTCACACCGAGTCCAACTGACGGACTGCAACGCTGCGTAAAAATTTAAATCGGAGCTCGTTCTAATTTCCGCGTTGGTCGGATGCGTTAAAAATCGGACTGACCAATCAGAGCTCCGTTGTCATGGTTGCAGCCCAAACAAATGAGTGTCAAGCTGTTTGTTTCTCCACTGAAAACTTTATCCTGGCTTGAGTGATTCTTGATTGATTAAGCAGGTATTGCATCAGCCTTAAAAATGCCATGACAATACCTTGGGTGAACAGTGATTACAGATCACTTGTCCTTCCTCTGGAGATCGTGACATGATTCCACACTGCCGACATTTTTGCTGAATCTCAAGCAGAACATGGTGTTCTCCATGCCTTTGTTTCCTAAGCTCAGTTTGTCCAAAATTGGCCTTTTTCTCATTGAGGGACTAAACTTTCGGTGCACCTCTACGTGAAATAACACCAGATGAGAAATGTTGTTATTATATCTCAGCCAGTTGTTTGTGAAAATTGATTTTCTGTCCGTGATGGATTATGGACTTGCTTTCTGCAGGAAGAGATAGCCAAAGATCTTCTATCAGGAGACTATGAGGAAGAGACCCAGTCATCCGCTGATGACCTCACCCCTTCTGTTACCTCTCACGAAGCCACTGACTTCTTCCCAAGAACACTCAGATGTGAGTCATGTAAAACAGTGTGGTCCTTTTAATATATTTCATTGATGGCTGCCTGTAATGCACACTCATTGAGGGAAAAAAAGACGCACCCAGATAGAAATGTCTGATTGCTGAAAAACCCGGCACAGCAAGGGTTTCCTATTAACGTCTCCGCCAGATTGCAACCCTTCCTTGGCCTGCCCGGTTGCCAGATTTATCGCCAAACGAGCATTTATGGGACCAGCTGGGAAACCAGCAAATGTCATAGAGGCATGTCTAGCAGTTAACAATCTCTCACCAAGAGGTACACTACCCAAAAGTAGCATCTTGGAGCCTTTTTATAGACTGTGGGAGAAGCACTTTTACACCCTCTTATGTCAAAACCTAGTGTCTAATCAGACCACACCTATAATCATTTACATATCTGCCTGCATTGTAACTCTGTGCAACCCCCCCCGAGTTTTGCAGCAATCCGACATTTCTATCTGGGTGCGTTGGTTTATTATTATTTTATTTTTTTGTCACTGAGTGTATTACTCCAGTGTATCCAAAATAGTTGTTCGTTGAACATTGGTGCTTTTAAATCGAGTGCGTCAAGCTTGCTTTCTGCTATCTGTAGCTGTTGTGTTATGGTTATGAGGTTATGGTGTAATTCCTTATATGGTTTGCGTGTAATTGCAGCCAACTCTACTTATGATGGCGACAAGGAGTCTGAAGGAGATGATGATGGTCCTGGTCCAGAGGATTCGAGAAAGGTTAGTGTCATATTTAAGCAATAATCCACTCGAGGGAGTGCTTTAACGTGAGATATTGGCACGGTGTGATGTGGTCGTAGAAGATCAGAACCCCTGTGCCAATATCTCACGTTAAAGCAGGACCTCGAGTGGATTATTGCCATTATACCACAGTTCCGTTATCACCATTTATTGGTGTTAATTTACCCTTCCGTGAGGTAAAATAATTCCATTCTATCGTTCCCCTGCGGCTAAGCCCTTCAGTCATTAAAGTCGAGGAACAGAATGACCAATAACTGTTTATTATACAGACAGCAAACACAAATATATCGATTGGTAAGTTTTAATTTACTAAAAAGAAAGTTTATTTACTTGCAGCAAATAAAATGGGCGGGGTTTATAAGGCAGGTGTTACTAAGATCCACTATTCTACCGACTGAAGCAGATCGGAGGGAGATCCCGGTGTTCTAACCAAAGTCTAGGACCCCGTTTGATTAGTGATTATAAATCTGTATGATGAAGCTCTTAATGTGGATCTGATCAGTCAGAAATGTAAGGGCAGAGCTACAGAGCATCAGCAGCTTCTCTGGGTTAGAGCTGGACTTACAGATAACAAACCTGTCAGAGGAACGAAGCTCCGATCAGCCGCCGATGGGGTTTAATGAAAGAGCCGAGTTTAACTCCAGCAAACGACGTCTTTGTGAGGGATGAAGCTGATTTAGCATTTTTGTGGATGGGACTAAAACTGATCGTCAGTCGAGCTGTGGATCCATTAAGAGTCGGGCGTTTGATTTAAAGGACTGACTTTGTTTGGCTTTTCCAGAGCTTCCAAATCCTAAAGGTTAGTCACTAAGAGCTTCATCTTCCAAATTTAAATCGTTTTCAAAACCAGTATATTTTACAAACTAATTATAGCTTTCATTTTGGCAGTGTTTTACTCTTATAACTCGGCTGATTTTTAGGGCGGGCCTCGTTGCTAGGTTACGTGTGTATGCCGCGGAGTAATACTTATAGAGCGTCGGTCAGAGTGCCATTATCGTCAGTGAAGTCACGGGAAAATCGTCTCTCGGCCAATCAGATTGCGGGGTCGGAACTAATTGTGGTATAATATATCACAATGATCATTTGGAAGGCAAACATGTCATTTTTCTATGATCTAGTTTGAACTCTAGGTTTGGGGATAATGTGGAAAATTTGTACCTGTAATAGTGGAAATGCTGTTTTTGACTCCTGCAGGAAATCATGGTTGGCTCACAGTATCAAGCAGAGGTTCCTGTAGGCCTGAGCTTCTACTCTGAAGATAAAGGTTAGTGGGATTTTATATTAATGGCTTATAAAATGTGGTCTGAGCTTCATCCAAATCGTAATAAACCAATACAGTCTTACAACTCCAAATCAGTAGAAGTTGGGACAGTGTGGAAAAATGGAGATTAAAAAATGCAGTGTCTTACATTTACTTTGACGTTTATTTCATTGCAGACAGTATGAACCGAAGATATTTCATGTTTTTTTCTGGTCAGCTTTATTTCATTTGTTAATAAACATCCATTCCAGCATTTCAGGCCTGCAACACCTTCCAAAAAAAGTCGATTTGGTACGAAAGCAGTATGCACAAAAGGCTGAGTTTTTGAGGAACAAAGATGGATCCCCAGTTTGTCAACAGATGTGTAGAAATGATTGAAATGTTTAAAAACAATGTTCCTTAAAGAAAGATTAGAAGGGATTTACATGTTTCTTCCTCTACAGTGCATAATATAATAAAACGATTCAAGGAATCTGGAGGAATTTCAGTGCGTTAAGGGCGAGGGCAAAAGCCTAAACTGAACGCCCATGATGGCACCCTCAGATGGGACTGTATGAAGCGATGCTCACCTGTATTCAGAATATGTATTTGGTATTTGTATTTACAGTGTTTGAGGAAGAGGATCAGCTGCTCTGGAGTCCCGGTGTGCTTTCAGACAAGAAAGTGGAAGACTACCTCAGAAAGGCTTTGTCTCAGGCAGCAGACAAGGACACAGAGAACGCTAACTGTGGACACGTACGAGACAGCGAACAGGTCTAGTACATCAAACATCACACGACAAGCCTTCAAAAAGCTTCTCATTTTAACTGTACTAATGCTTTTTGGTTTCCTAGTGTACTAAGACATAACTGACAGATATTTTGTGAACAATAACGTTAGGTATCTGCTACATAAGGTCACAATAGGCTATGAGCCAAAGTGTATCACCCATACAAACAAGGATTTGGATGTGCTGGAAAGGGAGAAACAAACATCCTGGGCTCTTAATGTATTCACAGCAAGAAGAGCAAAATGAGACTGAGATCAGTTTTAGTACCGTCAACAAAAATGACCTGCATCAGCTTCTACACTGTTCTTATGGATCAGTCAGAAATGTAAAGGGAGAGTTATACAGCATCAGCAGCCTCATCGGTTGTCTTCACAACACCCACAAAGACGTTTGCTGGTGTTAAACTCTACGTCTTGCATCAAACACCATTTATAACACCAGTCCCATTTTATTTGCTGGATGCAAATGAACTTTCTTTTTAATAAATTAAAAATGATCAGACAATACATTTGTGCATATTGTCTGTATAATAAACAGTTATTGGGAAATAATTTTCCTCTACTATCATGACTGAAGGGAATAGTCTGATGATGTTGTTTTAGCAGCAGGGTGCCTGATAGAATGGAATTATTTTACCTTGTGAAATGATGATAAACAAATCAGGTTTTTTTTCTGTCCTCTTTATCTTGAAACACGACAATAACCGGCGATAACAGAGCTGTGGTGTAATCGCGATAATGCGCTCGAGGTTGGTGCGTTAATGTGAGATATTGGCACTGCTGTACTGCAGTCGTAGGCAGGAGACTGCAGGTCGAGTAACGGTTATATGTGGTTCCTCCACATACAGTGGGGCAAAAAAGTATTTAGTCAGCCACTGATTGTGCAAGTTCTCCTACTTAGAAAGATGAGAGAGGTCTGTAATTTTCATCATAGGCACAATAAGAAAACAAATCCTGGAAATCACATTTTAGGATTTTTTATGAATTTAATTGTAAATCATGGTGGAAAATAAATAAGTATTTGGTCACCAACAAACAAGCAAGATGTCTGGCTCTCACAGACCTGTAACTTCTTCTTTAAGAAGCTTTTCTGTCCTCCACTCGTTACCTGTATTAATGGCACCTGTTTGACCTCGTTATCTGTATAAAAGACACCTGTCCACAGCCTCAAACAGTCAGACTCCAAACTCAACCATGGCCAAGACCAAAGAGCTGTCGAAGGACACCAGGAAGAAAATTGTAGACCTGCACCAGGCTGGGAAGAGTGAATCTACAATAGGCAAGCAGGGTTGTGTGAATAAATCAACTGTGGAGACAATTTTTAAGACAATGGAAGACATAGAAAGACCATTGATAATCTCCCTCGATCTGGGGCTCCACACAAGATCTCATCCCGTGGGTCAAAATGATCATGAGAACGCGTGAGCAAAAATTTTCAGGACTATACGGAGGGACTTGATGAATGACCTGCAGAGAGCTGGGACCAAAGTACCAAAGGCTACCATCAGAACACACTACGCCGAGAGGGACTCAGATCCTTCAAGTGGCCAGGCGTGCCCCCCTGCTTAAGCCATTACATGTCCAGGCCCGTCTGGGTAAGTTTGTCCGAGAGCAATAGGATGATCCAAAAGAGGATTGGGAGAATATCATGTGGTCCGATGGATGAAACCAAAAAATAGAAAGTTTTTGGTAAAAAAATCAACTCATCATGTTTGGAGGAAGAAGAATGCTGAGTTGCATCCCAAGAACACCATGCCTACTGTGAAGCATCATGCTTTGGGGCTGTTTTTCTGCAAAGGGGACAGAACAACTGATCCGTGTTCAGGAAAGAAGAACAGGGCCATGTATGGTGAGATTTTAAGCCAAAACCTCCTTCCATCAGTGAGAGCATTGAAGATGGAACGTGGCTGGGTCTTCCAGCATGACAATGATCCCAAACACACCGCTCAGGGAACGAAGGAGTGGCTCCGTAAAAAGCATTTCAAGGTCCTGGAGTGGCCAAGCCAGTCTCCAGACCTCAACCCATAGAAAATTTGTCTGTGTTGCCCCAAAACATCTGCATGGAGGAATGGGCCAAAATACCAGCTACAGTGTGTGCCAACCTGGTGAAGACTTACAGGAAACGTTTGACCTCTGTCATTGCCAACAAAGGTTATGTTACAAAGTATTGAGCTGAACCAAATTTATTGACCAAATACTTATTTGCCACCACAATTTACAATTAAATTCTTTCAAAATCCTACAATGTGATTTCCTGGATTTTTTTTGCTCATTTTGTCTCTCATAGCTGAAGTGTACCTATGATGAAAATTACAGACCTCTCATCTTTTTAAGTCGGAGAACATGCACAATGAGTGGCTGACTAAATACTTTTTTGCCCCACTGTAGTAGTTTATAGCATATAATTACACATAAAATAATCATTTTTCTGAATATCATTATTGGCCCAAGCCTAGTCTGAGGTGACTTTTATTGACTCGTGTCTTCTTTCTCTTTGTAGGCTTTGTATGAGCTTATGAAATGTAACTACAATACAACCGAGGCTCTGACGCAGTATTGCAGTAATCTTAAGCGCACAAAGGGTAGGATCTTTTACTCCTTTATTATTAATATTATGGCATAGTTTGTGTACATGAAGTCAACTATTACTTTTACGTTTTGAACTGTAGAATCTGCACTGTGGTCCGAAGACGAGTGCAGAGACTTTGAACACGCGCTGCAGATTTATGAAAAGAACTTCCATCTCATTCAGAAAAACAAGGTTAGTGCCTCATGAGCTGGTCCCTAAATTTAACATTCCAGCTTTCATATTGCTGCTCAGTTTGATCAGGAACAGTTTTGCTTTTGCAATATGGAAAATAAAATGTCATACAACTTCATTTGGGCTGACTTCCTGTGTGTGTTGCAATTTAAGGTTCCAACAAGGACGGTCGCAGAGTGTGTGGCTTTCTACTACATGTGGAAGAAATCTGAACGCTTTGACCATTTTGTTCAGCAGAATCGCTTTGGGAAAAAGAAATATAGCATTTACCCTGGAGTTACGTAAGTAACTTTAAAACGTTTGTGCTGTAAATGATTATTGACTTATTAATCAAAAGCATATCCAGTGCCATCAAGCCGATGTCGACTCATAGTGGCTATGTGGGTAGTTTCTACTGTCTGTAGAGTTCTGAAAAGTGGCAGAATTACTTTTCAGAATACAGGTATGCGTCACTTAATGTCCACACTACATTTCATTGCATGTTCTGTGATGTGGACGTTGTGTGAACACCATATTATATACTTAGCAATGCTCTGTGAGATACTGCATGTACTGGTATCAACTAAATAGCCAAGATACTGCAGTGTCTTCTGTACGGAATGTTTTCATATTGTGTTTTATCTACTATTATTGTTTCAAATAAAACACTGTGCAGAAGTGTCTAAACTACTATTTGACTATATGGTAATGTCCGGTCAACGTCCTGTTTCACAGCACATGACGCCGATGTTAAACAGCACATACAGTGGGGCAAAAAAGTATTTAGTCAGCCACTGATTGTGCTAGTTCTCCTACTTAGAAAGATGAGAGAGGTCTGTAATTTTCATCATAGGTACACTTCAACTATGAGAGACAAAATGAGAAAAAAAAAGTCCAGGAAATCTCATTGTAGGATTTTTTTTTAAGAATTTATTCTAAATTATGGTGGAAAATAAGTATTTGGTCAATAACAAAAATTTCAACTCAATACTTTGTAACATAACCTTTGTTGGCAATGACAGAGGTCTTCACCAGGGTTGGCACACACTGTAGCTGGTATTTTGCCCATTCCTCCATGCAGATCTCCTCTAGAGCAGTGGTGATGTTTTGGGGCAACACGGGACTTTCCAACTCCCTCCACACATTTTCTATGGGGTTGAGGGTCTGGAGACTGGCTAGGGCCACTGCAGGACCTTGAAATGCTTTTTACGGAGTCACTCCTTCGTTGCCCGAGCGGTGTGTGTTTGGGATCATTGTCCTTGCTGGAAGACCCAGCACGTCCCATTCTTCAATGCTCCTCACTGATGGAAAAAGGTTTTGACTTAAAATCTCACACGATACATGGCCCCGTTCATTCTTCCCTTAACACGGATCAGTCGTCCTGTCCCTCTGCAGAAAAACAGCCCCAAGCATGATGTTTCCCACCCCCATGCTTCACAGTAGTATGTGTTCTTGGGATGCGACTCAGCATTCTTCTTCCTCCAAACACGACGAGTTGAGTTTTTTAAACCAAAAAGTTCTATTTGGGTTTCAATCTGACCACATGATATTCTCCCCAATCCTCTTCTGGGATCATCCATATGCTCTCTGGCAAACATAAGACGGGCCTGGGCATGTAAACTGGCTTAAGCAGGGAAGCACTGGCAGTGTAGGATCTGAGTCCCTCTTGGTGTAGTGTGTTACTGATGGTAGCCTTTGTTACTTTGGTCCCAGCTCTCTGCAGGTCATTCAATCAGGTCCTCCATGTAGTTCTGGGATTTTTGCTCACCGTTCTCATGATCATTTTGACCCACAGGATGGAGATCCTGCGTGTGGCCCCAGATCGAGGGAGATTATCAATGGTCTTGTATGTCTTACAATTGCTCCCACAGTTGATTTATTCACACCAACATGCTTGCCTATTGTAGATTCACTCTTCCCAGCCTGGTGCAGGTCTACAGTTTTCTTCCTGGTGTCCTTCAACAGCTCTTTGGTCTTGGTCTTGGCCATGGTTGATTTTGGAGTCTGACTGTTTGAGGCTGTGGACAGGTGTCTTTTATACAGATAACGATGTCAAACAGGAGCCATTAATACAGGTAACGAGTGGAGGACAGAAGAGCTTCTTAAAGAAGAAGTTACAGGTCTGTGAGAGCCAGAAATCTTGCTTGTTTGTGGGTGACCAAATACTTATTTTCCACCATGATTTACAATGAAATTCTGAATTACAATGTGATTTCCTGAATTATTTTTTCTCATTTTGTCTTTCATAGTTGAAGTGTACCTATGATGCAAATTACAGACCTCTCTCATCTTTCTAAGTAGAAGAACTTGCACAGTCAGTGGCTGACTCAATACTTTTTTGCCCCACTGTACCTGTATATAAACGAAATTAGTCGGTGCTACATTTTTAGTGTAAACGCGGTTCTTACAGTTGTGTTTTCTTCTTCAGAGACCTGATGGACCGGTTAGTGGACGAGGCGGAGGGTCTGGCAGTGGACGGCTCGTCGTCCGTTTGTCCGGGTGGAGCCGGAGGAAGGATGGAGGTTTCTGCAGAACAGCAGCTTGGCCTCCTCAACACCATCACAGCCAGTGACCTTACAGGTGAGAGTCCCGCTCCTATTGGCAGCTGCAGACGAACGCCATAAACGTCAGTGTATCTCGATTTACTCCGGCTCTTCCTTTAATCATCTGCTCTGCTCTTTATCCGCAGCTCTGAGTAACAGCGTGGCGTCTGTGTGCAGTCAGGCAGATGTGAGCTGCTTGGACTCGTCCTACTTCCCTCCGTTGGAGACGTTCCACAGGGGGGCGTTGCCCCACGAGGAAGCTACGCTGGGCTACGGGACGAGCGGCGACGCCAGCTGCCTCGGCGTGCTCGATTCGGCCCTGTACCGCTCGGACCTCGGCCAGCTCGGCGTGTGCGGCGGCAAGGAGTGCGAACGGCCCTCCAAACGCCTGCGGATGGGCCTGGCCGAGTCGTTCATCAGCGACACGCATCGCATCGCCGGAGCCAAGATGGCCGTGTCGCTCACGGACTTCGGCGGCATAGCGAGCGGAGAGGCGAACGCTTTCATCAGCTCGCGCCCGCGCCACCACCAGCACACGGCACTGCAGTCTGACTGACCCCGCGCTCGCGGAGCGCCCTCATCGTGTACAGACCCCGCCCCCCCCGAACCTTAGTTTGTTTTTTAATGATGTATAGATGTACGTTTTTGGAATATGACATCAGTGATGTCTCGATTGTACAGAGCTAAAAAGAAATCTTGATTTCTCAAGAGTTGAAATAGCCATTTATTTTTCTGGTTCCAGCTGCGTTTCGAGTTCGCGCTGCAGTAGAGATTCTGTTCTCCCGTACCGGCAGCCTTCGGCTTTTTGTCCCTTCACCGACACGGCTAGAAGCTGCATCGACTTGCTTTTGTTTTGTATCTTTTATTATTCGTACGTTTCTAAATTGGTACTGTTTAATGTTTACACAACAGCCGGTCTTGGCAGATGTAGCATTTTGTATATCAGGAGACCTTTTTTTCTTTAGAGAGCTATTGCAGTCAAAAAAGGCGTTGCTAAGAAGAGCACTTGTAAGAGTTCGGAGGTCTCGGTTGCCATAGTTTCGTCTCTTGCTCTGTGAACGCATGCGTCGTGTCCTGCCTGCATTTTAGGAAGCCCCGATAGTGCTTTTGTACGAGAGAATTGCCTGTCCTTTATCAGGGGACGTTCTAGTCTGGGGTTTTAAGTGTAGCTTTAAAAGACTTTGTGGACCTCTATCTGTATGACTTGCTGAGGGTAGTATTCCCAGTTCCCGAGCAAGCAGGCAGCTCAAACATTAGGGCTTGGGTTCCCAGACTAAGATGAACCTAAACTTAAAACCATCTTTCAGTGTTGAATCCTTATTAAGATTTGGAGCACGAGATGATCTTACTCCTCTTTCAACCAGCTCAAATCTAATACCTTACAGAATATCCTGAAAACATTCGTTGCGTATGAAACATAAATAATATTAATATAAAGTACAGTATATAATGTAGAGTATGCAAAAGTCTTAGTCCACCATTTGATTTGTTTAGCAATGGTATGTCTAATTACTTAATGTCTTTTAAGATACAACCAGAAAAGAAGTATACAAGTTTAAAACACGATTTTCAGAACAAATGGGCTGCTACCCTTCCAACAAGATGCCAGATCAAAGCTTCTTCAGCTTGTAGAAGGATCAACTTGGCAAGCTGCCAGATGCTGCTATTAAGTGTAAGGGGAGGTCACACTAAATACTTCCCACTGTGGCCTACAGAAACTGTTTTTTATAGTACTGCATAGACATTTCCTGTATCTTCTGGTTGTATTCTAATAAATCGACTCAAATAGTTATGGATGGTTATACCGTTGCTAAAACCAAGGGTGTGTCTGATCTAATGGTGGCCTAAGACTTTTGAACAGAACTGTTTATACATTACGCTGTCAACCATTTAATTGCTTGCTCCTATTTGATCACAAGTGGTTTTTGCATTACACAGAAATGAGTGGACAGCATAAGCGCTAACAGAATGTTATGTTTGCCTCGTTAGGTACTTTCACAAGAAACTACAAGTGCAGCCTCTCAAGTGCAAGTGTCCGAAATTGTTCCCTACACTTTAATAATGCCATGTATCATATGTAGAATGTAAGGGATAGTGAATAGGGGTCCATTTTTGACAGCCCACATATTAAAGACTAGGCTTAATCCATGTCTGGGAATCCAGCCCAAAGTGTACATTCCCTCTTTATAACTATTTCGAAAGGTGAGCAGCTTCCTCTGCTGGTTCTTATGTTTGGCGTCTTTGAGATCTGACCTCTAGAGCCCGGAGATGAAAACGTTAGGACTTAAGTTACAGTCGCCATGTTAACAGTGTTATCACATTCAAACATATTTCAGATGAAGCCAAACCGTTTACTCTGACATTTTTGGTTTACACTATAACCACTCAGCCCTCGTGTTAGTCACTGCTCTGGTCATCAGCGGCGGCACTGCAGATCACCAGCGTCCTCATTTTGTTCGGAAAGCTTGTTTTTGCTTTGTAGCTGACATGTCAGTATTTGACCACCGCATGCACTAAATGGATGAACGATAGGTGCTTTTTGGTTTAGCATTGTGGAATAGTTTGGAGCAGGGATGTCCAGGTCTGGATTTGGTGGACTGGAGTCCAGCAGAGTGTGATTTCCTGCTCACACCAGCATCGTTAGGGTTAGAAATTGGCGTCGGTTGGGCGCAGGTCCTAAGGGCCTCCTGAAGAGGGTTCGGTAGGGGTCACTCGAAGCACGGGGGGGATGATTTCCCAATGCGAGCACTAATAAAATGAACAAATTGACACGAAAACACATTTTCTCCCAATCAAAGTGGACAACTCTTGCAGAATAATGGGTTTTAAAAATGAAACCACTCTCACACTTTCTCTCAGCCACATGATCTATTACATTTGGAGATATACAACATTAAGAATACATATATTAAACCTTTGTCATTCTTCAGACAGTGCATTCTGGTTTTCTTCTATTTTCACGTTGCTCCAGGTTTTATCCCCACGTTTTCCTGGGCGAGGACATGAGGGTTCCTGGAATTGTTCCTTGAACTTCCCTGCTCTCCTCCCTTAGAAAAAGCCAATCATGTCTGCATGTAACAGCTGATTTGGGAAACCTGTGAATCCGAGTCGATTCCCAGCCCGGATTATTAGGTGTGAACAAAGAAGTCACATTCTGCTCTCCTCCGTCTCGTATGACTCCTGCTTAACAGGCCGAACGTGTTCAGGAAATAATCGATGCAATGGCTAAAGGTCCCGTTTTCCTATGGCAATAATATGTAGATATGTACAGGTTTGTCATTTTTCGTATCTCTCTCGTTTCCATTACCGTGCAGTAGGACATGGGACGCCTGTCTAATGCATGTCAGCTGTGGCTGTTTGCAAATGACCACTATCATGATTCCTCGAGGGGGAGATGTACAGAGATGTTTGTGGCACATTTCTACTTGGTGACGCTGATTTTGGCGAGCCTATCGTGCGCGTCTGTAAATGCTTTTTTCTCTGTATCGTAACTGTCCTAACTGGTTTGACCTCCATCACGTAAGCTGCTATTGGTAAATGTGAAAATGGTGAGGCTGACAAAAGCCGACGGTCCATTCGGACTCGCTGCTGCTGCGTTTACGTCCACGGTTCTCACTAGAGGGGAGAGTCTAGCGGATGGACGGGATGAAAGTCAAGGCCTTCAGTAGAAGAAAGGACATTCCTATTGGACGGACTTTGGTTGAAGTTTTATCCGAGAGCTTGTGCCTCTTCCCTGCAGTCTCAAATGCAAGCAAACCACGGTTCTGCGCTCTGGCGCTGGAGTCTGAATGTATCGTCATCTCCATCAAGTCCACAAGATCTTGGCCTCAACGCCACAAAGCACAGGCTTAAAACTTTGGGTTCCAGGATCCAGGACGTCAGTGACACTTTGGGTGTTGCTAGTGGTGCTCTCATGGTTTTTGTAATCCAGCCGTCAGCAGCGTGTGGTTATTCCTTACAGAAGAGATATAGCCCAGTTTTACGTACCCTAAATATTATATAAAGTCATTTATCAGAATTTCTGTATCTTGTATTGACCTGTAGGAGTTTCGAATTGAAAATTGCCTGAAAGATGTGGAAGATGTTCTCAGTGATTTCTTTATTTTTTGTGAGTCTTTGTTCGAATCATTCTATTTAAACTCGAACGGAAAACACATAAGGGAAAATACAATTGTGAATAACACCGTTGCATACTATAAATGTTTATCCAGAAATATAGACAATCATAGCATTTAATGACTGAATTATTCAAACATACTGTTTATAATGTGTACATACAATTACGTTGCTTTCGTTTGCATTCGTTAGGCATTATTTTGTCTTTTTTTTTGGTTGTACTTTATTACTTGATGTTAAACATCCAGAAATAAAGCTCTGGAAACAGTTGTGAGATGGTACCACCTTCTGGTAGTCTGTCTTAATTATAGGGAATAATCCCACCTATTTAACCTGATCTTCTACCTGATCTGCAGACTTTCAAACATTTCCTCGGTCTGTGCATTTAAAAACTGGGACTGTGGTGGCCTAGCGGTTAAGATACTGGACTCTGGACCAGAAAGTGCAGGGTTCAAATCCCACCGCTGCCACTGTTGGGTCTTGAGCAAGACCCTTAACCCACAATTGCTTGGATTGTAAGACTGTACCATTTGTAAGTCGCTCTGGGTAAGGGCGTCTGCTAAATGCTGTAAATGTAAAAACTATTTCAAAACTATTCTTCTTGAACCATTCTTTGCTTAGGGTTGCCATCTTCCTGCCCACAGTCTCATGATTCAGATCATCGACAGATGTCCTGACATTTGCCTTTTAATTTCCTGGTTTAAATCAGAGTTGAGCCATCCTGGTCCAGATGCACCAAAACGATAAATGATACCATCATAAGGCTCTTGTGCTGGAATGCAGTTCTATTTTGGTCTCATCCATTCAAAAAACCTGTTTCCAACAGCATTCTGGTTTGCCAACGTTATTTTTAGCAACCTGTAGGCTGAGAACTGAGGCTAAAATTTGCATAGTGTAACCTCAGTGTTAGCCAATGTGAGAAAGACCTTTAGTTGCTTAGAAGTTACCCTGGGTTCCTTAGTGACCTCATGGACGATTACACGTCTTGCTCTTGGAGTGATCTTTGTTGGTCGACCACTCCTGGGGAGGGGAACAATGGTCTTGAATTTCCTCCAACAGTACAGAATCTGTCTGACTGCATTGGTGGGGTCCAAACTCTTTTTGTAACCTTTTCTTGCCTGATGAGCATCAACAACACTCATTCTGAAGTCCTTGGAAATCTTCCTAGCTTGTGCCATGATGCACTTCCACAAACGCATTGTGAAGAGCAGATATTGATAGATCCTTGTTTGTTAAATCCAACAGGATGCCCACTCATCCCGACTGTCATCCCGTTGATAAAAAAAACACCGACTCTCAGTTCGTCTTCAAATTAACTGCTAATTCTAGAGGTTCCCAAATTTTTGCCACTCACAGATAGGCAACACTGGATCATTTTTCCACTCACTTTCTTATCCACTTAATCCTTACAGGGTCGGGGTCCAGCTGGAACAACCCTAGACAGGGTGTCAATCCATCGCTGAGCACACACAGTCCCACTAGGGGCACTTTAGAGACACCAATTAACCTAATATGCATGTCTTTGGACAGTGGGAAGAAACCAGACAAGGGCAGAACATTCAAACTCCACACAAAAAGAACCCACACCACCCATACTGGGGATTGAACCCAGGAACTTCTCACTGGGGGTGACAGTGCTACCCGCCGAGCCTACAGTTGGACCATTTTCCTCAATAAATGTGTGTCTTGTTTGTTTAACTGGACTCTCTTGACTTTTCAGGACTTGTGTGAAAATCTGATGTTTCAGATCATTACGCAGAAATGCTGAGAATTCCAAAGGAACAAAATAAAGAATCAGTCACGGACAAGACCAAGTTCATTCTACCACCTAGGTGCGTAGTAGTGAAAACAAAACATAAAACATACAGGTTTAAATTAAACATTTAATAACCCAAACTTACAACATCGTGAAGAACGCAGCTCCAAAATGCAGTTCACTAAAGTGACATGACCTGTCCTAAATTGGAGTAAAAGAATCTGCTTTTGGGTTATAGTGTGACACGAGCAGCCTGGTCTGAAAAGGCGTACTGCATCACTTGATTTAACGCAGTGCACCAGCTCGAAAAGCTCCTGCTATAAACAATACAGCAGTTACACCAAGGAGTAGAAAGACCAGGACATGCTGAAGAATCTAGGTAAATAATACTCTCTATGTACATTGTTATGCTTTTGTTCGTTCTTGCGACGTGAGATCCCATGGGCGAGTACAAATATAAACCAACGCGGACCCCATTTCCACAGGTAACATCGTTGGCGCCACGTAACGATCCCCCATCACTCTGGTCCACCACGCTGTAAACGAAACAACAACATTTAATAAGACAGTTACTTCCCAGCTAAATCAGTATCCAGAGTTTGTATAGTCCTGATCCAGCATTCCATACCCAAATCATCCATCCATACAATACATTATAAAAGCCATGTCTGAATGAATGTACTCATTGGGTTAGGGTAAGAAAACTGCGTACTAAAGATTTTACAGGTAGTCCTGATTTAAGATGGGGATACGTTCAGACAAATCCATCGTAAAGTTTAGAAGTTTTACAGTGAGGCAAAAAAGTATTTAGTCAGCCACTGATTGTGCAAGTTCTCCTACTTGAAAGATGAGAGAGGTCTGTAGTTTTCTTCAAAGCTACACTTCAACTATGAGAGACAAAATGAGAAATTTTTTTTTTAAAGAATTTAATTGTAAATTATGGGGGAAAATAAGTATTTGGTCAATAAATTTGGTTCAACTCAATACTTTCTAACATAACCTTTGTTGGCAATGACAGAGGTCAAACGTGTCCTGTAAGTCTTCACCAGGTTGGCACACACTGTAGCTGGTATTTTGGCCCATTCCTCCATGCAGATCTCCTCTAGAGCAGTGATGTTTTGGGGCAACACACATTTTCAACTCCCGCCACACATTTTCTATGGGGTTGAGGTCTGGAGACTGGCTAGACCACTCCAGGACCTTGAAATGCTTTTTACGGATCCACTCCTTCGTTTGCCCCCGAGTGGTGTGTGTGTTGGGATCATTGTCATGCTGGGAAGACCCAGCCACGTTCCATCTTCAATGCTCTCACTGATGGAAGGAGGTTTTGGCTTAAAATCTCCCTCCATGTAGTTCTGCTCATCGTTCTCATGACCATTTTGACCCCACGGGATGAGATCTTGCGTGGAGCCCCAGATCGAGGGAGATTATCAATGGTCTTGTATGTCTTCCATTTTCTTACAATTGCTCCCACAGCTGATTTATTCACACCAACCTGCTTGCCTATTGTAGATTCACTCTTCCCAGCCTGGTGCAGGTCTACAATTTTCTTCCTGGTGTCCTTCAACAGCTCTTTGGTCTTGGCCATGGTTGAGTTTGGTAACGGAGGTAGGGGAGGACAGAAGAGGTCTTAAAGAAGAAGTTACAGGTCTGTGAGAGCCAGAAATCTTGCTTGTTTGTGAGTGACCAAATACTTATTTTCCACCATAATTTATAATTAAACTCTTTAAAAATCCTACAATGTGATTTCCTGGATTTTTTTCTCATTTTGTCTCTCATAGTTGAAGTGTAGCTATGATGAAAATTACAGACCTCTCATCTTTCTAAGTAGGAGAACTTGCACAATCAGTGGCTGACTACTTTACTTACTACTTTATCAGTGGCTGAATACTTTTTTGCCCAACTGTATATTTTAAAAGGTAAAATGGTTGGGACGTGTGGTTGTTTACATAAACAAACATGGCGGACAGCTGAGTTCGGTATGTGATTTCTGGTGAATGGCTGCATATAGACGGTTGAAAATCAGAAGCAGGTAGTCCTAATAGTATTACATCTTTTGAGTTGGTGTTTTGGACTGTGTATTAGAATATTTTAAGTTATTAAGAATGCAAAAAGCACAACCTATTGGGCCCGTATATGAGCCCGCTAGGGGTGCATCTGCAGTGTTAGGCCCTTACAGTAACTGCTTCATTAACATAAAAGTATTGAATACCTCAAGTAAATGTATTGAAGTGAAAAACAAAAGTGATTATTGTGGCGACCACGGCTTTTCCTCCTACTCCTACTTTCTTTAATAGCAGCAGACTAAAGAGTCTTTTCGATCCAATTATTGATACAAGAACTGTATGCATTAATTTAATTGATATTCTTCAGAATTAAAAGGCATGTTTTCACTCGGTTATTTAATACAGGTAGTCCCCATGTTACTATGGTCCGACTTTATGTAGACTTTACAACCGCCATCCAATCATACACAGTTAATGCACATTCAGCTGAAACTGTACTCTGAATTTCGATTTTCCCACTAGAGGGCACTCTCCTGTACACATAAGCACAGTTCTCTGGACCTCTGGGACTAAGTTCAATAAGATATACAGTACCAGTCAAAAGACCCACCTTCACACCCAGTGTTTTTCCTTATTTTTTGAATACATCAGAACTATGAGGGAACACCTATGTAATCATGTAGTAAACAAAAAAGTGTTAAATAAATCAGAAAAAGTTTTATCCTTCAGATTCTGTTCCAACAGTACCTCTGCACAACAAAGCTGATGGTTGGAAACACATTATGAAGGCATGAGAGTCCTCAAGTTAACTCTTGACAGTGTCCACCTGTTAATTGAAACCCTTACCAGGCGATTACCTTAAAGCTGATTGAGAGAATTCCAAGAGTGTGCAAAGCTGTCAAAGCAAAAGGGGGCTACTTTGAAAACTTTGAAGTATAAAACATTGTAGTTCGTTCAACACTTTTTTGTTTACTATATAATTCCATGTGGCTCTGATGTCTTCAATATTAGACGTAGAAAATAATAAAAACAAAAAAAAAACATTGAATGAGTCCAACGTGTGTACAAACTTTTGACTGGTACTGCAGCACTTCGCTTCATACTACTATATAACACAGCAGTATATTTTCAGGCTTGCAAAAAATGTTGGGATATATGCAAATAAACTGTGGTATACGAGATCCATTTCCTGTCGAGTGAAAATGGATGCATACATGCTGTCTGTGCTGAGGGGCTCTATACTTACAGTGGTGCTTGAAAGTTTGTGAACCCTTTAGAATTTTCTGTATTTCTGCATAAATATGATCTAAAACATCAACAGATTTTCACACAAGTCCTAAAAGTAGATAAAGAGAACCCAGTTAAACAAATGAGACAAAAATATTATACTTGGTCATTTATTTGTTGAGGAAAATGATCCAATATTACATATTAGTGAGTGGCAAAAGTATGTGAGCCTTTGCTTTCAGTATCTGGTGTGACCCCCTGTGCAGCAATAACTGCAGCTAAACGTTTCCTGTAGCTGTTGATCAGTCCTGCACACTGGGTTAGAGGAATTTTAGCCCATTCCTCCGTACAGAACAGCTTCAGCTCTGGGATGTTGGTGGGTTTCCTCACATTAGCTGCTCGCTTCAGGTCCTTCCACAACATTTCCATTGGATTAAGGTCAGGACTTTGACTTGGCCATTCCAAAACATGAACTTCATTCTTCTGTAACCATTCTTTGGTAGAACAGCTTGTGTGCTTAGGGTCGTTGTCTTGCTGCATGACCCACCTTCTCTTATGATTCAGTTCATGGACAGATGTCCTGATATTTTCCTTTAGAATTCTCTGATATCATTCAGAATTCATTGGTCCCATCAACGATGGCAAGCCGTCCTGGCCCAGATGCAGCAAAACATGCCCAAACCATGATACTACCACCACCATGTTTTTCACAGATAGGGTCCTTTCTCCTAACATAACGCTTTTCTTTTAAACCAAAAAGTTCTATTTTGGTCTCATCCATCCACAAAACATTCTTCCAATAGCCTTCTGGCTCGTCCACGTGATCTTTAGCAACTGCAGACCAGCAGCAATGTTCTTTTTGGAGAGCAGTGTGCTTTTCTCCTTGCAGCCCTGCCATGCACACCATTGTTGTTTTCAGTGTTCTTCTGATGGTGGACTCATGAACATTAACATTAGCCAATGTGAGAGAGGCCTTCAGTTGCTTAGAAGTTACCCTGGGATCCTTTGTGACCTCACCAACTATTACACACCTTGCTCTTAGAGTGATCTTTGTTGGTCGACCACTCCTGGGGAGGAAAAATGGTCTTGAATTTCCTCCATTTGTACACAATCTGTCTGACTGTGGATTGGTGGAGTCCAAACTCTTTAGAGATGGTTTTGTTACCTTTTCCAGCCTGATGAGGATCAACCATTTGTCTGAGGTCCTCAGAAATCTCCTTTGGTCGTGCCATGATACACTTCCACAAACATGTGTTGTGAAGAGCAGACTTTGATAGATCCCTGTTCTTTAAATAAAACAGGGTGCCCACTCACACCTGATTGTCATCCCATTGACTGAAACACCTGCCTCTAATTTCACCTCCAAATTAACTGCTAATCCTAGAGGTTCACATACTTTTGCCACTCACTAATATGTAATATTGGATCATTTCCCTCAATAAATAAATGACCAAGTATAATTTTTTTGGTCTCATTTGTGTAACTGGGTTCTCTTCAGCTACTTTTAGGACTTGTGTGAAAATCTGATGATGTTTTAGGTCATATTTATGCAGAAATATAGAAAATTCTAAAGGGTTCACAAACTTTCAAGTACCACTGTGAAAGACTAGAAGATGGATGTGGATAAATGATCACAGCTATTATTATTTAATGTGATTTTAAGTCGTATTTAATTTAATTTAATTTCTGTTCATACAGAAAACCAGCAAAACTTGTAATTTGGCCAGAGTTGCCCATAAGACTTGGCATGAGACTGCGGTCCCAGCACTAACCTGAATGTAGTCCATTTCCTCCAGTGCAAGCCCCCGTCTGCGGTATCTCTGTGGAAGCTCTTTAACAACAGCAATACTGTCCGGAGTGCCAGGGAGTCGACTGACTGCTGCTGTTGCTGCTGGTGGTCTTGATGCTGCAGGTGTAGCTGATGGTGCTGCTGCAGGTGGTGTGGTCTGCGGGATGGTAACTGTCAGCAGTTTCAGTGCTTCTAGTACTGTAATTCAGAGTGCACATAAGCATAAGTTTGTTAGAGTTTATACAAGTAATTATTAACCATGTGAAAGCCTACAGGTGGCCATTTTCATCTTCATTTAAACTTGCACAAAAATGTCTCTAAACACATCAACCGAGTTAGAACAGTCTCCAGTCCAAATGTGAGCCAACTGGCTGTTGAAGTGACCAGCTGGGCAGAAGAAGCAAAACGCACTGCACCAGAGCGCAACAAAACAATAACACCACGCTGCCAGTACATAAATAAGCAATTCACTTTGCATAATAAGCGATTAGTAATCTGTTATAATGAAGTAAAATATGGTAACCAGAATTTAGTACAGTACTGACATCTGTAACATCTGCTGTACAGAATCTCTGCTGTTTTGAGTTTCTTCAAAGGACAGGGAGTGCTAAAAGACAGATTTTAATTTCCTACTATAATGTAACATTTTTAAGACCTCGGCCGTCAAAGCGAACGGACACTGATGGGATGGGACTTCAACTGCACATAGACTGGTGCTTGAAAGTTTGTGAACCTTTAGAAGTTTTTATATTTCTGCATAAATATGAGCTAAAACATCATCAGATTTTCACACAAGTCCTAAAAGTAGATAAAGAGAACCCAGTTAAACAAATGAGACAAAAATATTATACTTGGTCATTTATTTATTGAGGAAAGTAATCCAATATTATATATTAGTGAGTGGCAAAATGTATGTGAACCTCTAGGATTAGCAGTTAATTTGAAGGTGAAATTAGTGACAATCAGGTGTGAGTGGGCACCCTGTTTTATTTAAAGAACAGTGATCTATCAAAGTCTGCTCTTCACAACATGTTTGTGGAAGTGTATCATGGCACGAACAAAGGAGATTTCTGAGGACCTCAGAAAAAGTCGTTGATGCTCATCAGGCTGGAAAAGGTTACAAAACCATCTCTAAAGAGTTTGGACTCCACCAATCCACAGTCAGACAGATTGTGTACAAATGGAGGAAATTCAAGACCATTGTTACCCTCCCCAGGAGTGGTCGACCAACAAAGATCACTCCAAGACCAAGGCGTGTAATAGTTGGCGTGGTCACAAAGGACCCCAGGGTAACTTCTAAGCAACTGAAGGCCTCTCTCACATTGGCTAGTGTTAATGTTCATGAGTCCACCATCAGAAGAACACTGAACAACAATGGTGTGCATGGCAGGGCTGCAAGGAGAAAGCCACTGCTCTCCAAAAAGAACATTGCTGCTCATCTGCAGTTTGCTAAAGATCACGTGGACGAGCCAGAAGGCTATGGGGAAGAATGTTTTTTGTGGACGGCTGAGGACCAAAATAGAACCTTTTGGTTGAAAAGAAAAGCGTTATGTTTTGGAGAAAGGAAAACACTGCATTCCAGTATAAGAGCCTTATCCCATCTGTAAACATGGTGGTGGTAGTATCATGGTTTGGGCCCTGTTTTTGCTGCATCTGGGCAGGACGGCTTGCCATCATTGATGGAACAATGAATTCTGAATTATATCAGAGAATTCTAAAGGAAAATATATCAGGACATCTGTCCATGAACTGAATCTCAAGAGAAGGTGGGTCATGCAGCAAGACAACGACCCTAAGCACACAAGCCGTTCTACCAAAGAATGGTTAAAGAAGAATAAAGTTCATGTTTTGGAATGGCCAAGTCAAAGTCCTGACCTTAATCCAATGGAAATGCTGTGGAAGGACCTGAAGTGAGCAGCTAATGTGAGGAAAGGAAACCACCAACATCCCAGAGCTGAAGCTGTTCTGTACGGAGGAATGGGCTAAAATTCCTCCAAGACAGTGTGCAGGACTGATCAACAGCTACAGGAAACGTTTAGCTGCAGTTATTGCTGCACAGGGGGGGTCACACCAGATACTGAAAGCAAAGGCTCACATACTTTTGCCACTCACTAATATGTAACATTGGAACATTTTTCCTCAATAACTAAATGACGAAGTATAATATTTTTGTCTCATTTGTTTAACTGGGTTCTCTTTATCTACTTTTAGGACTTGTGTGAAAATCTGATGATGTTTTGGGTCATATTTATGCAGAAATATAGAAAATTCTAAAGGGTTCACAAACTTTCAAGCACCACTGTACCTGTAGAATAATAATGAAGACCAAGCTTTGAAACAACACAAAATTTGATGCACCGAAGGAAGAAACAGCTTGGCCGGAAAAAAAATTATAAACAAACTAAGCTGAAATCTTAAAGATTTATTCATAATTTGTTTTTAAATGACAGAAAAATACATGAATACCTCAAAAATGTACAACACAATGCACCTCTCCTCTGTCACGTGTATATTACGCATGAATAGTAAACATGTCATCTTCCAGGTCTGACAAAAAACAGCCTGAGCAGGGTAGAACAGCGTAATTGCTTCTATAACAGCTTTAAAAAATGCCATACCCTTCCTAACACTGAATGCTAAACGTGATTAATAAAAGCCATGCCACATTTCCATTTCACAATTCAAAGATGTTTAAAACACTGACAACACTGACAACATAGAAGAATACATGATTATCAATTCTACAATCAGCTTACGAATTTCAGATATTTAGTGTTGATCACTCCTGTGCTCAGTGTTACATGTTTTCCGTTTACTTCTTGTTTTGTGAAAAAATAAATTAAAGAACTCTACTGTTCACATTCCCCTTAATACTCCGTATAAAGGTTTTAGCTTTACTGTATTCATGAAGAGTTACTCGAAGTTTTAAATCTTACCATTTGGCTTGGGCAAGCTCTGCCGATCTGGAAATTTAATTAATGGCACTCGAGGTCCCACAGCCTGTAAACAACATTAAAACATTTATTTCATAAATCACTTTACTTAGAATCAGCTGTAGTAGAACAGAAGCACATATTAGCATAATCTAGTACACCAGCCTATTGTGTGCCAACATTATAATGATACCACTTAAAGATCACCAACACAGGCTGACAATCTAAAAACACTGGTTCTCAATGTGTGTGTTCATGGGGGGTACAAACAAAAACAAAGAAACACAGAAACAAACAAACAAACAAACAAACAAACAAAAACAAAGAAAGATACAAAGAAAGAAAGAAAGAAACAAAAACAAAGAAAGTAACAAACAAACAAGCAAAGAAACAAAGAAAGAAACAAAGAAAAAAAGAAACAAAAAAAACAAAAAACAAAGAAACAAAACCAAAGAAACACAGAAAGAAACAAACAAACAAAAACAAAGAAAGATACAAAGAAAGAAAGAAACAAACAAAAACAAACAAAGAAACAAACAAACAAGCAAAGAAACAAAGAAAAAACAAAGAAACAGAAAGAAAGAAACAAAGAAAAAAAAACACAAAAACAAAGAAACAAACAAAAACAAAGAAACAGAAAGAAACAAACTAACAAACAAAGAAACAAAACAAAAACAAAGAAACAAACAAAAACAAAAAAAAACTACGAAAGAAAGAAAGGAACAAAAAAGAAACAAAGAAAGAAAGATACAAAGAAACAAACAAAAACAAAGAAACAAAGAAAGTAACAAACAAACAAACAAACAAGCAAAAAAACAAACAAACAAACAAAAAAAGAAAAAGAAACAAAGAAAAAAACAAAAAACCCAGAAACAAACAAACAAAAACAAAGAAACAAAAAAGTAACAACCAAACAAACAAACAAAGAAACAAACAAACAAAAAAAGAAAAAGAAACAAAGAAAAAAACAATCAAACAAAGAAACAAACAAAGAAACAAACAAAAAGAAACACAGAAAAAAACAAACTAAAAAACAAATAAAGAAAGAAAAGAAACAAACAAACAAAGAAACAAATAAAGAAACAAACAAACTAACTAACTAACTAACTAACAAACAAAGAAAGAAAGAAAGAAACAAACAAACAAAGTGAGCGGCAGCTCTCTCGGTGAAAATGCCATGCTGATGCCAGGGCTCAGAGGAGAACGGCCAGACTGGTTTGAGCTGATAGAAAAGCAACAGTAACTCAGATAATCACAACGGAGTTATGCAGAAGAGCATCTTTTTTTTTTTTAGAATATTATTTTTAGAATTCCTTTATCTGACCATCTTACACCCTAACCCTTCTACAACTTCACTGGCTTCCAATTAAATATAGGATCACCTTCAAAATTCTTCTTTTCACATTTAAGGTTATCCATAGTCTTGCTCCACTATACCTATCAAATCTTCTTAAAATTGCATGTCCCTCAGGACGCCCAGATCCTCTACTTCAACTCTCCTGGTTTTGCCCAGAGCTCGTTTGAGTACCATGGGCTGCAGAGCTTGTAGCCGCTCAGCTCCGAAACTCTGGAACACTCTCCCACCAGACATCCGTAATATCGAGTCTCTTTCTCCGTTCAAATCTAGATTGAAAACTCACCTTTTCAAGATAGCCTACTCCCTGTAATGCTTCTACCGATGGTATAGTTGGTGATGCTTTGTATGTTGTTTTCATGTTTTATTTCTCTCAAGTGTCCTCGAGAGTTGTGAAAGGCGCTTATAAATAAAATTTAGTATTATTATTACTGCTATCTCTGAACGCACAACACGTCGAACCTTGAAGCGGATAACCACACCACGTGCCACTCCTGTCTGCAAAGAACAGAGACTACAATTTGCACTGGCTCACCAAAATCGGACATTAGAAGTCTGGAAAAACTTTGAGTGGTCTGATGGGTCAGGGTCAGAATTGTTTTGGCAGGGTCTAGTCTTGTTGCTGCTCATCCCTTTATGAATATAGTGCATGATCTTCTGATGGTTATCTTCCGGCAGGATAACACACAAATCTCAAACTGGTTTCTTGAACATGACAGTGGGTTCACTGTACTCAAATGACCTCCACCATCACCAGATCTTAATCCAGGAGAGCACCTTTGGGATGTTGTTGAATGGGAGATTCACATCATGAATGTGCAGCCGACAAACATGGTCAACATCTCTGAGGAATGTTAAGGTTCTTGCTCAAGGAGCCAACAGTGGTCACCTTCTGGTCCATAGTCCAGTACCCTACCCGCTAGGCTATCACAGTCCCTCCGTGTGTAAAGTATGTAAACTCTAGGGAATAGTGATTAAGGTACGATTTTAGACACAGCCCATAACTACGGGTCCTTCATAGTATAAAAAAGGCGTTAAAAATGACAAGACTTTGCTAATTTATATTCAACCTACACTTCCCGGTCACAATCATTCACGCCCCACAACTTTCATGCAAAGTCGTGTTTTTCAGATACCAGACCACACTACAAGGGCTCAGTGGTTATTTCTTTAAAGGGAATTAGTGAGAAAAACTAAATACAGAACTCCAGTCGTGGCAAGGGCACTGCAAAATCACACAGAGCACCTGAAACAAATGTCCAGGTGTCTTTGCGTTCCAGTGACAGCGTACAACCTGAAACTCTGTACTGTAATAACACATTAACCATTAACCAAAAATATGAAGACACTAGTTTGTTTAAGGGTATTTACCTGCACGACCCGACTGACTGCAGCCATCTTATCCGTGCTAACTTTGCCTCCCATGCCGAGCACCTCCTTCTTGTTCCGGGTGAATCCCTGCAGCTGTTTCCAAATGTAGCTAATAAAAAACACTTCATTGATTGCATTTGCAAAGTCATTGTACATACAACCCATATAAAGGCAAATGAATCACATATAATGCAATTACGTTAACAACGTATACATTCAAACACGTTTAATGTCGTTACAGTCGCTGGTACTGAAGATCGAACTACAAATCGCTTCCTACTGTACAACGAGTGCACTCGCATAGTGCTCTACAGGCTTTTATTTTGGGCAGCACGTAGGGCACCTAAGTAGGGAATAAAACACCGTTTGAGTTTCAGCCCATTGTTTATAGCCACTACTATGGCTCGTACAGCAAATTGGATAGATTTTAGGCAAAGGTTTGGAAACTCCTATCCTGTAATAATTATGTAAATTCCAGACTTTAGACAGTCGTCAGTCAAACCAACACTACTTCTTACATTCTTGTGCGTCAGTTCATAAAGAAAGCAAAAGAAATCGTACATAAAAAGTACAGACTGTTTATTTACAGACATTTATATTTACACTTTCTTCGAGGGATTAATATCAGATTAAACCACCAAGATCTCCGCCAATATCACATTAGCCACCTTAGCTCGCTAGCAAAGGTGAGACATTTGACATTACGAGTGGCATGAGCTAACCCTACATAAACATATACTAAAGACGAATAATAAACAAATACATAATTACCTGAATATAATATCTGCTTAGCTATGGCACTTTAAATTTCATTTTCCGTTGCCTCCTGGAGGAAACGGACTTAAACTTACAGCAAATCCAGTAGTCGAATAACAAATCGCTGCCTAATGTACACGTAGTGCACTAGCAGAGTCGTATACAGGACTATATTTTATAACGCATGTAGGGGACGTCTGTAGGGAGCACGAAGCTATTTGACATTCGGAGCGCTGTTTATGTTTAGGATGCAGGAGCCTGACACATATAGAGCACTTGATGGCCAACTGACATTTTCTATATGCTAAATATAAGTTCAGCTTCGCAAGACGCTCATTAATGCATAGAGGTGAAGCCATAATGAAAAACAAATGAAACAAAAAATCGTGGTGTGCAAAAGTCAAGGGTCATTCTTACTACTTTTTCAACGTGTATAGCTCTCTTACAGAGGGAATAGGGATTTGTTGATTGTGCTGAATACCAAAGGCTGAACCCAAATCGATCCTCATAGGCAGTGTGCACTATGTAGGTCGTACAAGTCAAAATAGTGCATGTAGGTTTCCTCTTTAGATAGTATAACAATACTTGATTTTTTTCTGCTGCCCTTGGTTGACACAGCAGGCTTAATCTCAAACTGTACAGCGGTTGTAGTTTATTTGAACGGTATATATGACACCTATGTAGGGAGCGAAAGTCATTTGAGGTTCAGCCCATTTTGTCATTGGTTATGCCAAGTCACGTGACAAAGCGTTTCCGGCGGCGGCAAATTCGGTTGCTTATTTTTAGCAGATCGAGCTAACGGCCAAACCGAACACAACGACAAACCAACACAAGAAAGAGATTCAGTTTTAAAGACAGTAAGTACGATTTACACATATAGGTCGTATAAAACGTTTATTCAAAGTGCAGTAAAATATAATATTTTAAAACGTACGATGCACCAGAGCTACTAAATAGTTCCGCTGCTACTAGGGATTTGGTGTCGATTCACGCTTCATGAACGTATATTGGTGTATAGCATTACATAATGGTCGCTGTACGGAACAAACTACACGTTAACGTGTAGTACTAATCGAGTATTTAAAGTAACATATGCTACTTTCTTTTTTATTAACACAATATCAAGTACAGGTAATAAAGCGGCTGGTAAGGAGGTATTTTTGTTACCTGATCCATTCCTGATTTTACAGTAAAAGAACGAATTACAAAGTTAAAAAGCTTACATTTGAAATGTTATTTATTCTTATTTTTATAGGGTTAAGATGGATCCCCAAAGTCATGAGGCTTCTCCTACAAACGCTGCTCCAGTCAACGACCAGCTCCCACCATCAGTTTCACCCATTCAGTTATTAAGGTGATCTGAGACGACTTCTATAGGAAAGACAAACGCTGCTGCATTACAAACTAGGAGTGTGTGTATCTTTATATGGATTACAGTGGGGCAAAAAAGTATTTAGTCAGCCACTGCTTGTGCAGGTTCTCCTACTTAGAAAAATGAGAGGGGTCTGTAATTTTCATCACAGCTACACTTCAACTATGAGAGACAAAATGCGAAAAAAAAATTCAGGAAATCACATTGTAGGATTTTTAAAGACTGTTATTGTAAATTATGGTGGAAAATAAGTATTTGGTCAATAACAAAAGTTCCACTCAGTACTTTGTAACATAACCTTTGTTGGCAATGACAGAGGTCAAACGTTTTCTGTAAGTCTTCTTCAGGTTGGCACACACTGTAGCTGGTATTTTGGCCCATTCCTCCATGCAGATCTCCTCTAGAGCAGTGATGTTTTGGGTTGAGGTCTGGAGACTGGCTAGGCCACTCCAGGACCTTGAAATGCTTTTTACGGAGCCACTCCTTCATTGCCCGAGCGGTGGTGTTTGGGGATCATTGTCATGCTGGAAGACCCAGCAACGTTCCATCTTCAATGCTCTCACTGATGGAAGGAGGTTTTGGCTTAAAATCTCACCATACATGGCCCCGTTCATTCTTCCCTTAACCCGGATCAGTCGTCCTGTCCCCTCTGCAGAAAAAACAGCACCAAAGCATGATGTTTCCACCCCCATGCTTCACAGTAGGTATGGTGCAACTCGGCATTCTTCTTCTTCCAAACATGGAGAGTTGAGTTTTTACCAAAAAGTTCTATTTTGGTTTCATCTGACCACATGATATTCTCCCAATCCTCTTCCGGATCATCCATATGCTCTCTGGCAAACTTCAGACGGGCCTGGACATGTACTGGCTTATGCAGGGGGACACACCTGGCACTGCAGGATCTGAGACCCTCTCGGCGTAGTGTGTTACTGATGGTGGCCTTTGTTACTTTGGTCCCAGCTCTCTGCAGGTCATTCATCAGGTCCCTCTGTGTAGTTCTGGGATTTTTGCTTTCTCATGATCATTTTGACCCACGGGATGAGATCTTGTGGTGGAGCCCCAGATTGAGGGAGATTATCAATGGTCTTGTATGTCTTCCATTTTCTTACAATTGCTCCCACAGTTGATTTATTCACACCAACCTGCTTGCCTATTGTAGATTCACTCTTCCCAGCCTGGTGCAGGTCTACAATTTTCTTCCTGGTGTCCTTCGACAGCTCTTTGGTCTTGGCCATGGTTGAGTTTGGAGTCTGACTGTTTGAGGCTGTGGACAGGTGTCTTTTATACAGATAACGAGGTCAAACAGGTGCCATTAATACAGGTAACGAGTGAGGACAAAAGAGCTTCTTGAAGAAGTTGTTACAGGTCTGTGAGAGCCAGAAATCTTGCTTGTTTGTGGGTGACCAAATACTTATTTTTCACCATGATTTACAATTAAATTCATAAAAAATCCTACAATGTGATTTCCTGGATTTTTTCCTCATTTTGTCTCTCATAGTTGAAGTGTACCTATGATGAAAATTACAGACCTCTCTCATCTTTCTAAGTAGGAGAACTTGCACAATCAGTAGCTGACTAAATACTTTTGCCCCACTGTACTTTTTGGAAGTTATCGTCAGTATTAAAGCATATTCAGTATGAAATCCAGGGCTGCTTTGATTTACTTTGTTGTATACAAAACAGTTGTGTAAAGACACGGCTGTGATGATCTATGGCACTCGCCTTCAGCTCATGCTTGCCGTGATGCTTTTCACGATAACACACTTCCTCTCGTGTTCTGCTTGTAAAATAAACGCGTGTGCTTCTCTCAGGATGAAGGACATGATGGTCAACCAGTGTTTTGACATGAATATTAAGGTCAACGCCGGTAAGAGAATGCAGATTCATCTTAAGTTGTGCACAGAAACCTGCACCTTCTGTTTAACACTTAGTTGTGTTGTGGAAAGTCAAACTCTTTGTGTTTCTATTTATTTGTATGTCAGCAAAACTCAAGACCCCGACTGAAACACTGGACGTTGAGGCCGATTTGTGAGTATTTTAATCATTTAATCGTTTCTTTGATTAAGATCGATATCCACTCAATCCAATTCAGGGATGTGGTCTAGCTCAAGGACCCAACAGTGGCAGCTTCGCAGAGGTGGGATTTGAACCCTGGACCTGCTGATCATAGTCCAGTTCCAGTACCTTAACCACTAGGCTACCACTGTCCCTGTAACCAGCAACACAGTGCAGGCTGGGAACCAAACCTTAGACAGGGTGCCGTTCCTTAAAGGGCTCACACTTTTGGGACACGTCTTTGGAATGTGGGAAGAGACTGGGGGACCTGGAGGCAACCCATACAGGAGGAGCTGTGAGGCAGTGGCTCATTTGTTGCCCGTATTAAGTCTGATAGTGGATTTATTCTCTTTATAATCCATAGGTCCAAGTATGAAGAAGAAATAGAAAAGGCAAGAGTGACACATTTCAACAAGACACTGGCATTAAACAGGTAATCGTTCAACTTTGTGTTCCAGATGCTGTGTGAATATGCATAGCCAAAAATATTTGGACACTACAGAATGATGGATAGATAGACAGCACGGTGCACCAGCTCCATATTCAACAAGTGTCTATAAATGGGGGTTCCACATATTTTCAATGGGTATACTTTTTTAACAGTGATTTTCATCAGTAAGGTAATGTGTAACTGTATTTCAGAATGCAGATTTGGAACACCATCATCGAGAAACTGATCAAGAACGATGCTGGTGCTGTGTAAGTGAAACTACATTACAGCTACATAACAAATCTTAGGTAATAAAACAGCCATTCAGTACTGAAATTGTTTAAAAAGTTGTACACCAGTGCAGAGGATTCATAACTAGAGGAATTTATGGAAATATTGAACTGTTATTCTGATGACATGAATGCTTGATGTTTATGCTTGTGCTGAAGGTCATTGAGGGCAATGGTGGAAGAAAATGCAGATCTCTGTGAAAAGGCAATAAAAGTTGCAAAGGTGGGTCGTTTTGGTCTAGTTTTAGTCCATTAAAGAGGTGGGGAGATTTCAGTCTGTCATAGGGGTGGGCAATATGACAATTTTATTGTATCGTGATAAACGATATTCTTTTCTGGGCATATCGAGGACATAGGACTGTGGTAGCCTGTGGTAGTCTGGTACTGGACTATGGACCAGAAGGTCCAGGGTTCAAATCCCACCTCTGCCAAGCTGCCTCTGTTGGGTCCTTGAGCAAGACCCTTAACCCACAACTGATTGGATTGTAAGATGCTCTGGATAAGGGTGTCTGCTATGCAGGAATGCAGTGTTTTCCTTTCTCCAAACATAACGCTTTTCTTTTAAACCAAAAAGTTCTATTTTGGTCTCATCCGCCCACAGAACATTCTTCCAGTAGCCTTCTGGCTTGTCCACGTGATCTTTAGCAAACTGCAGACGAGCAGCAATGTTCTTTTTGGAGAGCAGTGGCTTTCTCCTTGCAGCCCTGCCATGCACACCATTGTTGTTCAGTGTTCTTCTGATGGTGGACTCATGAGCATTAACATTAGCCAATGTGAGAGAGGCCTTCAGTTGCTTAGAGGTTACCCTGGGGTCCTTTATGACCTCGCCAACTATTACACGCCTTGCTCTTGGAGTGATCTTTAACAGTCAACCACTTCTGGGGAGGGTAACAATGGTCTTGAATTTCGACACTGTGAACTAATTAAACCGAAATACTAATGTGATAGACATATTTAGTGTTCCAGAGTGTAATTAGATGTTTAATTGGATGAAGTGACTATTAATCTTGTGTTTAAATAACCACTTTGTTTTTTTGTTTGCTTTAGGAAACACGTGAGCTTCAGGACCAAATCACCGACATTCAAAAGGAGAGACTCGGTAAGTAAAGCTGCTATACTAGTGCTACAGATACTGAGAACTGAGACTAAGCCTAGCCCTGACCTGATCACACAACCTACAGGGGGATGTTGATCTAGAAAACATTTTCTGTATCCAGTTCAGTTAGTTAAGAGAATGGCTGTACATTCCCAGAGCTGAAAGTGCTGATTAGGAAGAAGATGCAGGAGATCACAGAGCTGAAGCAGATGGGAGAGAATCAGGGCGAAGCGCAGAAACGAGCCATAGAGAGAGCGGAGGCCATCCTCAAGAAGTACCAAAACATCGCCACCATCTCTCAGAACGTCCTGCGGGTATGCCTTCTCTAAACGGCTGCAAGAATCTTTCCAGGTCAGTTCATAAGAGTGGAGATGAGTGGGACGGCTCTTCATGAACAGGTTGTGTGTTTTCAGGGAATCATCATCGCCAGCAGGGTGAACTGGATAGATGATCCCAAACTCAAAGACATCGCAATGGGCCTGGAAAACATCCCGACTTGAACAGGACACGTTTGAAGCCACTGCTGTGTATTGTACAGTCTAGTAAGGTTTGTATGTATGGGTGTTATACCGTCTAAACGAGGTCCAATCACATCAGACCTCACTCCTGTTTATTCAGCACCAGTCTGCTGAAAACAACAGTTGGGTGTCACTGCGTGAATTCTTTTTTTTTTCTCTCTTATGACATCTGTTCAAGGTTTAATGCACATGTTTTTAAAATACACGGTGTCGACATTTAGACCTTTCAATAAGGTCTCTGCTGATGTTACACTTAAGGTTCATTTCTTGTGAAATGCTGTTAATTTATTTGCTTAAACAGCAGAAGTGGCCAGGAGTGCCCCCATGTTGCATACCTGCTATAAGCTCTGGACCATGTATAGCTTTAAAAACCTGTCACAGAGGCTTTGCAGTGTGATACTATGATTGTAAGGGTATTTTTCTATGAATAAAGTGTTATTTGTGTGAGCTATACAACGTGTCATCCACTAATTCTATTTCAGTTTGAATACAACAGTATCAGAGCTCTGAGTTATCAGTCCCACTCCTGACTAAATGATGCATAATTGTTATAAAGGTGCCAGAACTGAGCATACAGAGCCAAGAAATTATTTAAAAAAAGAATTGTTATTGATACTGTGATAGCCTAGTGGGTAAGATACTGGATTATGGACCAAAAGATCCAGGGTTCAAATCCCACCTCTGCCAAGCTGCCACTGTTGGGTCCTTGAGCAAGGCCCTTAACCCACAATTGCTTGGATTGTAAGACTGTACCAATTGTAAGTCGCTCTGGATAAGGGCGTCTGCTAAATGCTGTAAATGTAAATGATACCTTGCATGATCAGATGCTTACAGACCATGAAATGATTCCACAGTTATTCTCCTGCTGCTCAAACCTGAAACAACGCTACACAGACACGACTGTCCTGAGGATGGGTCTGAGGTCGGACCACAAACTATTCACATGGTCCCTTCCTCCATGTGGATTTACACTCAGTGTGCCAACGTAAGGGTTCATGGGGGGCACTGGTGAGGATCTAGTCTCCCACGTGGTGGGAAATGCCGAGGAACTGAGGAGTTGGACGAAGGCGAAATTGAGGAGAGAAAAGTTTCGCAGGGTGGATGCAAAAACAGCTAAATTGATGCTCAAAAGTGTGTGAACCCCTTAGAATTTTCTATATTTCTTCAGAGATGGTTGTGACCTTTTCCAGCCCGATGAGCATCAACATCATCTCAGAAATCTTTGTTCGTGCCATGATACACTTCCACAAACATGCATTGTGAAGAGCAGACTTTGATAGATCCCTGTTCTTTTAAATAAAACAGGGTGCCCACTCACACCTGATTGGCATCCCATTGATTGAAAACATCTGACTCTAATTTCACCTTCAAATTAACTGCTAATCCTAGAGGTTCACATACTTTTGCCACTCATTAATGTAATTTTGGGTAATTTTCCTCAATAAATAAATGACCAAGTATAATATTGTTGTCTCATTTGTTTAACTGGGTTCTCTTTATCTACTTTTAGGACTTGTGTGAAAATCTGATGATGTTTTAGCTCATTTATGCAGAAATATAGAAAATTCCAAAGGGTTCACAAACTTTCCAAAGGGTTTTGTAGGGTTTGAGAAGAATTTCTTGCTCATGTTTACAAACAGAAGGACAAAGTGCATGTAAGCTGTGTCAGCTCATGTCTGTGCCAGTTAAAAGGCCTTGAGATTTTAAGATACATTTTTATTACGTATCATACAAAAACACCAGCTTTTGTCGTCTCACTGCGTTCTCCTTCCGCTCTCCTAACTCTATTCGAACCCCGATTTCAGTTACTCTAAAACACGCCAGCTGGACAGGAGCATTGGGTTACTATACATTTTATTTCCCCATCATTTGCTTTAGTGTAAAAACTACCCACATAAGAAAACATTACATACATAAATCAATTAATCACACAGAGAGCAACTAGAAGTTCTGCCAGTTAGATTTTGACCACCTGTGCTGCTATGCAGGGACTCTCCCTCCTCTCCTCCCCGTTCGCCGGCTTCCGCTGGACCTGTAGCCGCCCGTACGTTCCTCCAACCTGGCCTTTGGTCAGACGTCCAGGATTGACGCAGGCACAGCCGATCACATCCTGAGGAAAAGGGTTTGAATTCCTTACAAGATCTAGCTACAGGCCGTACGTGCCAGGTGAAGCTGCCTTACCTTGATGAAGTAGCGCAGCTCGGAAGGAACGAGGAGAACGTCGGGAGTGAGGGGCAGCTGCCCATACTGCTGAAACCTCTCATAGTCCATACTGACCTCCTCTGCAGGCGGGAACAGAGGGTAGTAGCTGCAAAAGAAGCAAGCATGAGAACAGGGAAACGGATGTGCACAGAAGCAGCTATTAGTATTATTTTGAACCGACCTCCTTTGGGTTAGCATGTGCTTCATGATGCGTGAGAATCGGTCCGAGCCTGTAGCGCTGTAGAAATATGACCACAATAAACAACCCGTGTCAAATTATAATGCTAACTTAATCGTATAACTCTCATAGCTGCAGCACAACTGGAAGTAGCACATCTGAGACATCATTTGACTGACTGAGGACATTTGGGGTAAAACTGAACAAATATTTGCAGGCCAAAACGCTAAGAACACATGGCTCAGGTGTAGGGGTTCCCTGGAGGAGACTCCAGTCCAACACCGGCTAGGTAGCGGCTGATGAATGATCCCCAAAATCAGACTCCCCTCCTTCAACTATCTGAATGGACCATGACTGTGTAACAAGTCATGGAGCAACGATTCAAACAGGTGTCAGTAGTATTTAAATAAGTAAACCCAGCAGGCCAAGCAGAAATTTGGTGCGTCACACTTTAAAATACTTGGCCATTCCAAAACATGAACTTTATTCTTCTGTAACCATTCTTTGGTAGAACGGCTTGTGTGCTTAGGGTCGTTGTGTTGCTGCATGACCCACCTTCTCTTGAGATTCAGTTCATGGACAGATGTGCTGACATTTTCCTTTAGAATTCTCTGATATCATTCAGAATTCATTGTTCCATCAATGATGGCAAGCCGTCCTGCCCAGATGCAGCAAAACAGGCCCAAACCATGATACTACCACCACCATGTTTCACAGATGGGATAAGGTTCTTATGCTGGAATGCAGTGTTTTCCTTTCTCCAAACATAACGCTTTTCTTCTAAAGCAAAAAGTTCTATTTTGGTCTCATCCGTCCACAAAACATGCTTCCAATAGCCTTCTGGCTCGTCCACGTGATCTTTAGCAAACTGCAGACCAGCAGCAATGTTTCTTTTTGGAGAGCAGTGGCTTTCTCCTTGCAAACCCTGCCATGCACACCATTGTTGTTCAGTGTTCTTCTGATGGTGGACTCATGAAGATTAACATTAGCCAATGTGAGAGTCCTTCAGTTGCTTAGAAGTTACCCTGGGGTCCTTTGTGACCTCACCAACTATTACCCGCCTTGCTCTCTTGGAGTGATCTTTGTTGGTCGACCACTCCTGGGGAGGGTAACAATGGTCTTGAATTTCCTCCATTTGTACAGAATCTGTCTGACTGTGGATTGGTGGAGTATAAACTCTTTAGAGATGGTTTTGTAACCTTTTTTTCAGCCTGATGAGCATCAACAACTCTTTCTGAGGTCCTCAGAAATCTCCTTTGTTCGTGCCATGATACACTTCCACAAACGTGTTGTGAAGAGCAGACTTTGATAGATCCCTGTTCTTTAAATAAAACAGGGGGCCCACTCACACCTCATCCCATTGACTCTAATTTCACCTTCAAATTAACTGCTAATCCTAGAGGTTCACATACTTTTTCCACTCACTAATATGTAATATTAGATCATTTTCCTCAATAAATAAATGACCAAGTATAATATTTTTGTCTCATTTGTTTAACTGGGTTCTCTTTATCTACTTTTAGGACTTGTGTGAAAATCTTACCAGCTGATTTCCTCCGCACCCATGTGAAACAGGATGTCTGTAGAGGTCACCCCAAAAGTCACCCCACCAACCAGCAGCGTGCAGGGATCAGGGGCCAAGGTCACTCTCTAGGGGGTAAAAGCAGGCATGACGCACTCACAGCCAAGCCCTTCACCGACTCTCTTATGAGAAGTGCATAAGCGCTCACCTGCGCCTCGTCTTTCTTCAGGTCTGGCAGGTTAAAGGGCGGCTGGGGATAAACGTAGCTATGATGGACGTCTCTCTGAGAAGGAACAAACACCAACTTGCATTCCGTCCTGGAACGGAAACAAAGACATGACGCCAGGCAGTGTCGCCCTCAGAGCAGTGCTTCATGAGACATTTCTGTCAGACACACCCTCTGGTTCCATCCACAATGCTGTCCACACATCTGGAGAAGATGTTCTCAAACGTGTCTGTGACTTGAACTTTCTGTACAGCAGGAAATACAAAAATAAGCTTAGGTCGCCATGTTTGAAATGCTTTGCAGGAAAAAAGAAAAGTCAAAAAGAAGCACCTCGATCTGTTCATGCTTGGAATCAACGAACGGGCCGAGCTGCGAACAGAAATAATTCGCCATAAACTAAAAAACAATAAGCAAATTACATGCACCAAAAGTCCACAAAGTGTCACTCCTACCAGGATGCAGACATCAGGACGATCTTTATTAATGACATGAATCAGGTCGATCAGAGGGTCGTAGCTCAGGCTGTCAGACGGGGTGTACGGGCCACAGGCCACCAGCACCATCACAGGCTCTGAGGCTACAGCAGAGCACGGGGCAAGGAGGTTACAACACAATAACCCAAAATCAGTTAGACAGAAGCACGTGATGTCTGGTGCCCTGCTTCTATTCTGATGTGCTTTCATTTCCTCATTCATCTTGGACTCACAGTACAAAGCGAAGTCCCTCAGCACAGAAGCCATGTAACATTGTTAACCTCTAACGTTTTATACGGACATACTTTAACACTGATGATAGCTTCTCCCAAAAAGCAGGACCACAACAAGGAGTTAACAAATGAGAAGCTACTCACGGCATCAGTTAGGGTTTAAAGAACTTGTTGAAAGCTGAAACATAAGGTTCTTCTTTCTTACTACTATCTTTTTTTATTTTAGGCCATCTTTTTACTACTGAACATACTTCTTTGGGATGTGCTGGAGGAGACTTTGTGCAGTGGAACAAATCTCCCATCATCAATACAAGATCTTGGGAAAAAAAATGAATGTAGCTCTGGGCAGAAATAAATATTGAGACATTGCAGAAGCTTGTGGAGACGATGCCACAGTGAATGGGTGCCCTAATCAAAGCTAAAGGCGGTCCGACCTAATACTGCCTATATAGTATATATAGTAATAGTGTATACACACTACTAGTTTGAAGTGCAAATAAGCTACGATGGAAAAAGGGAATAAACCTAAAAATAATATCCATTAAGAATTAAACAAGAATTTTGATATTTCTCAGAATTAAATGTTATTTGTGTATATTATTGACGAGTGTGCATGAAGCTTGTGGTTACTTGGCAGTTTGGTAAGAAGGCTTCTCAACCAATCAGATTGTAAGGTCATGATTAACTGTTGTATAAATCCGAGTATTCTTTGCCAGCGTTAGAATAGGCATTAAAATATAAGAGTATACAAATATATAATGTAAAATACAAGTTGTGTCTAAATTTTGTACATGCCTAGTTAAGTTTTTTTAATGATAAATTAAAACTAATCTTTTTGTACACTAACCATAGACTAGAATAACTAGAAAAGCAACGATTAAATAAAGTGTAATGACACGCATAATAGGATTAGATATGCTAGGAAACATCTGGCAGCTGAAAACCCTATTACCCCCCAGCATTCGTCTCACAGGGTAAAGTCTAGTGGCCGAACGATACGGCTTTTTAATGGCTGATGCCGATGTTTAAGGAGCAGTGTAACCAAGGGCCGATATATAATGCTGATATCACTTTTTTTTGTCTCCTCCAACTGACAAAACTAATAAATGACAGAAAATTGCTGATGCTATAAATGCCCCGTCTCTGTTTGCAAGATGAGAGGTTATAAATCTGCCAAGAGATACAGAAAACACAAACTGTCAACTAGGACAGATGACAGAATAAAGGATCATCTGCAATAAGCTCCATTATTCCACAGTTAGTTCCAATCCCGCAATCTGATTGGCTGAGATGTTTTTCCCCATGACTTGATTGACGATAACGTGGCATACACACGTAACCTAGCAACAACGCCCGCCCTAAAAAGTTATAATAACAAGTAAAACACTACCGAAATGAAAGCTATAATTAGTTTATAAAATATACTGGTTTTAAAAATGATTTAAATTAGGAAGATGAAGCTCTTAATGACCAACCTGAGCCAAAGCTTCATCACCTTTAGGGTTTGGAAGCTCTGGAAAAGCCAAACAAAGTCAGTCCTTTAAATCAAACGTCCAGCTCTTAATGGATTCCCAGCTCGACTGAAGATCAGTTTTAGTCCCATCAACAAAAATGCTGAATCAGCTTCATCCCTCACAGAGACGTCGTTTGCTGGAGTTAAACTCGGCTCTTTCATTAAACCCCATCGGCGGCTGATCGGAGCTTCGTTCCTCTGACAGGTTTGTTATCTGTAAGTCCAGCTCTAACCCAGAGAAGCTGCTGATGCTCTGTAGCTCTGCCCTTACATTTCTGACTGATCAGATTCACATTAAGAGCTTCATCATCATACAGATTTATAATCGTAATCAAACGGGATCCTAGACTTTGGTTAGAACACCGGGATCTCACTCCGATCTGCTTCAGTCGGTAGAACAGTGGATCTTACTAACAGCCTGCCTTATAAACCCCACCCATTTTATTTGCTGAATGGAAATAAACTTTCTTTTTAGTAAATTTAAGCTTACCAATCAATATATTTGTGTTTATTATCTGTATAATAAACAGTTATTGGACATTCTGTACCTTTAGTGACTGAAGGGTTGAAGCCGCGGGGGAACGATAGAATGGAACTATTTTACCTTGCAGAAGGCTGATAAATAGTTTCTGTCCTCATTATCTTAAAATCTAACAATAAATGGTGATAATGGAACTGTGGTATAATCGTAATAACACACTCGTGGTCCTGCTTTAACTTGACATATTGGCACGGGGGTTCTGATCTTCGTACGACCGCATCACACCCGAGCCAATATCTCACGTTAAAGCACGACCTCTAGTGTGTTACTGCTTAATAAGTAAAGCTATCTGAATAGACGCTCCCCCAGTGGACAGATCCACACTCTTTGTCTCTGAAACTTATTCAAACAGCAGATATCCGACCTTCATCCATTTCTTGCTGCAGCTCTGGTGTGGAGTAGAAGGGTAACGGGACACCCTGCAGGAAAAATACAAAAATGGTCAATAGTAGTACAGGCACATGTATTTCTGTAAAGCAGAAGAGGAGAACGGCAGGTTATTGCTGCGTAATGAAAGCGTACCTCATACAGCTTGGACGCAACAAACCTTGACCCTGAGGTGTTCATGCCTTCCATGACAACAACCTGAAAACAGAGCAGCATCTGGTTAGTGCATTCTCAATACCTATTCCACTATGACGGGGTTTTTTTATTTTTTCCATGAAGTACACTTTCTCTTCAGTTTTAGTAACGCCCCTGTTGTCGACATTCATGGCTGCATGCCAGAGCCAGAGGGGAGTGAGTGCCAATGAATTAAATGAGGGTTCACAAAAAGTATGTATGGTAGAATAGCATTACATTGTATGTTACATTAGTAAATATGTTATTTTTAAAAAAACTGGGCATCATGTCATCATGTGCTTAACCCTTATAGTTACAATATACAGTGGGGCAAAAAAGTATTTAGTCAGCCACTGATTGTGCAAGTTCTCCTACTTAGAAAGATGAGAGAGGTCTGTAATTTTCATCATAGGTACACTTCAACTATGAGTATAAAAATCCAGGAAATCACATTGTAGGATTTTTAAAGAATTTAATTGTAAATCCTGGTGGAAAATAAGTATTTGGTCACCCACAAACAAGCAAGATTTCTGGCTCTCACAGACCTGTAACTTCTTCTTTAAAAAGCTCTTCTGTCCTCCACTCGTTACCTGTATTAATGGCACCTGTTTGACCTCGTTATCTGTATAAAAGACACCTGTCCACAGCCTCAAACAGTCAGACTCCAAATTCAACCATGGCCAAGACCAAAGAGCTGTTGAAGGACACCAGGAAGAAAATTGTAGACCTGCAGCAGGCTGGGAAGAGTGAATCTACAATAGGCAAGCAGGTTGGTGTGATTTTCTGGATTTTTCTTTCCTCATTCTGTCTCTCATAGTTGAAGTGAACTTATGATGAAAATTACAGACCTCTCTCATCTTTCTAAGTAGGAGAACTTGCACAATCAGTGGCTGACTAAATACTATTTTGCCCCCACTGTGTATATATGTATGAGACCAGTCTGGGTAACCTATAAGAACGATGTATTGTGAGTATTTGTTCGCACCTGACCAGGAAAGAGCGAGTAGTCTTTAAGCTCGGTCAGATCCACTGGCACCTGCCTGGCCCCGTGCTCCTGACCGGCCTCCAGCAGCACAGACTGAGCGTTCAGCTTCCCATTACTGTCACAGCACACCTGGCCCAACACAGAGACGGTGTCCTGCAAGAGACAAAGCAGGCTCAAACACATATCAGATGTCACATAGAACCAAAGAAAAAACTTATTTGCATAGAGCTCAATACAACAGAACAATATCTAGGACCACAGCCCCAACCGAGCAAACCTATGGTGACAGTGGTAAGGAAAAAACTACCTAAAAGTGAAGAGGAAGAAAGCTTGAGAGGACTAATACTCAAAAACACACCCAAACTTCTTGGCCAACACAAATGCTAAATAGAAAAAAATATATATTGGAAAAAAATAGAGATAAGATGTACATAAAATATACCACAGAGAGGACAGAAACCTTCGAACAGTAAAGGTCAGCATATTTTTACCTGCGACTCACTGGCCTTTAATTAGGATTAGGAAGTAGGTGGGTACCTGGGAAGGTAAAGAAACTGGAGAGAAATCCTCTATGTTGAAGTGTTTCCTCAGTTCGTCTCCCAGGCCTTCAATCTTCTCTACCAGAACTGGAATCACAAAAAATGAAGCAACTCACCACGTTAAATCCGATCATTTGCCATTCTTCTACATCACTTCCTCTAACTAGCATCCTATGCAACAACAGCTCTAGACAGCGTACGACAATCAATCCAAAGCGGTGCACGTACCATCCCGTACATCCCTGAGCCTCTGGAACATGTATTTGTAGGAGGTGGTTAGTGAGTCTTCTCTGCCCTCGAGCAGCTCCACTGACACTGTAGTCTGGCCTTTTCCTGTCCACCGAAGACCATGTACAGCCCCAAACGTGGCCACCACCTCTCCCCGTGCCCCACGCATGCTGTACTTCTGAGAGGGAGTCGCACTGCGCACGCAAAACAAAAACACCCGGACTTTTAGACATGCAAGGCTGGATGCTCTCTCTTCTTTGGTGAATAAACCACCCACCTGTTCTAACACTACAAATGTAAGATATTTGCACGATTCAGTTCCTGCACAGTCATCTAAACCAGCTCCAGTACCTCATCTAAGATACTTAGTGGCATCCTCACAGAAACCTGGTACTGTCTGTAAATATGTTACAAACGTGGGAGTGTGGCCAGATACCCATAATCAGTTAGTCTGAGACATTTCTATAGAAATTCAATGACTTTCACTAAACCTAAAGAATTTACTACATATTATTTACCAAAAATCCACATCTGGGACTGTGGAGGCCTAGCAGTTAAGGTGTTAGAATATGGACCAGAAGGTCCAGGGTTCAAAACGCACCTCTGCCAAGCTGCCACTGTTGGGTCCTTGAGTAAGACCCTTAACCTACAATTGTTTAGATTATAAGACTGTATCAGTTCGAAGTCGCTCTGGAAAAGGGCGTCTGCTATAATGACATAAATGATCACCTTATTCAATTTCCATGATTATTCTAAGGCTACAAAACAAATGAGACTCAGTAGGATGTAGGGATTAATATGGAAATGCAAAAGCTCTGTACATTTACCATGGTGAGAAGCTGGCAGGAGACAACAGCAGGCCTGGACTGGGCAGGCGAGCAGCACTACGTTTGGAATGAGGATGCTCTGGGGTGGTGAGAGCACGCTTCTGAGAGCCCTGACACATACACACATACACGAATTAGCTGCAACGGACATGCAAAGAAGAAGGAGAAACACCCAATAGAGTGGGTTAACCAGCTACCTTGGCTGGGGTTGAATATGAATCCAGTAAAGTTTCTTCCTCCTCCTCCGCTTTGATTCTGGTCAGACATGGTTAAGCAAAATCTCACCTGCTGATTCTCCATATCGAGCTTCTCATTCCAGACCTACAACGTACCTGTGCTTATCGTCACACCTAATAGTCATACCTGTACAGCAGCACAAACACACCCATCTCTATTTGTGGTACTGCACTGTATTTTTGTACGATATATTTATCTTACTACAGAGACACGCAAAGGAGAGATGCAGACACGCAAAAAAGGAAAGACACAGACACGCAAAGAAGCAGAGACACAGACACGCAAAGCAGAGACACAGACACGCAAAGCAGAGACACAGACACGCAAAGGAGCAGAGACGCAGACAGAAACAAGCAAAGGAGAGACACAGACAGAAACACAAAGAAAGTCAAGTCAGAGTTATTTATATAGCGCTTTTTACAATGGAGCATTGTCTCAAAGCAACTTTACAAGTTTAGATTATCTCCTAATATCTACATCCAAACCCAAATTGAGTAAGCCTAGGGCGACAGTGGCAAGGAAAAACTCCCTGAGTGTTATGAGGAAGAAACCTTGGGAGGACCAAGACTCAAAAAGGGACCCATCCTCCTTGAGAAAGAGAAACAAAGACAGAGACACTAGGAACAACAGCGAGACACAGACACAAAGAAGTAAAGACAACGGACAGAATCGCACAGAAAAAAGAGAAACGCAGGAGAAGAGACGCAGACAGAAAGGGAGAGACAGAAGGAGACAAAATATCTAGATTTTTTTCCTCAACATTGTACACCCCAACCAATCAGAATCTCCGTATATGAACACAGCAAACACCAAGTCAGACTGTCAGAAGCACAAGGATACAGGTCCTGGATGGAGTGCACATCTCTGGTGGTGCTGTTGAATTTGCTGCCCTTTGACGAACCTTTGGCCTTCTGTCTCTTATTCAGAACCTGCAAGCATACAGTCCTAGTATTAATGCTCTCTGTAGTAATGAGTATTAAGCTTTCACTCCAAGAGAGGCTGCGATTCTCACCTCATGCTCGAACGTCTCCAGGTTGTTCAGAGTCAGGTCTAAAAGGCCTTTAGTGGTGCTGAAAGCCACCCACTCATTCACAAACTGCTCTCCTTTAACCCTGTGACACAAACACTGCTCCAGCACTGACGCACAGAGACAGCGTAAGAGATACACAGACAGTGAGAGACACACATTGGAGATTGTAGGACTAATAAAGAATTATCTTTTATCATCTTACTCCCACAAAAATAAAAAGATCCATGGATAGATCCATGAGAGAAACAGCCACAGAAACAAAGACACACACTGGAGAGAGAGAGACAGAGAGACAGAGAGAGAGAGAGATACCACTAAGAAAATGACAGAGGCAAAGACATAGTCACTAGGAGAGACAGTAAGAGAGAGAGACACACACACAGTGATGCACAAACATCCACAAGAGAGCCACAAAGAGAGAGAGACACAGAGGGGAACGGACACACCCATGGTAGCAGAGAGACCGATACAGATCACAAAATGAATGGGAGAGACAAAAACAGACTCACAAAGTGAGAAACAGACATACAAAGACAGACACAGAACACAAAGAGAGACACAAAGGCAGACCACGAAAAAGACACGATAATAGAAACATACCCAGAAAGAGCCATACACGGTTCCACAAAAAAGGAGAGAGAGAAAAACAAACACAAAAAGTGAGACGAGAACAGACAGATCACAAAGAGAAAACAATGAGACAACAACTGACCCATGAGACACACACACCAAGAATGAGACACAGAGACACAACAAAAAAAAGAAAGACACACACCAGGAATCAGAGACACGCACACACCAAGAAAGAAAAAGACAGAGACACACCAACAAAGAGAGACACATACACACCAAGAAAGAGACACACACACCAAGAAAGAGACACACACACCAAGAAAGAGACACACACACACACACACACACCAAGAAAGAGACACACACACACCAAGAAAGAAAGAGACACACCAAGAATGAAACACATGCACCAAGAGACACACAGATACACTAAGAACGAGAGACGCGCACACACCAACAAAGAAAGACACACCAAGAATCAGACACGCACTAAAGACAGAGAAACACATCAAGAATGACACACGGACACCAAGAAAGACAGAGACACACCAGGAATCAGAGACACACACACCAACAAAGAAAAAGACAGAGACACATCAAGAAAAAGAGACAGAGACACGCACACACCAAGAAAGAAAGAGACACACACCAAAAAAGACAGAGACACTCCACAAGAGAGGCACAGAACCACACCAAGAGAGAGAGACATATCAATAGAGACAAACACATCAAGAACCAAATACACAAAAACACACACCAAGAAAAGGCACAGAAGAACAAGAGTGAGAGACAGAGCCACACCAAGAACAAGAGACACAACGAGACATCAAGAAAGAAAGAGTCACACCATGACCGAGAGATACACACCAAGAAAACACAAAAACACAGGAAGCAGAGAGACATAGAGAGGACCGATGAGAAAGCGAGACAACAAGAAAGAGAGGCACAGACAAAAACACACAATGTAGACCCAGAGACACAAACAAGGGAACACACTCACAAACACACAAGAGCACCAACTCCTACAGAGTATATTTTATGACTCTTACTTTTATCCAGAACCGCCTCCTGCTCACAGCTGATGTCGAAGGTCTCGAGCTCTCGCTTTAAATCCTCAGCAGTGACCGCAGCCATGATGATAAATGTCTAAAGTACTTTTATAAGTTCTTATCTTCTTACACACCGACCTGTGAGAGTGTACACACAGCAGCACATGAAGCGGTACACACATTAACGGACACACACCAACTGCACCATAACTATGCTAACTACAATAAAACTCAGTACATCCGGACCAAACCGCGCTATCAGACGCTACTGACTAAAGCTCATCTCTGATCATCGTATAACATGGAAGTATTACAAAAAAGAACCAGATTACCTGCTAAGTAAATGAACGCTTTCAATAAACCGTCAGTGTTACATGACAACTCGGATTGCCGCGAAAAAATCACCCGCAAAACTGAAACCATACGTCACGTCCGGGCTCCGTCGGCGCTAGGTGGCGGTAGGTGACTTCTGCTGGAGGAAAAACAGCCGTGTTGCCAAGTCCGGTATTATGAGACTTAAGGTGCAACCCATTGTCAACATCCAATTTAAGCAATAAATTAATATTGGAATTGAACTTTGATTGAATTTTAGCCTTAGTATTTTGTTAACGTTCCATTAAAGTGACTTTAGTTACATTTTATTGTTTGAATAATATTACTTAATTAGTAAAGTAGACTGTGGTAGCCTAGTGGGTAAGGTACTGGACTGTGGATCAGAAGGTCCAGGGTTCAAATCCCACCTCTGCCAAGCTGCCACTGTTGGGTCCTTGAGCAAGACCCTTAACCCACAATTGCATGGATTGTAGGATTGTATCAATTGGAAGTCGCTCTGGATAAGGGCATCTGCTAAATGCTGTAAATGTAAATGTAAAGTGTGGAGTTACAGTTAGCTCATAGCCACAAGTTAGGGTTTAGCACTGTACTCTCACAGCCCCAGAGACAACGGGTTTAGTTTTGGTTGAACCCCAGTAGGAACCCAAAATATACTCACTGACAGAAATAGAAATAGAAACATAGAAATGTTGGGTTGCTGCAAACTCAGCATGCTTTCCTCTAGGATTTTCCTCACCCCTGCTTTTCAACATTGACAAATACTGTTACATTTCTTCTTGGACTTTTACCTCATCTGTCAAACTCATCATGCCAAATAGTCATGTGTTAAAAGTTAGGACACACAATGCAGACCTTTACTATTTTTTTACATATTTAAACATATGGTCATTTGATCTTCATTTGAACAATATTGAGAGATGAAGATAATAACTAAAAACATAAAACTGAAGATATGTCTCAGTATTGAAAACTGAAGATCCGAAGTCCACATTTTTACATATGTAAAAAATACCACACAATTTATTCCAATTATTTAAGATTATTTTGGAAAATCACTGAAGAATGACGTTAGCTAATATGAACATTCCCAAGCCAAACACATTCATCTACACAGTATATGGTCAAGAATGATTAGTCACAAACATAAAAACTAAACATTTTCACAATTGATAGACCCTTACAGCCAATTTCAACATACAAACCATAAAACGAAAAGCCAGCCAAACTGCGCTCCATTTGGAAAATATTAAATTAAATTACTGGACTGTGGTAGCCTAGTGGTTAAGGTACTGGACTACGGACCAGAATGCCCAGAGTTCAAATCCCACAAGCTCCCACTGTTGCGTCCTTGAGCAAGATCCTTAACCCACAATTGCTTGGATTGTAAGATTGTATCAATTGTAAGTCGGTCTGGATAAGGGTGTCTGCTAAATGCTGTAAATGTAAATTAAATCAAGTATGAACTTAAAAAGCATTTTGTTGCTTGTTTCAAGTCATCTGTTTCAATTCTAAGTCAAGTCTTTTATCAGTGTTAATCGAGCAAGTCTCAAGTCCTCACATTTGCGACTCGAGTCTGACTCGGGTCAAGTCATGTGACTCAAGTCCCGCAACTCTGTTTTGTTTATCCCTTGGAAGAAGGAAAAGGCTTAAGTTCTGGTGAACCCAATCAAGACGCCAAACGATTTACGTCTGTGATGACGCCTAGGAAGAAGTTAGAGGACCTATGTTTTGTTGAACCCTAGCAGATTGTAACCTCATATAGATGAGAAGTTGCTTGTAAGTTCTTTCTGCGTTTGTCTCACAGACCTGGCAACCATGAATAAACCCAAAGCTGACTCTCGCAGTTCCTGTAGCACACGTGTTGTGATCGTGTACATTTAACTAGGATTTTCTTGCTTCTGTACTGGATTTGTGGGTCATAAGATTATCGAAATGCCAAAAGTAAAAGCCGAGAAGAAATCTCGACAACACCAGGAGGTGAAAAGTCAAGGTTAGTGGATCCGTTCTTAAAATAAGCGCTTTTATTTACTTGCTGTCTTACGAGTGAGGGTTCTGATATTTACTGTGTATGTTGCTTGTGTTTAAAGTCTCTCTCTGTAGACATACTGTAATAAAATTAATAATATACTACATGCTTGTATTTCACAGGGATCATGTTTAACACTGGCATTGGGCAGCATATTTTAAAAAATCCTTTGGTGGTTAATGGCATTATAGAGAAGGTAGGAATGATTTTGTTCTTTTTCTGATCATGTCCATACTATAAACCCACAGCTCAAGTGTGTTCGTTTTCATTATTTGACAAACCTAAAGGAGCAAAATCACGAAAGGAATCTATGCACACAGTCGTACATCGGTTCTCCCAGAAGGCTTGTCCAGCATTGAAAACGAGAACAGAGCAAATTTTTCCCATTTGTAAAATGAATTAATCCCTTCCGCACCCCAGAAAATCCACACTGTACAAAGCATTGTATGCATTAATGGAGTTGTATTGTACAGGTGCTCCTTGATTTATGATGGAGATATGTTCAACAAATCCACCATAAGCTCATAAATGTGTCGTCATAAATGTGTCATAAACCGATGAGTTTAATATAGTCTATACTGTATCATAGCGGAGCCATCCTTATTGTTTAAAACTTACATTAACCTACAGTTGGCCAAAATCATTGACACAAAGCTTATTTTGTAATAAAGTGTTGAAAAATCTCATGTAATTTACTGAGTAATGGATTGAAAGTGAAACGTAAAAGCAAAACACTTACTCTATTGGCGAACTCCGGGTGCTAGCATAGCTGCTAACGCTAACTGCAGTCTGAAAGCAAAGAGGATTCTTTTCCTAACCACTTTATGACATTTGGAGGCTATTTGCACTAGGAATGCAGTACTGTAGATGTAAAAATAAAGAAAAACACAATAAACAAATCTGCACTGAGAGCGCTATTGTGAATCTCAGTTGCTGAATCACTGGGTACCAAATTGTGAATCATGAATCGAGTTTAGACTGAAACGAATTGCGTGGCTCGACTTCTTCAAGTTTAAGCACATGCACCGAGTACCGAGCAAATGACGAAAACCGAGACACATTTTTCTGGTCGAGAACCAAATTCGACGAGTTCTGAGATGGTCGAGAACCGAGGTACCACTGCATGCATACATATATATGAAACAGTTGTATGAGACATCTATGACTGTCCATGGCTCCAAAGTTACACATAGCCAGAGAGCATATAGAAGGAAAAGTGTATGAACACTTAGGATTTATCTGGATTTATGTACTAAATTATATGTAATAGGTCCTAATAACAAGAAGCAAACATTAAAATTGTATTACCTGTGTTTCCTAAGGCAGCCTTAAGACCAACAGATGTGGTGCTGGAAGTGGGACCTGGAACAGGAAACATGACAGTGAAACTTCTAGAGAAAGCCAAACAAGTAAGAGTGCTTTCCGAATGTGATATGACGTATTTATTTTTTTATTCCAGCTTGTCCTGGGCTGGGTCATAAGGGCATCTGGGGCATAAGCGTGCCCTGGATGGATCAGAATGAACAGAAACGTCTTCTAAAATAGAAATAAGTGGAGTAAATAGAAGTTAAATTCTCGTTTCTCACAGCCTGTCAGAGTTTCCACAGCCTGTTACTTCCCTTCTGTTTTCTGAAATATCTGTTGTGCTGTCACGTAAAAGGCAGTTTCTCATTCCAAAAACATGAGTCACTATTGGTTCTTTTCGAGTGAGGAGAGGCCGATCGTGGGATCATCCCCCTACCTAAGCCTGAGAAGAACCGGCATCCCGTCCATTCAAAAAGCAGGGTTAAAGTGTAAAAAATAGTTAAACATTAACAAGAAACCCACTGTGTTTTGTACTTGAAGGTTGTAGCGTGTGAGCTGGACACCAGGCTTGTAGCAGAGCTTCAGAAACGTGTGCAGTGCACGTAAGTGTATGGTTTTATCATTTACGATTGTTGCTAGTTGATGAAGCATAACGTTCCTCTCAACTAAATGTTCTGATTTATACCTTTGTTTACATTAACGTTTACAGACCAATGCAGTCCAAGCTCCAGATTTTGGTTGGTGACGTTCTGAAAACAGAATTGCCATTCTTTGACGTCTGTGTAGCAAATCTGCCGTATCAGGTCAATATTAAGAAGATCTCGTGGCAGTTATTTTTGGTACATAATTTATATCTAACTGCTATGCTACTTTTTTTGCAGATATCTTCACCTTTTGTCTTCAAGCTGCTTCTACACAGACCGTTCTTCAGGTAAGAGTTTCAAGGTGGTTCCATGAGGGCACGCAAACATTGCAAACAGGATCCAGGCAGCCCAGACAGAATACCAGTAAAGAGGATCGTTTGATCCGCAGACAAGCTCGAGCAGCTCCCACAGTTTTGTTTTCCTTTGTCAGGTTCCACATGTGCAACAGGATACCATACAGAAACTGCTTGCATCCAATGGGCAACCATATTTGGAGCCTAGAGACTCTTTTCTATTATGGAATTTTCCCATGGACAAAGTGGTTCCACAACTTCATTAGAAAATGTGTCGTTTTGTTGGCTGTATCAGTTTTGCATATGGCAGCTGTTATTTACTGTTTGTTTTAACATCGCTACTGCTGGTCAGGGGCTCAGTGCCAGTCCTGGAGAACACAGCTCAGGTGTAAGTGTGGTCTGGATGGGACACCAATCCATCACATGGCTGGCAGGGTCTAGGTTGCAGATCCTTCAGATCCCTCAACCAGCCTCCCCTCAGATAAGCATGGCCAGTTGTGACTATGATGCCCAACATGGCTGGAATGCTGTGCTAGAACTCAAACCTGGGTCACTGCAGTGATGGGTTACTGAAAAAAAAAAAAATTCAAAATACCATAACTGACGTGCCATTTCATTGTGTATCTCTGATCTACGTGGCTAAATTGCAGTGTTTTCTGTCTGTAAGATGTGCAGTGCTGATGTTCCAGAGGGAGTTTGCCATGCGGCTGGTAGCCAAACCAGGAGACAAACTCTACTGCAGACTGTCTATCAACACACAGCTACTGGCCAGAGTCGACCACCTCATGAAGGTCAGGCACCTTCAACTGCTGAACTTTTATCATCTCTAACCAACACTGAACTACAGACGTGAGCAGCCATGCCATTAAAACCACTGACAGATCAAGTGAATCATATCGACTGAGTGAAGGTGTAACGGAAACCTTAGATTCTAAACATTGTTGCTCACCAAGTGCAGCCCTTCATAGCTACAGTATTCCCTAATGGCAGTTGCCCCTTTCAGCACCACTGCCACACTGCAGAAATTGTCCAGGAATCATTTGAGGAACGTGTTCAAAGTGTTGGCATGGCACCTCAATTCTCAGGCTTGTCAAGCTTCAGTGGGATGTCCTGGACCAACAAGTCTAGTCCATGAGGCCCCACCTTCTAACTTCCTGGACTTAATGGATCTGCTGCTAAATTGTTGGTGCCAGATAACACAGGACACCTTCAGAGGGTCTTGTGGAGTCCTTCGACAGGTCAGAGCCTTGGTCGCACGAGGTGACCTACACAATATTTAGCAGGTGGTTTTAATGTTATGGCTGATCACTGGACTCATCAACGATAAGTATTCCGTGGTTAAGGCAGCTTTGAGACTAGCGTGCGTTTATTATTCCAGTGTCAAATGCTGGAAGGGTCCGCATTCAAGATCTTTTGTATTTCAGGTGGGGAAAAACAACTTCAGGCCGCCTCCTAAAGTGGAGTCCAGCGTGGTCAGGATAGAACCAAAGAATCCACCTCCACCTATCAATTTTCAGGTGCATTTCCTTTCCATTTGTGTAAAGCACTTGGTTTATGACCTTGTAAGTCACTCACTATCTTTTTGCATTAAGTACAGGTATGTGTATTTAGTATAAGAGCATTATTTCTGCAGTTATCTGATTAATAAAGTGGTCATGTATACAGCGTAGTTCAATCTAGAACTCAGATTAAGTCATCCAATAAAGAGGGATGGAATTTATTTCAGTAATCTGATTTCTCACAGCATGTACACCAGTTACCTGATTCAGTCGGATTTGCTGGTGGAAAAAACATGGTTGCCAGGTCCACTCACTCCTAGAGATTTTGCTTTCCTTGGGCTTATTTACATCGATCAGGCGGGGGATTCCTATTGTGGGATCTGGCAACCCATGAAGGAGTCCCATTAACACAATGCTTATTTGATAATGGTGTTGAAAAATCTCATGTAATCTAGTGAATAATGGATTGAAAGTGAAACGTAAAAGCAAAACACTGACTCTATTGGTGAACTCTGGGCGCCAGCATAGATGCTAAGCTAAGAGGATTCAGTTCCTGTTTTGCTTTGGGTGGGCTCTTATAACTAACCTTTTTAGGACCCATGGAGACTTATTTGCTTTACGAATAGAGTACTGTTGATGTAAAAATAAAGAAAAAACACTGCAGTCATCTCTGAACAAGAGCTATTGTGAATCTGAATCACTCTACTGAGTCGAGTTTCGGCTGAAACGAGTTGCACGGATCGACTCTTACAAGTTTAAGCAAGTGCGCCAAGAAATGAGAAATTTTTCTAGTCAAACTGAGGCAAGAACCGAAACTTAAAACTTCTTTTTTATCCCTGCAGGAATGGGATGGTCTGGTTAGAATTGCTTTTGTAAGAAAGAACAAAACTCTGAGTGCAGCCTTCAAGTAAGTATTTATTTCAATGTAATAAATCAATGTTAGCTGTACCTTAATAAAAACCTCAGACACTCAGTTGTATCACGTCGTTCGTCATAGGTCTGCCGCTGTGGAGCAGCTTTTGGAGAAGAACTATAGAATTCACTGCTCCTTACACAACATAGTAAGTAAACAGTTACTCCTGCTACTGGATATTAATGGTGCTGTCTGTGCATTTTCCATTTTTGGCAAGATCCACTTTTAGACACCCCCAGGAATTACCAGCAATGCGAGCTAGTCAGACCTGTGCAGCTTCACTTTAAATTGCTGAAGTAATGGCATGGTGTACCATCTGGTACAGCAGTGTCTGAAAGCTGCAAAAAGCTGATTGTTCAAGTTAGTGGTAATATCCTGGGTTTGAAAGGAGCTAAAGCAAATGGCGTATGACAGCTGTCCATTTCAATCCCATATTCATAGGAAATAGCACAGGACTTCAGCATCGCTCAGAAGCTTGGGAACGTCCTGCAAGAAGCTGGGTTCAGTGAAAAGCGAGCCCGCTCTATGGATATAGACGACTTCATGGTGTAAGTACATATATAATCAATGATTACTTTTTTAGGTACACTACCTTGTCCATTTTCAGCTCCACTTCCCATATAGATTTACTTTGTAGTTATACAATTACAGACTGTAGTCCCCTTTACTCTGTTCTCTAATGGTCAGGACCCCCCACAGATCAGGTACTGTTTGGGTGCTGGATCATTCTCAGCACTGCAGTGACACTGATGTGGTGGTGGTGGTGTGTTTGCTGGTATGAGTGGGTCAGAGATAGCAGTGCTGCTGGAGTTTTTACACACTCTGCACTCTCTTAGACACATCTGTCATATTGCGCCATCTTGTCAATGTAAAGTCAGATGCAGTAGCTCATGTTTGTTTTAGTCATCCTTTAATCCCATGGTTCCCAACACGCGTATTGGAGGGCTGCAGCTCGTCTTAGTTACTTGTTGGGGTGGCTCCAAGGAAAAAAGGTTCATCAGTGCTTTCAGGATGCTGGTGGCTGGATATTTTTGGCTGGTGGACTATTTTCAGTCCAGCACTGACACCGAACTGATCTGTGGTGGTGAGTAAAGGGGATTAACAAAGTATGTAGAGAAACAGATGGACTACAGTATGTAATTGTAGAACTACAAAAGTGTAAGTGGAACCAATACAATGGTCTTAAAGTGATTGGTGAGTGTTTACTGCACGTCTCTGGAGCGGTTCTTTATGTCATAACTGGTTATTTTACAAGAACTAATGCTCCTTTTGTCCCTCAGACTTCTTCATGCGTTCAACTCGGCTGGAATCCACTTTTCATGAAGCGCATGTTCAAACAGGATGGTCGGACTGAATTAATTTGTCACCCTTGTGCCAGGCAGCGATGGCATGCCTAGTGTCTAAGCAGACTGGAACAGGATTGTCAGCAAATCCTTTAACATTTAGGGACTTGACGCATGAAAGCCACCTTCCAGTGGATACCCTGTGTGAGGGTAAATGTTATAAGGACACTATATGACGCTGCTCAAGTGACATCACGTCCTAGTATGTGTACAAATTGTTGCATGATGTGTATTTTTAATTTAAAGTACTACAAGCTAGTGGAAATAAGCTTTCTTTTGATTTCTTTGACCGAGTCTTTTAATATTGTGGTATAGATTTCATTGAGTCTATTAAAATGCTGAAAGTTACCCATCTGTGGCTGTCTGGCTATTGTCATATGACCTGTTGTCCTTCACTGTCTTACTGTCCCTGCAGTTTCCTCTCTCATCTGGAGTCTTCACCTATGAAGACAAAATCACTTGCATTTTAATAGTTTCCAAAACATAAAGCATCCCATTTAATCCAGCAGGATTGTGTGTTTCATTTCAGAGGCACAGGTCAGTGCAATGGGACTGTTTCCAGTGTCCAGAGCAACTTGCATGCATGTTGGACAGATAAAGGCTAAGGGTAATAACATTTTAACACATTCTCACTTGACCCTGTGAAGGATCCAATGTTTTGAGCTGTATCTGGAGTGGGCCATTGACTCACTATTGGCCTGTAGGGAACAACTGTTGAGGGTGGCAAATGACTTTGGACACTTCTTTATCTAGTGGTAGCCTTTAGGCGATGCCCTTACCCAGAGTGACTTAAAACTGATACAATTATACAATGCACAGTCCAAGCAGTTGAAGGTGAAGGGTCTAGGTCAAGCAACCGACTGTGACAAGTGGTAGTTGATCAGTGGTGGAAATTGAACCCTCAAACTTCGTCAAAAGTCAAATCCAGTACAACTACTGTTAAAGGAACACAGTGGTACCTCGGTTCTCGCTGTTAATTCATTCCAGACGTCTAGCCAAGAACCGAGCAAATTTGTCCCATGAGGAATAATGTAAATTGAATGAATCCATTCCAGACCCCAAGAAAATCCACACTGTATAAGGCATTAATAGACTGATGAATTTAATACAGTCTATACTGTACTATAGCAGAGCCTATTAGACATCAACACTTACATTAACCTTGAGTGGGCCAATAGCATTAGCACAAAGCTTATTTTATAATAAAGTGTTGAAAAAGGTCATGAAAGTGAGTAAATAGATTGAAAGTGAACAGTAAAAGCAAAACACTTACTCTATTGGTGAACTCCAGGCACTAACTGTTAACTGCTCTGCCTGAGAGCTAAGAGGATTCAGTTTTCCTTTTGGTTGGCTGTCATTACTAATCTTTTTAGGACCCATTGGGACTTATTTGCACTATGAATGCAGTACTGTAGATGTCAAAAAAATAAATCAATCAATCAGTGTGTACCGAATCGTGAATCGAGTTTCAGCTGAAATGAGTCACGTTGTTCGACTCTACAAGTGTTCCGAGCAAACGACGAGAACCGATGTACCACTGTGCTAGTTTAACAAGGGAAAAAAAAGGATCAACACTATTAACCCTTTCGATCCTGAATGTATTTTAATGAAGCAAAAATAATTTCTGTGCAATAATTCAGCAGACACCTAGTGAATAACTCAAACCAAGTATTTTAATAAGTAAACTTTTATGTGTTTGATGTCAAACATATTGAAATCACATAAGACAGGTTTTTGTGAGGGTCGGTATTTTAGCCTGACTGCATTTGGCATCGACAGGACTGAAAGGGTTAATGATACATTTCAATGAAGGCTCTTCAAATGACATTTCGATTAGTACAGTAATCCAGAGCCTTATCCACAAAGCACCGACTGCTTTTTTTTCAGGGCTAGCTTTAAGCTTTCTCTCATTATAACCCCGATCTAAGGCAAGAGCAATAACCGTAGGTAAAAGAGTTAGGATCAGTTTCAAGTTTTTAAAAAAATTAAGTAAGCAATTAAGCTTTCTCCCCACTGAAGTATCCGACAAAACGTGCTTTTTCATCTTCAGCCTGTTTAGTACCTGCTCTTTTATTTGATGCATGAAATAACTTTTAAGCCCCAAGCTTTTACTGTTTTTTATCATTAGGCTCTGCAGGTGTGAGGAAGCATAACCCAGGTTTAAATACCTCCCACCTGGCATGAATCAGTCAGCATACGGAGTAGAAAATGTGAAATAGGACAGTATCATAGTAGAAAAACAACTAAATTGACTAATACTGACCTACTCCAGCTCTATTCCCATTCAGCAATCATATTCAGTAAAAAAAACAAACTAAAACTAAACATTCTGACAGAAACCAACACTATCAATGACGCCCTCCAAACGGAGACCATTAATACAACGAGAGGGGTCCGACAAGACCCCCGTCTAATCTGGGTTATGTAAAGTGCACATGGACCTGATCTGCCATGCTTGTAACGGGGAAGGGCGGATAGAATACGTAAACCACATGCATACAAATTAAAACAACCTAAAATGGAGGAAGTGGGAAAGACTGGACATTGTCATAAACAGCCATTCACCTAAAACTAAAATGTAAAATAAATATAATGAAATAAACAGGAAAAAAAACTAGAAACTCCCCAAATCTACAGCAGAGCCTCACTTGACAATCTCATCACTTCAAATTCAGTGTGCTGGCGGGTGACTGGCTGTGCTCGTACATCTGTCTTAAGGCACATGCTGATCTTCAGTGGAATGATGTTGGTGCTTCGTTTCTTGACGAGAACAAGAATGCAACTTCGGACAGACATCGCTTAAAGATCAGCAGTCGACTTAAAAGCAGTGCAGGACATCGATGCAATGGTCTAATGCTGGGAATATTTCACAGGCGACTGATAGGAGGAATTCCATTCCAGATGCACTATCGCTAGCAGGACCCTCATTGTTGTTATTTGGTTTTTGCTGAAAATGCTGTAACTTTATTGTAAAACTCGAGGTGTCCGGCAGGGGCTCGCGCCTGCGACCTCAGTCCCGCCTTACAGAGCGCGAGGCCTCTTGGGACTGATCTGCTTACTGGCTTGTTCCTCTTCCTGCAGGGCTGAGCGGAACGACCTCACTTTATCTGTCCAGAGAAAGCAGAGAAAAAAAATGTATACACTCGCTGAAAAAAATTACATATACACACATATATATATATATATATATATATATATATATATATATATATATATATATATATATATATATATATATATATACACACATATACATATACATACATACATACATACATACATACACATACAATATATATATATATATATATATATATATATATATATATATATATATATATGTGTATATGTAATTTATGTGTATATATATATATATATATAGGGGCTTGAAAGTTTGTGAACCCTTTACAGTTTTCTGCATAAATATGAGCTTAAACATCATCAGATTCCTAAAAGTCCTAAAAGTAGATAAAGAGAACCCAGTTAAACAAATGACACACAAATATTATACTTGGTCATTTATTTAATGAGGAAAATGATCCAATATTACATATTGGTGAGTGGCAAAAGTATGTGAACCTCTAGGATTAGCAGTTAATTTGAAGGTGAAATTAGAGTCAGGGGTTTTCAATCAATGGGATGACAATCAGGTGTCTGTTAAAATCTGATGATGTTTGAGATCTATTTTAGGTCATATTCATGCAGGAATAAATATTATATATATATAAAATTTCAGTATGTGGGTTACCTCTGAGCTCAATCAGGACTTCAATCTTTTGGTCAAGAATCTGCTCAAGCTGGGAAGAATAAGTGTCTACATCATAGTCCACCTCCTCGGTCATCTCCAGCAGAACCTTCTCATCCTCCAGCCACCTGATGGACTCCTATACCCAAAAATCAGTACAGGTCATTACATATCCCATACAGACATATTGTCCGATGCCACTGTAGGCAAAATGATTAAGAATGTACATTAGTCAAATGACATTCCAAATCTAATGAGGGTTTCTTAAGACAATTTAAAATAGAACAATTAACTATTAAGTCAACAAAATTACCACTTAAATCAACTGAAGTTAAATTACGTACATTGAGTGCGTGTACATGCACTTAATCCGATCACAGTCAGATTTCTGCAGTTATCTGATTATGTATACAGCATACTCCTATTTAGTAAACAGATTAAGAAATCCCATAGAGAGAGTTGGATTTTACTCCAGTAATAAGATTACTCATAGCATGTTCACCAGTCACTTGATTTAGTAACCTGACAAGGTTGCCATGTCTGCCCAATCTAAATATTTGGCTTTATTTGGCCTCTTGTCAATTGACTGTAAAGGGTTTTTCATGCGGGATCTGGCAACCCTGAAATTAAACGAGCCACAGATTTAAAGGCAGACTCTGAAACGCAGTATATACTTGAGAAAATTAAGAATTTGATGATTTAATATTAGAAGTTTAAGTCACATATAGCTGTGAGATTATTGGCTGGTTACAAAGTAGAAATCTGATTATTGCTGAGTCATGTAAACCCAGAGGTTTCCCATTATCTGATTACTCAAGAGCAATGATCAGATTACTGACAAAATCGGATTATTAAGTGCATGTAAACACACTCGGTGATCACACTACAGAGAAATCTTGACAGTTGCACATAGTGGATCACCTGAAACACGGCTCTGTGGTCTTCCAGAACTTGCTCCTCCATTTCTACCAGCTGGGACACCACCTCATGGAAGGTGAAGAGCTGTGGGGACACTTCCTCTTCCTGAGAGGGTAAATCAGATTAGAATCACACAAGCTCTTTCTTTTGATTAGTCACAGGGCCTGGCGCTGCGGCCTATAAATAGTACTGTGATATTTACACTATACATACGCTATACAGACAAAAGTTTCTGGACGCACCTTCTAATTATTGAGCTCTGCTATTTCAGCAACACTTACTTATAACAGATTCAAAACAGAAAGCATATATTTCTGGATTTGCCACAGACTTTTACTAGCAGTAGAATGGGTACCAAAATACAGTGACTCCCATTATTAGAGGTTTCTACGTCCAAGTCAGTTTATCAACTTTAGGTCGTGTTGCTCATAAACAAAATCCATAAAGGATTGGTTTGGCAACTTTGATTGAGAACTTGGCTGGCTTGCACAGAACCTTGACCTCAACTCCATTAGACACTTTGAAAATGCCATGGAATTCCAAAAAGTGAGGACTTAACGTCTATCAGCACAAGCCGGCCTCAAGGTCATGTTCCAAAAATCTAGTGGAAAGCCCTTTTAGTAGAACAAAGGCTGGTGGTTCAACTCCAGACTAATTTCCATCTTTTAGAGGTCATCTTTGGGTGTCCACTACCTTTTGGCCATATAGTGTACATTAATCGTCTTCCTTACGTTCTGTTCGCACAGCAGCTTGAGATCATCCCTCTGAGGGGAGTTACTCAGCTCCCACTCCTCATCCATGATTTCCAACTGGTTGATGGCATTCATGTTGGGCCGAACCCCTTCTGCCATGGCATTAGGATCCACGGTCAGCTCCTTCACTCTGCAAGAACAAAGAGAGCGAATGAGCACATCTGCACTGGTTTATACGTCAAAGATGAATAATATCATGCACAGAAAAAGGGCTACAGTCTCATTACGTTAATATTCAATGTCGATTCTACTGATGCATGCTCGAGGCCGTCTAATACTGCACATGCTGGCTCATACACCTCTTAAGCAATGTCTACTCTATAATCAGAAATCTACAGTAACCGCTGGATGTCCAAATGTCTCTGTGGGACTGTGGTAGCCTAGCGGTTAAGGTCCCAGGTTCAATTCCCAACTCTGCCAAGCTGTTGGGTCCTTGAGCAAGACCCTTAACCTCATACAATTGTAAGATTGTATGAGTTGGAAGTCGCTCTGGATAAGGGCGTCTGCTAAATGCTGTAAATATCTCACATTAATCAAATTGGTTTAGTAGGTCACTGATAAGACGTGGTCTTCAAGAGCGAGATAGTATCAATTCCTCATGGGAGGGTTCTGCTCTGATATTATATAGTAGAGTGAAGCCTCACTACATGTAGGAGGAGTTTGGAGAGTGAATACAGTGGGAGCTCGGTTCTCAACCATCTTGGAACTCGATTTGACACATTTTCACTACAAAAATGTGTCCAGGTTCTCGTCGTTTGCTCGGTACTCGGTGCACTTGCTTAAACTTGTACGAGTCAACCCGCGTGACTCATTTCAGCCGAAACTTGACGTCTCCATGAGTCCACAAAAGGTACGTTTAAGAGCCAACCAAAAGCAAAACAGGAACTGAATGCCCCAGAACACAGGCTACAGTTAGCTTAGCAGCTATGCTAGCGCCTGGATGGCGTACCCATCAATAGATTAAGTGTTTTGTTTTACTTTTCACGTTCAATCCATCACTCACTAAGACTCACACATGAGATTTTCCAACAATTCAGCAGAAAATAAGCTGTGGGTTAATGATTTTGGCCAACAGTAGGTTAAATGTTTTAAACATCAACTTACTTATCACAGGCTCCGCTATGATACAGTATAGACTGCTCTACCAAACACTAGTTAAACTCCTCAGTTCATGTTACATTTAACTAACGATAGATTTGTCAGAACATATCCCCATCATAAATCAGGGAGCACCTGTACAATAAAACTCCATTAAAACATAATGCCTTATACAGTGTGGATTTTCTGGGGATCTGGGAGTCTGGGATCCTCGACTTCTGGAACGAATGAACAACGAGAACCGAGGTACCACTGTACTGTATTCAGGTAGAGGGAAGGGACCTATCTGTTTTGCTCAAGCTTATCCAGATCAGGGCACAAAGCTTATTCCAGAATTCACAGGGTGCAAGCAAGCATGTACTCAGGACCAGTCACAGGGCGTTTAGAGGTTGCTTTTGCACCAGCTCCCTGACTCACCTCCCTCAGACACAGCCAATCATGCCTGCAGGACACCTGACCATTTCAGAAGCAAATGCTGGGACTGGAACCAAGGCCTTTGCACTGGCAGGCTGGTGAATTGGGACCGCACCACCCGAGTCTCGGCAGGAGTGCCATTTGCATTCCAATCCCAAACCTACTTTCAATGATGGCCATACATTGTGATACTAGGGACTTTTGTCTTAGACAGGGCCCTACCTTATTTACCCTCTCATGCACGCATGTACTTTAAGACGTTTTCCCTATCACTGGGACAAATAGGTTTATCTATAATACTAAAAAGTACAATACGAGTACATTTTAATTCATTTGACAGGTGTTCTTCGCTCATAAGGAAAGCAAATTTAATCAGAGAAAGTCTTGCTACAGTTTGTAACAGATATTATTGCTTATGGTGTCATTACAAAAGGTTAAACCAGCCACGTCGAGCCCGCTGCTGGAGATCAACAACCAGTGTTTTTGTCATAATCATCATCCTACTTCAATTTCCTCAGCAGTAGTGATGCACCAAATATATTCCAAAGACGTCTCGCCATACCCAGGCATTCAGACTTCATTACTACTGCTAGTTTAAACCAGTTATTTAAACTAAAATTTTAGCCATCATTTTTAGTACTAGAAGAAAACTGGCCAAGATTTCTGATCAGAAATGGTCAAATTTTTCTAAAAATGTAACAAAAAATAATTGTAATAAAATACAGTAATTAAAACACTGTTCCGTTTGCTCTCCTGTGCCGGTCAGCGCAGACACATTCAGTCTGTGTGAATCAAAATGGAAATGATCGAAAGGCTGGGCCAGAAAGCGAAGACAAACACAGAGCATAAGAACAAAACGGGCTTATAAAACAACACAAAAACAGACATGAGACCAAAACAAAACAAAAAACACAGACGAACAAACTCATAACAAAAAAAATCAGCTTAGAGAACAAAGGTTTGCACTCGCCACACAAACTTCCTCACACAGCAGAGGATGTCATTAAGAAAAGGGGCGACAGATGAGAGGAATCAATTCACATGCAAGAGCATCAGTCTGGGTTGGAATTCTGAATGCTTGAAACGGAAGCACCAGGCATGACTGAAGCGACACAGCGATTAAGGTCTGGACTGGTACTGGACTTTGGACCAGAAGGACCTGGGTCCAAGTGCCAACAAAGCCAAGAAGATATCCAAAGGCTCTTAAATGTGTAATACATAGGAGCAGAAGCAACCATAATTAAAAGCACAAAAGGCACAGCGCACATGCCCAGGGTTAGAACATGTAATGAAAGCAGGTTAGAAAAGAGGCGGCACAGCACTGAGGGTACAGAGAAGCAGTGTGATACTGCACTCGGAGGCAGCAGGTGTACACATGAAGGTGTATACCCAGTCTCATGCGTCATGGGTTAAAAGCAGCCAGCTAGATAGATGCAAGCAAAGTGACTAGTGTTGTATTTGACTGTAAGGCAGGTGGGAAGCTGGATAATCAGGCTTGTGCTCATACTCGCAGGTGGGAGAGAGCCCAGAGCGACTTCCTTGAGAAAACGGGATGTCTGAGGGACTAATGCCAAACTCCTTTACTCTGGAGCAGCAAGGAATAAGCAAAGACAGGTAAAGAAAGAGAGAAAAGGAAGAAGAAGAAGAATGAGATGCAACAACTTGCCTGTACATAAATCGATACTAGAAAAGGATTACATAGAAATAACATTAAACATCAGGTGCATTTAAGTTTTCTTCGAGACATATTCAAACATTTGCTAATAGGACTGACTGATTCTATTAGTCAAATTGTGTTACTATTAAGCCGTGGTCACGCCAGGTATAAACACACCAGGTAAATCTATTGTAAATAGCTGATAATAGAATGATCATGAGAGAATTTGGTCATTCCAAAACCCCCTAAACTGGCAACAATACCATGTAACATTTAACAACCATCCAATCAATGACCCTTTGATTTACTGACCGAGGTCTTAATTATAATAAATAACAGTAGGAAACTAGATCTGCATTTCCTAAAGGAACTACAGCAGTGCTTTTCCTTAATGTGGCAAAGTGGGTTTGTGCCCCAGTACGCTTGGCCACATGGTGGGTTTGTGCCCCAGTGCGCTTGGCCACATGGTGGGTTTGTGCCCCAGTGCGCTTGGCCACATGGTGGGTTTGTGCCCCAGTGCGCTTGGCCCACATGGTGGGTTTGTGCCCCAGTGCGCTTGGGCCACATGGTGGGTTTGTGCCCCAGTGCGCTTGGCCACATGGTGGGTTGTGCCCCCAGTGCGTTTGGCCACATGGTGGGTTTGTGCCCCAGTGCGTTTGGCCACATGGTGGGTTTGTGCCCGCAGTGCGTTTGGCCACATGGTGGGTTTGTGCCCCAGTGCGTTTGGCCACATGGTGGGTTTGTGCCCCAGTGCGTTTGGCCACATGGTGGGTTTTGTGCCCCAGTGCGTTTGGCCACATGGTGGGTTTGTGCCCCAGTGCGTTTGGGCCACATGGTGGGTTTGTGCCCCAGTGCGTTTGGCCACATGGTGGGTTTGTGCCCCAGTGCGCTTGGCCACATGGTGGGTTTGTGTGCCCCAGTTGCGCTTGGCCACATGGTGGTTTTTGTGCCCCAGTGCGCTTGGCCACATGGTGGTGTTTGTGCCCCAGTGCGTTTGGCCACATGGTGGGTTTGTGCCCCAGTGCGTTTGGCCACATGGTGGGTTTGTGCCCCAGTACGCTTGGCCACATGGTGGGTTTGTGCCCCAGTAGTACGCTTGGCCACATGGTGGGTTTGTGCCCCAGTACGCTTGGCCACATGGGTGGGTTTTGTGCCCCAGTACGCTTGGCCACATGGTGGGTTTGTGCCCCAGTACGCTTGGCCACATGGTGGGTTTGTGCCCCAGTACGCTTGGCCACATGGTGGGTTTGTGCCCCAGTACGTTTGGCCACATGGTGGGTTTGTGCCCCAGTACGCTTGGCCACATGGTGGGTTTGTGCCCCAGTACGCTTGGCCACATGCCCCAGTTAACGCTTGGCCACATGTGGATTTGTGCCCCAGTACGTTTGGCCACATGGTGGGTTTGTGCCCCAGTACGCTTGGCCACATGGTGGGTTTGTGCCCCCAGTAAACGCTTGGCCACATGTGGGTTTGTGCCCCCAGTACGCTTGGCCACATGTGGATTTGTGCCCCAGTACGTTTGGCCACATGGTGGGTTTGTGCCCCAGTACGCTTGGCCACATGTGGGTTTGTGCCCCAGTACGCTTGGCCACATGTGGGTTTGTGCCCCAGTACGCTTGGCACCATCACATGGTGGCGTTTGTGCCCCAGTACGCTTGGCCACATGGTGGGTTTTGTGCCCCAGTACGCTTGGCCACATGGTGGGTTTGTGCCCCCCAGTACGTTTGGCCACATGGTGGGTTTGTGCCCCAGTACGTTTGGCCACATGTGGATTTGTGCCCCCAGTACGCTTGGGACCACATGTGGATTTGTGCCCCAGTACGCTTGGCCACATGTGGGATTTTGCCCCAGTACGTTTGGCCCACATGGTGGGTTTGTGCCCCAGTACGCTTGGCCACATGGTGGGTTTGTGCCCCAGTACGCTTGGCCACATGGTGGGTTTGTGCCCCAGTACGCTTGGCCCACATGGTGGGTTTGTGCCCAGTACGCTTGGCCACATGGTGGGTTTGTGCCCCAGTACGCTTGGCCACATGGTGGGTTTGTGCCCCAGTACGCTTGGCCACATGTGGGTTTGTGCCCCAGTACGCTTGGCCACATGTGGGTTTGTGTCCCAATACGTTTGGTCACAAAATGAGTGTGTTTCTCAATACTTTTGGTCACATGTGGGTTTGTCTTCCAGTACGCTTATGTACGTTTTATGGATATGGAGACACAGATGAGGGAGGAATGAAATTACCCAGCCCTACTAAAAACAGATTTGTATAAACTCCGTAGGCACAAAAATCTGTTTATGCAAGAGCTCGTTAGATCTCCCAAAGTAATTTATAAATGAAACTGTACTTAAGAAGCTGGAAAAAGCAGAATTAATTCTGAATTAAGTCGGCTCCAGTTAAAATCCTAACAGCACCACAATTTCTATGAGTATTATTGTTAACGATCTAATAACCCATTTACGTCTACAACTTCCCTTCCCTCGCCTGACCATGTCCGATTGGACAGACAGGTTTCTGTTGGGACTGCGGCTTAAAGAACAGGCTTAAAGTCACACTGACACCGAATGCCAAACTGTAAGGAAACAAGTGAGGAAAGGCCGCAGAGCATTGAACTGTTGAATGAACTAAGTGTGTTCCTACCTGTTGGCGTATCGTAGCGTATTCAGGGTATTCTCACAGGAAGCCATTCCAGGAGAGATGGTAGCAATCTGTGACATAAACCAGCGTTCATTTACTTTAACACACAGGACTGCGTGAGCTTATGAAAAAAGAAAAGTCCAAGTTATTTACCATGCATGTCCTCGAATTCTCTCCGATGAAAGAGTCTCTGAGCACCTGCGTCAGTTTGCTAGCTCTAAACGGCGTGTGCGGTTTGTTTCGGCCCAGGGCTCGGATGCACTCCTAACGAGCAGAACATACAGGAACCATCAGGAATCAGAGAGGATGTCATGCAATTCCTCCAGAAATCATCTGCAGTACTGTTTCTAATATTTAACCCTTTTTTAGTAGAGACTTAAAAAATTAATCTTTAGTACGGCCACGTCCCACTTTATGGTTTGAGATTGACATTACAGTTGTCATTTAGCAGACGCCCTTATCCAGAGCGACCTACAACTGGTACAGTTTTACAATCCAAGCAACTGTGGGTTAAAGGCCTTGCTCAAGGACATAACAGTGGCAGCCTGGCAGAGGTGGGATTTGACCCCTGAGCATTCTGGTCCAAAGTCCATTACCTTACCCGCTACCTTACCTACCACACTATATGGACAAAAGTATTGGGACACACCCTTAATCACTGAATTGCAGTGTTTCATTCAGTCCCATTGCCACAGGTGTATAAAATCAAGCACCTAGCTTCATGGCTGGGCTGCATGCAATCCTTACATCAAATACAATGGCAAGCATCAGATGGAATGGTGGACGGCATGCCACCACTGGCCTCTGGAGCGTTCTTTGAATCGACAAATCATGACACTCAAGCTGGCAGTCTGATGGACGGGTCTGGGTTGGGCGAATGCCAGGAACACGTTACCTGCCTGACTGCATTGTACCAACTGTAAAGTTTAGTGGAGGAGTGATAACGCTAGGAATTGTTTTTCAGGGGTTGACTTAGGTCCCTTAGTCCCAGTGAAGGGAACTCTTAATGCTTCAGCATAAGACATTTTGGGCAATTGTATGCTTCCAACAGTTTGGGGAAGGCTCTTTTACGTTCCCTCATGACTGTGCCCCAGAGCACAAAGCAAGGTCCATAAAGGTCTGGTGTGGAAGAACTTGACTGGCCCACACGGAGCCCTGACCCCAACCCCATAGAACACGTTCGGGATGAATTAGAACGAAGATTGCGAGCCAGGCCCTCTCATCCAACATCAGGGTCTGACCTCACGAATGCTCTTCTGGATGAAATTCCCACAGGCACAGTCCAAAATCTCATACAAAGCCTTCTGAGAAGGATGGAAGCAGTTATAGCTGCAAAGGGGACCAAGTCCATAGCAATGCCTATGGAGTTAGATTGGGACGTCTAAAAAGCTCCTGTAGATGTATTATGTAGATGTCTCAATACTTTTGTCCATACAGTACATGTCCCGAGATGGCGACCCCCAAGACCGGGCGTGCCAGAATCTCGTCAAAACTCTGGACTGGGTTGCCAGAGGATCAGCCCCGTGTTAAGGACAGAGTTAATGACTGGAATAGTTAAAAGTAAGGTTCTAGATGAAGGTGCGTCTGCAACACTCAGTCGTCTGAACTGACCTTCAGTGCGAGCAGGCTCTTGTTGATCTCGGCTCCCTCTAGCCGCGTCTGCCGGTCAGCGCTGGATGTATCTGCACCTCGCTCGTTCCCTGCCAGATCGATCAGTGAGAACTTGCCATGCATCTTGCCTTTTCGACGCAGAATGATCTGGAAGACGGCGTGGCTGCGGGACGAGTGGGCGTTGGCAGAAGTCTGGCCGGAGGTTCTGGAGTCGGATAGTTGACAGGAGAACATGTCATCACTACCAGCTACAGCGAATACATGAACGTGACTGAGGATGGAGCGAATAAATGTTCTAGGTCAAAGCTTAAATTCAAAGATTGGTTGTACTGTTTTATATGTGCTTTAATTTGTTTTGCAAATGATGCATAATACAGTTTTTTCTGCCTAATGTCTCCAGAGTTTAGATCCATTAAAATGATCCAGGGCGGCACGGTGGTATTACCATCACCTCACAGCGAGAAGGTCCTGGGTTCAATCTCAGGTGGACCAGTCTGGGTCCTCCTCGCGTCTGCGTGAGTTTACTCCGGGTACTCCGGTTTGGCGTTAGGTTAATCGGTGTCTCTAAAGTGGCTCTAGTATGTGAGTGCGTATCTATGTGCCCTATGATGGATTGGCATAGACAGGGTGGTTCCTGTCTATGCCGCCGGCTAGGCACCGGCTCTTCGGTGAGCCTGTCCGGGATCAAGCGGATAAGTTCTGTCCTGTTCAAACTGAGCACGTCTGCACTGACTGGTGCAGGAGAGTGTAGGAAACCTTTTTTTCTTTCCATTACTTACTATTATTACCATTCTAAATATTTTTAAATGGTGAGATTTGACACTTAAGTTAAATTAAGTCTATTTAATTGCCATTCTGTTCCCAGAATGCTGGATTCTCTCACGCCCTCCACTCACCCCTGCACCTATGGGTTCCTTTAACCTGACCCACATTTCCTTCATCACTTCCTTTTTGATTTTCAAGACTCCCCATTTTTCTAGTATGCCCTTTAGTATGCCTCAAAAAAAAAAAGGTCATACTTTTTGTGTTCGAGTTCTGGATTTACCTGCAGCTGTTCCCGACCTCAATGAGCTTGAGGACATCTTCAGTACACCTGACCTCTCTCTCCTGCAGCCCAACCACCTGCACCTGCTGTTTCCCATCTTCTAGGACACGTAGCTTTGCTTTTCGATTTAGCAGGTCAAACACCTGGGAAGATCATCACATCCCAACCAGCACAAATTGACTCAGGAGAGATTAACAGTGTAATTCTTAACCAAAACCAAGAGCAGGAAACGGTGTTCTGGAGGGAGACAAACTTGGAAGCACTTGCCTTTCCACTGTAGATTTCAAAGAAGGTTGCATAGACTTGAAGATCCAACTTTTTGTAGTTGGGTTTCTTCAGCATTAGGAAAACATCACGAGCTGCAAGACATTAGAGCGAGTGTATGAGCGTTTTATTGACATAATTGTCATTTTATTGGACCAAGCTTTTCAAGCTCCCTACACAAATAGCCAATTTGAAAATGAGTCATGTTGGACGTTCGCCCATAGCTAACAAGCATATAAAACAACAGGGACACTATGGCAAATACAGTTGGCTCTCCTTATCCATGAGGGCGATCCCACAGGACGATAGGCAAGCAGCTTGGTGAAAAGGCAACAACTGTTGGCGCAATTATTACAAAATGGAAGAAACAAGATGACTGTCAATCTTTCTCGGTCTGGGGTTCCATGCAAGATCTCACCTCATGGGGTAAGGATGATTCTGAGAAAGGTCAGGAATCAGCCCAGAACTACACGGGAGGACGTGGTCAATGACCTGAAGGGAGCTGGGACCACAGTCTCAAAGATTACCATTAGTAACACACTACGCCGTCATAGATTAAAATCCTGCAGGGCACGCAAGGTCCCCCTGCTCATGCCAGCACATGTCCAGGCCCGTTTGAAGTTCACCAATGACCACCTGGATGATCCAGAGGAGGCATGGGAGAAGGACACGTGGACAGATAAGACCAAAATATAGCTTTTTGGTATCAACTCCAATCGGAGTGTTTGGAGGAAGAAGGAGGATGAGTACAACCCCAAGAACACCGTACCAACCGTGAAGCATGGGGGTGGAAACATCATACTTTGGGGGTGCTTTTCTGCAAAGGGGACAGGACGACTGCACCGCGAGATTTTGGCTAACAACCTCCTTTCCTCAGTAAGAGCACTGAAGATGGGTCGTGGCTGGGTCTTCCAACATGACAAATCACACAGCCAGGGCAACTAAGGAGTGGCTCCATAAGAAGCATATCAAGGTCCTGGAGTGGCCTAGTCAGTCTCCAGACCTGAACCCAATAGAAAATCTTTGGAGGAAGCTGAAACTCAATGTTGCCCAGCGACAGCCCCAAAACTTGAAAGATCTCAAGAAGATCTGTATGGAGGAGTGCGCCAAAATCCCTGCTGCAGTGTGTGCAAACCTGGTCAAGAACTACAGGAAACCTCTGGCCTCCGTAATTGCAAACAAAGGTTTCTGTACCAAATATTAAGTTCTGTTTTTCTGTTGTATCAAATACTTATTTCATGCAATAAAATGCAAACTGATTAGTTAAAAAGCATCCAATGTGATTTTCTGGATTTTTTTTAGATTCTGTCTAAAAGGTCCAGGGTTCAAATCCCACCTCTGCCACAGTTGGGTCCTTGAGCAAGGCTCACAATTGCTTGGATTCATTTAATGAAACTGACTGCTAAATTACATAAATAATAATATAACGACATAAATAAGTGAAATTCTGGCGGTTCCTACCGGTGGTGCAAACACAACCCAAAAAAGACCCTGAAACAAATTCAGTTCCCCGTGGAGCTCCTAAGGGTGAGTTCCACCCTTATTAGTCCCTAGAACTGTTTGGTGGCTTATATCTATTAGTGGCTTATATATACACAGAGTACTATGCAAAAGTCTTAGGCCAGCATTAGATCTGCGTTTTGATAAATCTACTGATATGGAGGTCCGACTGTACATATAAAACACTTACCAGCTAATGCGTAGATTCCTTTTGAACAGTCCTGGTTCTTTCCAGAAAAATCTCCACCCATAGTCTTAAAAACAAAAAAGCAAGCAAAAACAACACAGACGTAAACATTCAAAGCACAAATATGACAATTTAAAGGTCATAACCAGACAGTCGAACCATGCATTTTTCTCGTAAGCATTATCCAGTCACGTAAAACATAAGAAATTTCCTCACATGAGTTTTTCCACTTCCTGTCTGGCCGTAGGCAAAGCACGTGGCCATTCCTCTTTCAAAGATGGTTTCCACCAGAGGTCTTGCTGTAAACCTGCACACAGTGACGTCACAGTGCATTACCCAAACAAAACAGCGCACGCTCATCAGCCTTTGGCACAGAGAGGACAGACTGACCTGTACACCATTTCGTTGGTCGTGCTGTCGTCAAAGGCATAATCGAACCGAAAGGTCTGGTTTTCCAGGAATCGGGTGAGGTCCACTTTCTGTTTAGGCTCATGGACCATGACAACATCCTTACTGGGGATTGTAATCACGTCCAGTTCCTTTACAGTGAGTTCTACAACACACACACACACTCACACGGTTTGCACGGAGTAACATTTCTCAGTCGTCTTTCTCATCCCCAGATAATAGCAGAGTATGGGAAGAGCGTTCTTTACCTTTTTTGTTGAGGGGACGCTTTCTTACGCAAACGCATATTCTGTGTTCTTCAATCTGTCAGCAACAGAAGAGAAGCAAAAAAGAAGCCAAAGAAAAATTCAGTCCTTCAGGCTCTCAGCAGTGCAAACATGACATGGTACAAAATGAGAATTTTAGCAATGAGTGTGTTTACGTGCACTTAACAATCCTATCAGTCAGATTTCTTCAGTTATCTGATTATTCAAGTGGTCATGTCTACAGCATACTCCGATCTAGAAATCAGATTAAGAAATCCGATAAAGGGAGGCGGATTTTATTCCAGTAACCAGATTTCTCATAGCATGTACAGCAGTTCCCCGATTTCAATCGGTTTTCTCAGGCTGCGTATGCACACACAACCGGCACCGTTGCCAGACCGCTTATTCTAAAGGCTTGTCTTTATTTGAGCTCTTATTCCATTGACCTGTGGGTTTTCTCGCTGGCAACCCCGTAACTAAAAGCACCACAAAATTAAAGGCAGGCTATTGAATATTCTGAAATGCAGTATATACTCGAGAAAATGAAGAAATGTATTATTCAGTATTACAGTTTGAAGTTTACCTCAAGAGATATTAATACCTTATTACTCAAGTGTATAATACAAACAAAATCTGATTTTCTGCAGTTATTGGATTTTTAAATGCATGTAAATGCACTCAGTGACAAATTAAAAGCGCAGAAATGGTCTTCTTATTTAAATCAATCAACAAGTGTTTAGGCAAAGTTAGCTTTTTCGCTTTGTTGTGGGACTGTGGTGGCCTAGTGGTTAAGGTACTGGACTCTGGACCAGAAGGTCCAGGGTTCAAATCCCACCTCTGCCAAGCTGCCACTGTTGGGTCCTTGAGCAAGACCCTTAACCCACAATTGCTTGGATTGTAAGACTGTACCAATTGTAAGTTGCTCTGGATAAGGGCGTCTGCTAAATGCTGTAAATGTAAACAAACTCTCACCAAGTCAGCTGTGGTTAGTGGTCTGTATTCCAGGCTTGCTCTGAAATCTCTGATCATCTGCAGTATTTCATAGTTGGGGACCGTTGTGTCCACCTCCTTCAGAAAAAAATGTGAGCTCATTACAAACTGAAACTGGCAAGACAAGGATGATGATGATTTTTCTCACACTTTAAAGGAAAACTAAATCCAATGCCTTTTCCAAGACTTCAGAAACATACCAAACTTTCGGCTACCAAATTCTTTCAATTAAAAATGATCAAGTATCACGTTTGTTTTTTGGTTGAAAAAATAAAATTATTTGTAACTGTAAAAAAGTTAGGACAGGCCAGACAGCAGAGGCATGTTCAGACTGCATGTACAGTGAATTGATCTAGGGAAACTCTGGTAGCCTAGTGGTTAAGGTACTGGGTTCAAATCCCACCTCTGCCAAGCTGTTGGGTCCTTGAGCAAGGCCCTTAACCCACAATTGCTGGGATTGTAAGACTGTACCAATTGTAAGTCGCTCTGGATAAGGCCATCTGCTAAATGCTGTAAATGTAAACAAAGACTTGTACTCCGTGCACAAAAACTTGTGGCTTGACTCTCAACCGCTTCAAACAAGTGGTTTAAATAGCAGAGGATCCAATTAAGAAAATTTGGGACAGGTCAATCAATACACGGGGCTGGCATGGGGGTGTGAAAATGTCTGGGATGGAAATCGATTACTTAAAATGGAGGCAGCAGTTGAGTGAACATAAAATGTCAAAATCTAACAATACGTTTAAGGGAATAAAAATTAGAGCGCCTTCAAAAACGTTTGCTTGTTTTCTTTGCTGTCCCGTGCCGGTCAGTTTGAGCAGCAGCATGGCACTGGAGGCTGTGTGGAACCATTTCATGGGGTCCAGAAACATTAGGAAGGTGATTTGCAATCACTCTTAATGTAAGGCATGTTACGCAAATATAATCTATTGTGAATTATTAATAATATTACTATTAGTTTTCTCAGCATCTTCCCAAACCTGAACATTTTATAAGCAAGTTAAATGGCTCCATGGCTCCGAGAAGGAAGGGGAACAACAGCGGGCAAGGGAACGTGAAGACAAAAACACCATGAGCCACAGAAGTGATTGGTCAATGAAAGAGGGTGGCTAAAAAATAAATGTTGCATTTTCATCAGTTCAAATAACTTTACTGTGGTCAGAATAAATTGCACAAGAAAAATGGCATTTAGTGTGCAACGGCTTTAAGGATTATTTGTATTACTGCATTAGTTACTCATGCCACACACACACACACACACACACACACACACAGACCTGCGCTCGCTTCTCCCTCAGCTCTTGCTGCTGCAGCCTGCGCCTCTCTCGCTTCTCCTGCAGTTTCTCCACTTCCTTCACACAGTTGGACTTCCTCCTTGCTGCCAAACATCCATGACAAGACAGTCAGACAATCCTGACTAAACAATAGCATCAGTCACTTCCTCTGTCACCAAGATCCTTTTCCTCTTTCTGCTGTGTTCAACACAGTGCGCGTTTGCCTCCCAATACATATTCATCCTAAGAGACCACCGTTATCATATCCTCTCGCTTTGGTCCTTTATTCAGCTATTAAAGGACTGCATGCACTGTTTGCTGAATGATCCGGCAGCTTCAAAGCCAGTGAAACTTACCCCTCCCACAGAACACGAGACAGCAAAGCAGCATGTGATGTAACAGAACATAATCCTGTGACTGAGCCACTAGTTCAGCCCTGAACTGGACGTACAAGTTTGAGCTTGACATTCTGTTTGAAGCTATTTATTGTGCCAGCTATTCACTTATATCGTGGATCCTGTTGAGTCTGTTCCAGCTGCTCAGCTGTTTGCACCCGTATTGTTATTAGTACTGATCTGAATTCTTTGTAGCTATAATATTTAAATTTAAAACATGGTTTAGATTTAGTGAATAGCCCCATGGTTTAAAACACTGTAGTCAGACTTGATTCCAAATAAAAAGTTAAAGATCTCTAGTAAGGCTGTGCGATATTGACAAAAAATGATATCGCGATATCTTTTGGGATTGTGTCGATAGCGATAATTAGACCAGTGGTTCCTAACCTTTTTTCCTCGGAGCCCACAATGAGTATCTAACGATTGGGAGCACTCACACTAGCCAAACGAACCACGCTCGGGTACCAAACGCGCCAGAGAACGGTTCGAATTGCCTAGTGTGAGTACACCCTAAGAAAAGCTGTGCCCCCCAGCCCAAACACACACACATCCAGACACACCCAGAGAGACCCAGACACACCCAGAGAGACACCCGGAGAGACCCAGAGAGACCCAGAGAGACACCCAGAGAGACCCAGAGACACACCCAGAGACCCCCAGACACACACCCAGAGACCCCCAGACACACACCCAGAGACCCCCAGACACACACCCAGAGACCCCCAGACACACACCCAGAGAGACCCAGACACACACCCAGAGAGACCCAGACACACACCCAGAGAGACCCAGACACACACCCAGAGAGACCCAGACACACACCCAGAGAGACCCAGACACACACCCAGAGAGACCCAGACACACACCCAGAGAGACCCAGACACACACCCAGAGAGACCAGACACCACACCCAGAGAGACCCAGACACACACCCAGAGAGACCCAGACACACACCCAGAGAGACCCATACACACACCCAGTAGAGACCCAGACACACACCCAGAGAAGACCCAGACACACACCCAGAGAGACCCAGACCAGACACACACCCAGAGACACCAGGACACACACCCAGAGAGACCCAGACACACACCCAGAGTCCCCCCCAGACACACAACCCAGAGACCCCCAGACACACACACCCAGAGACCCCCCAGACACACCCCCAGAAGACCCCCAGACACACACCCAGAGACCCCCAGACACACACCCAGAGAGACCCAGACACACACCCAGAGAGACCCAGACACACACCCAGAGAGACCTAGAGAGACCCAGAGAGACCCGGAGAGACCCGGGGAGACCCCCGGGGAGACCCAGACACACCCAGAGAGACCCAGAGAGACCCAGAGAGACCCAGAGACACCCAGAGACACCCAGAGACACCCAGAGACACCCAGAGACACCCAGAGACACCCAGACACACCCAGACACACCCAGAGACACCCAGACACACCCAGACACACCCAGACACACCCAGACACACCCAGACACACCCAGACACACCCAGACACACCCAGACACACCCAGACACACCAAAAGTGATTCACTGCAAAGCTTTTAAATAATAGCTTTTTTCTTTTTCCTCCTGGGTTACTTTTACAGCTTTTGTCCCCCCCCCCTTTTGGATCCTTTTCTTTTTTCAACACAGCTAAACATTTTATTTAAACATCCCAACAGAGTAGACCTGTACATACACATCCTTATGAAAGAAAAATAATGATGCATCATGTGTGATAAATGACTACTATTTTTAAAGGAAAGTATCTTTCTATATAAAGGAAAGTAATTTTCAGTAAAACTGAAGCATTGGAGTAAAATCTGGAGCGGTTTCACGACCCCAATGCGAGTCAGCACGAGTGAGCAATTAAATCCAACGATGTAGACTGCGAGACTGGTGGTGTCTGTAGTTTGTCTCCTGGAGCAGTCTGTTCACTCTTTTTTAACTTCAGTCATGCAGCAGCTTGGTTTGTGCGCAATAATTATTTGAACGCTTTGAACCTGACTGACATACTCGATAATGTCTGCTCCGCACATCAAGATATTATCGTAGACGAAACGTATCGCAGACCCCTAGTCTACAGGTCAGTTCGTATGGGATTGGTTTATTGGGACCATCTGTGGTTGAAATAGCTGAGTGTGTTGGATTACCATTCTGCTGCTGCTGCTGGTTCTGCAGTATCTGGGCTTGTGTAGGCTGGGTTGGCTGCTGTGCGGGTACAGGAATGGCCGACTCTGGTTGCTGCTGCTGCTGCTGGACTTGGCGTGCTCGGGTCGAACCAGCTAGCAGTATAACACAGGGACACGCATACGTGATAAGTGCAATTATAACTAAAGGCTTCTCAGGGAAGCTGAACTTGTATGAATGCATGTCATTACGCACCTCTATTGTCTCTGGACGGAATCTCAGCCCTTCCAGGAGCAACAGTTCTACGGTTCTGGGCAGCAACAAAAAAGCACAACGAAAAACAGTAAGAAAAACTTCAGATAAGATACAAGATGTACATTATTCCCTCCAAAGCAGGTTAAAAAAATCAAAGCCTAGGGATGTGTTGGGCTGAGAAGTTTTGCTAACCAAAACAGAGCTGTTACATAACCAATTACTTAAATATTTTATTCAGTAATAATTAAAAACACCTATTTGATGGGCTAAATACAGTCAATTGTAGCCTGAAAATGTGATGTTCATGGCGAAAGCATTCGCTTTTAAGTGAATTTTATTAATAAACCATTTTCCCTAAGCTACTGATATATGAATTGAGTTGAATTAGTTCACACACTGAGCTTAAGGGTCTCGTACTCACCTTGGGGATCTTGTTGACCTTCACAGCGCTGGGCGTGGGAGGTGGTGGTGTTAAAGGGCTTAAGGAAATCTCTTCCTCTGGGGCAACATCTGGGTTCAGTGAGAATATACACTCCAAATCAATCTGGTATAAAAAGAGAATACACTTTGAACCAGTCTGCTCCAGAAGTTACACTGTACACGTGTCCTCCAGGTAATCTGAATCCATTACTGCTTAATAATTATGATTTGCTTGGGTAGATGATGGAAAACTTAATATATAGTATAGTTTAAAAAAAGAAAAAAATATATATACATACAGTGGTTCTTGAAAGTTTGAATTTTCTATATTTCTGCCTAAAACATCATCAGATTTTCACACAAGTCCTAAAAGTAGATAAAGAGAACCCAGTTAAACAAATGAGACAAAAATATTTTACCCTGTTTTATTTAAAGAACAGAGATCTATCAAAGTCTGCTCTTCACAACACGTTTGTGGAAGTGTATCATGGCACGAACAAGGAGATTTTCTGAGGACCTCAGAAAAAAAGAGTTGTTGATGCTCATCAGGGCTGGAAAAGGTTACAAAAACCATCTCTAAAGAGTTTGGGACTCCACCAATCCACAGTCAGACAGATTGTGTACAAATGGAGGAAATTCAAGACCATTGTTACCCTCCCCAGGAGTGGTCGACCAACAAAAGATCACTCCAAGAGCAAGGCGTGTAATAGTTGGCGAGGTCACAAAGGACCCCAGGGTAACTTCTAAGCCACTGAAGGCCTCCATCTCCTCATTGGTAATGTTAATGTTCATGAGTCCACCATCAGAAGAACACTGAACAACAATGGTGTGCATGGCAGGGTTGCAAGGAGAAAGCCACTGCTCTCCAAAAAGAACATTGCTGCTCGTCTGCAGTTTGATAAAGATCACGTGGACGAGCCAGAAGGCTATTGGAAAGAATGTTTTGTGGACGGATGAGACCAAAATAGGAGTTTTTGGTTTATAAGAAAAGCGTTATGTTTGAAGAAAGGAAAAACACTGCATTCCAGCACAAGAACCTTATCCCTTCTGTGAAAACATGGTGGTGGTAGTATCATGGTTTGGGCCTGTTTTTGCTGCATCTGGGCCAGGGACAGCCTGCCATCATTGATGGAACAATGAATTCTGAATGATATCAGAGAATTCTAAAAGAAAATGTCAGGACATCTGTCCATGAACTGAATCTCAAGAGAAGGTGGGTCATGCAGCAAGACAACGACCCTAAGCACACAAGCCGTTCTACCAAAGAATGGTTAAAGAAAGAATAAAGTTCATGTTTTGGAATGGCCAAGTCAAAGTCCTGACCTTAATCCAATCGAAATGTTGTGAAGGGACCTGAAGCGAGCAGCTAATGTGAGGAAACCCACCAACATCCCAGAGCTGAAGCTGTTTCGTACGTAGGAATGGGCTAAAATTCCTCCAAGCCGGTGTGCAGGACTGATCAACAGTTACAGTACAGGAAACGTTTAGCTGCAGTTATTGCTGCACAGGGGGGGTCACACCAGATACTGAAAGCAAAGGTTCACATACTTTTGCCACTCACTAATATGTAATATTGGATCATTTTCCTCAATAAATAAATGACCAAGTATAATATTTTTGTCTCATTTGTTTATCTGGGTTCTCTTTATCTACTTTTAGGACTTGTGTGAAAATATGACGACTGCAAATGGCATTTTTACACCACAAGAGACCAAATTATTTGACCGAGAAATGGTTCATATTAGGCTGGGCCAGAGTGGAGGTGATCAAAAATAGCAAACAAAGTGAGCTTATGGAACAAAGGCTTTTACCCTCAGTTATTTGGATTGGACCTTGTAAGGCTGCATTCATTGTAAGTCGTTTTGGATAAGGGTGTCTGCAAAATGTTGTAAATGTATTATGCATACATGAAAATGGACTCGGTGTCTACGATGTCCACATTTTTGTACTGTACATAGTGCATTAAGGAGAACAAGGCTGACGGCCTTTTACCTCTTTTCCTTTCGTGTCTCCATTTTCTATCCACTCCACAGTTACACTTTCATTGTCTTCATTTAAAGAGGTCACCATGGCCTGATGTATTCGTCCTGCAATAAATAAACAATGCAGAGCGAGTGAGATGAAGGCTTGGAAACACGCTGCATGAGAGACGCTCTGTTCAGCACCAAACAAAAGAAAAGCAGTTTTATTCTTCTTGAGAAAGGGTTTAATCTGATCTGACAACGAGACACACTGGGCTCCTGTTCACAGGACATTTCTGACTTGTACTGTTCAAGTCTGTAAGGTCCCAGCAAACCAGACAACAGACACGGTTATATCCACACATCTATTATTCAAAGCTATCTCTTCTGATTCGTGAAAGTATTTAACAGTAATAACAAAAAAGCACTCAGATTATTTCTACAGTGGTTTACAATAAGGATTAGCAGGATGCATCGCTTTGTAGTACAAAGCCTTAAGATGTATGCATATGCAATAAAGTGAATGACATGATAAGCAGGCATGAGCCAATCCAACCAGAATGATCAGTATAAGCAGAAACGTTTTATTATAGAATAATTTCAGCCAAATATAACACACTGGAAGGAAAGAGAGTCAAAGTGAAAGTCAGATTTATTTCTGTAGCGCTTTTTACAATGGAGCATTGTATCAAAGCAGCTTTACAATTTTCTATGATCTTCTATTATCTAGGGTCTATGGCCAATCCCAAACTGAGCAAGCCTAGGGTGACAGTGGCAAGGAAAAACTCCCTAAACGTTCTAAGAAAAAAACCTTGGGAGGACCGACACTCAAAAATGTTGGTGTAATAATGCATTGCGCTGCACAAATGTCACGATTTGCATCATGTCAATGTCGCAACGTAATCATGGAGATATCACGTTGCAGAAATCTACCAGCTGTGGAAACTGAATGTAGTCCTACATAATTGCGATTACCTTAAATAATTGCAATTAGACGATTACGTAATAATTGTGACAGCACGACTGCCAGTCCATTGGGAGGCACTCACTGACTGACTCAGACGGGGACAGTTGAGACATGCCAGCGGACCTAACACATGTCTTTGGAATGTAGGTGGAAGCTGGAGTACATGCACATGAAGACACACTGTACTAAAGCTTATATGTTATTACATCGATGATATTACACCCCACTTTGCAACAGAAACATGCAGCCTTTCCAGCTGATCCACAAACTGCCCTAGTTACCTGTCAAGACTCACAGGTGTGGCTCCCATTTAGCCAGTTTGAAAGTCTCCTGAACTATCTGTTACATACATATACTATATACAGCTATACTCAGGTAATAATAAGGTAGGCTGAGCTGTTTAATTGTGCCAGGAAAATATCCCCCACACCAAAACACCACCAGCACCCTGGACCATTGATACAGGGTAGGATCGATCAGTACTTTCAGTTGTTTAGGCCAAATTCTGACCCTACCATCAGACATTGTTTCAATCTTCTATTGTTTACTTTTGGTGAGTCCATGTGAATTGTAGCTTCAGTTGCCTGTTCTTAGCTGACAGCAAAGTTACCCGGTGTGGTCTTCTGCTGCTGTAGCCCACCTGCATCAAGGTTTGACATGTTCACAGATGCTCTTCTGCATGCCTCGATTGTAAGGTGCGGTTATTTGAGCTACTGTTGCCTTTCTATCAGCTTGAACCAGTCTGCATTCTCCTCTGACCTCAAGGCATTTTCACCCAGAGAACTGCCCTCACTGGATGGTTTCTCTTTTTCAGACCATTCTCTGTAACCCTAGAGATGGCTGTACATGAAAATCCCAGTAGATCAGCAGTTTCTGAATACTCAGACCAGCCTATCTAGCACCAACAACCATGCTAGGGCTGCAACAACGAATCGATAAAATCGATAATAATCGATTATTAAAATTGTCCACAACGAATTTCATCATCATATCCGCTTACGTTACTTGCGGCAAGGACGCGGAATATTCAAAATAAGTTAGTGTTAAGAATTAAATAAATTCTACAAATGAAATATGACCGATGCAGAGAAGAAGGTTCGGCTTAAGTCCTCAAAAGTGTAGGAACATGTGTCACATGCAAGCTTTGCAAAAGTGATCTGACCGGTGCTGATACAGCCCTCGAAACGAAACGAAAACATGTTGCAGTCACCGATGAGGATGAAGGGAGCTCAGCGTAAGTCACCACAATATCCCGAGTTTGTTCCGTTTTGAAGTGAGGAAACGTAACGGCGCACTCATACTATGCGAACCGGAATAGCACGGTTGATGCTTGTTAGCTGGATAATGACAGTGATGGAGTTAAGAGACATATATCCTATATTGGCCAGGCTAGCCAAGTCCCATTTATGCATTCCTGCTACTTCAACACGGTCTGAGCGTCTATTTTCTGCGGCAGGAAATATAGTCTCTAAGAAGAGAGCCAGCTTTAGCCTGGAGCATGTGGACATGCTAACATTTTTGGCTTGCAATGCAAAGTTCCTAAAGAAAGAGCGTGAATGAGTTTGTATGTAGTGTTTGCATCAAAGATGCACTTATTTTTCTTTATTATTTAATTTATTAATACATTTAATTTATTATTATTCATTTACTGTAAGCACTTATTTGCTCTGTTATTTAATGTTATATTTCTGAATAAAGGCATGGAAAGTTTTTTTGTTGTTTTTTTAAACCCGATTCATCGATTAATCGAAAAAGTAATCGAGCGATTAATCGATTCAAAGTCACTTAAATCACCTTTCTTCCACATTCTGATGCTCGGTTTGAACTTCAGCAGCTTGGCCATGTCTACATGCCTTTCTGACACGTGATTGGCTGATTAGATTCATAATTATTATAACAAATTAATAACAGACATTAACACATTAACCACATTCTTCTACTTTAATTTACACATAACCTTTACCCTACATTTTAGCCTACAATTTATCACTAGCAAAAGTATGAAACAGTTTTAGCTAGAAAGCTACAGTAACTTTAGAGTTCCTGAACAGGGCTTTTATTCTGATGCACTGCAGCATAGCGAAACATCCATATCAGATTTCATGCCTGCTAACTTAATTTCCCTAAAGTACAAAGTTTGCCTGTAGTTGGTTAAATCATCTGAAAAATAAGCCGATCCATGGGACTTATCCATTCACTTCAATTTAGCAACACATACTACACCATACATCAATTACACCAACAAGTAATCATATACAGATATAATTTAGGTGTTTGACATCTTTTAATTATGTTGAATTTGAATGCTGTGCCAAAGTCCTGTATAATTTTGTATTATTTCAGTGACAAATATTGTTATATTTTGTTTTACAAAGTTAAGAAACGTTTAAGTCAACTCTAATGCAGAGGTATATCGTTTATTAATTCAACAATGGTATCAGAATGATATCGGGATATGTACTGGTATCCGTACTGAAAAAGTCGGATCAGTGCATCCCTATTTAGAAGTGCTATAGAAATAAGCCTTTGACTTCGAGACTTGAACCAAGGTCACCATGGTGGCTGGGACCATAGATGCGTTAGCCTAGCGGTTAAATTGCTTGAATATTGACCGGAAGGTACAGGTTCAAATCCCACCTCTGCCAAGCTGCCACTGTAAGTCACAATTGCTTGGACTGCAAGACTGTATCAACTGTAAGCTGCTCCGGATAAGGGCGGCTGCTAAATGACATAAATGTAATGTGTTTTCTTTAATTGTACTCGGGTACACGGTTTCAGCTCACGTTTTCTTTTCTACCAATAGTCAAGTCAAGTCAAGTCAGATTTATTTATATAGCGCTTTTTACAATGGAGCATTGTCTCAAAGCAACTTTACAAGTTTAGATTATCTCCTAATAACTACGTCCAATCCCAAATTGAGCAAGCCTAGGGCGACAGTGGCAAGGAAAAAAAACTCCCTAGTTCTAGGGAAGAAACCTTGGGAGGACCAAGACTCAAAAAGGGACCCAACCTCCTTGGGCGGGGTAGATGATAAATCTAAGAGCGAACTAAAGTCATGGAGTCATGGTCGAATAAAATGTGAAGTATTCACATCGACAATAAGTGGCCCGGGTATGATAATAAATCGAAGAGCGAAACTAAAGTCATGGAGTCATGGTCGAATAAAATGTGAATTATGCACAGTGGAGCTCCATCAAATGTACATCATGTGTGGGGCCGGAACTGCCGGAACACAGCTCGGAGAGAAAACAGAAAATGTAATTAGTTATTGATTAAGAGCACAGTGTTTATTAACAATCACTGATGCCATGTCAATCACTGATGCCAAGTGTAGCATGAGACCCCGGCAGCATTAGCTATAGCAGCATAGCTAGAAAGCTAGAAAGAGGAGAACTGGAAGGAAACACAGCCAAGAGGGATCACATGAGACATTGGCAACCCCACGAGCGGCAGAAGACAGCAACCCAACGTCTCTGATCACCATAAGACTCTTTGACTATGAACCCCCAGCTCTGCCCTTATTCTAAGGCAAGGTTGCATGAGTCAAGATCACGAGGACCGAAGCCCAGTTCAGCCAGACCGCCCACTCGACACTCCCGGCAAGCGGACAAGGCAGGCAGGCCAGACATGACTCCAGACTCCGGCCTCAGCAACCTAAGCCATGCAACCTGGTCTAAATCTAGTCAAAAGCCTGCGTAAATAAGTATGTCTTTAGCCTAGACTTAATATTTCGGAGAGTGTCTGAGTCTCGAACGAAAGTGGGAAGTTTATTCCATAGTTGGGGGGCCATGTATGAGAAAGCCTTTCCCCCTGCTGTGACTTTTTTAATTCTAGGAACTAAAAGAAGTCCTGCACCCTGCGAACGAAGTAGACGAGTTGGATTGTAAAACTCTAAGAGTTCACTCAGATAATGTGGGGCCAGGCCATGTAGAACTTTATAAGTTATAAGAAGTATTTTGTAATTAATGCGGAATTTGACTGGTAACCAGTGCAGTGATGATAGAACAGGAGATACAGTCGCAACAATACTGACATCCAAAAATGACATCCAAACAAACAGTACGATCAGGAAATCAGACACTGGCACTTTTCTAAAAGCTTGCTATGAATGTACTGCACTATTATTAGTAGTAGTAATAATTGCATCATTATGGTACACCTTTCAGAGTATACTGTAATGGGCATACTACTCTGTAACTCTGGAACCTCCATAAGCTATCATCTCCATTCTCACGCTGCTACTTCAACGTCCCATTTGTCATCACATCGCATTTATTGCAGTCGCTGTCCTGCTAAATACCTTTTTCAAATAAAATACCTTCTCTCTTCCATACTGTCTCTATTGTAATTGCGTCATTGAGCTTACTTTATTTTGTGTTAAATGCCCTGTGCACAGAATAATAAAAAAGGGCCCATCTTATCAGTCTCTTAACCCGTTCCTTTCGTCATATCAACCAGTACAGGACGATGCTCAAACTGAGACGTGTGTGGTAAGAGCAGTTTAAGAAAGTAAAGTCAACAATTAACTGGTGTTCAGCAAAATACTTTAACATATAAATCACTATAAGGGTGCAATAAGTATAGTGTATAAGGTTAAAACAAGTATAACAAGGCTAATGCCCTTATCAGACCACGGAAAAGAGTATAATATGTGGTGGGACTGTGGTAGCCTAGTGGTTAAGATGCTGGACTCTGGACCAGAAGGAATGAATAAATAAATGCTCTGAGGATGAAACTTTTTTCCCTGACATCTAAGAGAACTTTGTTTTATTCTACCATGAACTGGGCGCCAGTCCAGTGCAGGGCTGGACAGTGGAAGCTGTTGCAGCACCAAGGGAAAGTCCCCTCAGACACAGTTAGTTGTGCCTGACCTGGACAAAACTTGGGACCAAAAAGTCCAGGGTTCAAATCCCACCTCTGCCAAGCTGTTGGATCCTTGAGCAAGACCCTTAAACCCACAGTTGCTTGGATTGTAAGACTGTAACCATTGTAAGTCGCTCTGGATAAGGGGGTCTGCTAAATGCTGTAAATGTTAAAAGATCGTCTAAAGCGAACCGCGGATGGTATTTAATCGGTAATAAATATCGTACCAGTATCGTAATGTTCATTCCCAACCTCCAGCTTATCACGCTGTTTTAAAATGGTCTTACATCCCTAGTAACAGTTACAGTGAAGCTTAGGTGTACAGAAACATGCTTGTTATTTTCTTCTGATAATAAATATTAATTCTCTGTCCCAGTATTGCTAATATTGCTACCCTTTATCTAACCAGCCAATGGAAGTAGTTACTAATTAGCTTATAGCTGCCATTCTGCGGTAACCGTTGCTGTGTTGACAAAGATATGCAGACTGTTAGCTTAGCTACCAGAGCAACAAGCTCCCTAACACTAGAGTGTGTGTGAGAGTGTGTGTGCGTGTGTGCAGACAGGAGTGTCGGTTTGCTTATGCTAATTCCGACACTGTACCAGCAAAACACTTAGCAACGCGAGCTAACGTTAATAACACTGCCCGGCTCCAAACCGAACAAGCCCGCAACTCACCGTCACTGCGTTTAATCTCCACGTAAATCCCCACCGTGATCCGACCGAAGTTAACCGCCATGGCTCCCCGGTTGCTGGTAGACGCGCGCGCAGATGAACCGGTGTTTTTGTTTGAAATGTTCACATTTGATTCGTGTCGCTCAGACCCGGGAAGCCGGCCAGAGAATCCCAATAAAAGCGGCAAGGCGCCACTGCGCATGCGCCTGCCGCCCAACTGCTGGTGACGTTCCTCTTTGAGCGGCGAGCCTCCGTGCCGTAATGCTGTGTGTGAGCGCCATCTTGCTTCGGCAGCTCGGAACAAATATCATATAGCACCGACGAGCCAACAGTTTAAGAGCACAGTTTATGACGGTGACGTATTCATGTGTCCCACAAAATTCATGGCGGCAAAAAGTCCATTTTATCCTGGGGTTGCTGAGCAGAACTACAGTTTACAGCATTTAGCAGACGCCCTTATCAAGAGCAACTTTGAAATGGTACAGTCTTGCAATCCAAGCAACTGTGGGTTAAGGGTCTTGCTCAAGGACCCAACAGTGGCAGCTTGGCAGATGTGGAATTTGAACCCTGGACCTTCTGGTCCACAGTCCAGTACCATAACCGCTAGGCCACCACAGTCCCGAAAAATTCACCTTCATGTCATTTAGCGAACGCCCTTATCCAGAGCGACTTACAACTGATACATTCTTACAATCCAAGCAATTGTGGTTTAAGGGCCTTGCTCAAGGACACAACAATGGCAGCTTGGCAGAGGTAGGATTTGAACCCTGGACCTTTTGGTCCACAGTCCAGTACCTTAACCGCTAGGCTACCAAAGTCCCAAACCCAGTCGGCAGGCCAGAACCCCTGAGCTCAAACGATCCGCCAGCCTCAGCCTCCCAGTAACTTGGATTACAGGCACGCGCCACCGCGGCCGAACTACACGGCACCCCACGCAAATTCACTATAAGCACTACATTTCCCATTATGCGCCAGCATCTTTCCAAAAGCTTGAGCGGCTGACACTTCAGTCAGAGCCGTTTCTTTCATTTATTCGCATGGAGGACGAGCAAATATTTAAAAGTAAGCTCGCCACGCTGTATGCAAGGTAATAATAGCTTGTAGCTATTATTGTATATGTATATGTTTTGGCTAGCCACTTGTAACTGTATAATCTACCAAAAGTACATATTAAACCACTAAAGCAAAGACATTCATTAAACTAAGAAAGGCATCAGTTTTGTTATTATAAACAAAATTAGTAAAAAAAAAATGGTGGTAATTTGTTCTTAATTTCTCATCCATGGCAGAGTAACTCCCATTGTAGTCATTTTAGAAATAAGTTAAATTACCTAAATAATATGTTTATAATAATAGTTTAAATGCACAGAAAATTGCAATAGAGAATATAATAAATATAATAAAAATATATAGAAAATAGAGAATATTCTAAAATAGTCTGTATGTTAAAATAAAATAAATACTATAATAAGAGAGAATAAAAGTTATTCTATTTAGTAAATGTAAATGTTGTCACTGAAGGTTCTCGTTATCTAACAGGTCACAGTTTTGGTGGCAGGTTCAGGCTCTCCACAATGGGAGATAGAGCTTTTAGTGTGGCTGCCCCCCTGCCCTGGAACTGTGTAATTTGTGCAATCAATGTAAAGTGACCTTGGGTGTTGTGAAAGGCACTATATAAATGTAATGTATTATTATTATTATGCCTACAACCGCAGTGCACTAGTGCCAGTAGCTCATGTTACAGCATTTGTTCTATATCTATATCTGTATATTATTGCTTAAATGCTTTTCCAAGCTAATCTGAGATTAGTCTTTTGGTGTATGTTAGCTAGCTAATTTTAGCAAATAATCACTTTTTCATTTATCTTAGGCTTATCTCAGGGCTGCAGAGCTAGACAATAGAGTGGGAAACAAAGACAAATGTTTTGTCAAAAAGGTGTATTGTTATAAATACAGTATATAGGGTACATACATGAACCATTGGTACAAATCAAATAAAAATCCAATTCAGAACCCCATATCAAAACAGCTAAACCAAAAACATATTTGCATTTCCAATCATGCGTTACTGACAGAAAAGAATTAAAGCTTCAAGGTACTTCCACTTTCCCAGAAAGCAGTGCAGTCTCAAAAAGCCACCGGTTTGCATTCTGATTTATTGCGTGAAAGGCTTGATGAGTCCAAGATCCATGGCTTTGGACAAGCAGGCACGTGCTGCATTGATGGCCTCCTGTTTCTTGGGGTTGTCTTCTTGCTTGGCGACATAGGAAAGTATCTCCAGCATCTCACTCTCAATCAGCTTCTTCCCCAGCTCGGGGTCCGCATCCAGCATGTTATACACCGTCACCATGCCTCGGTGCTGGATTTCAGGATTATCATGGAGACAAAGCCTCAGGAGGATCTCATGCCACTGCTCAGTCTACCATTCAGGAATAATAACAAAAGGATCAGTAAATCACTTTGTCCTTCAATCTGCAAGCTTTCCATATATATATGAAAAATCCAGCTTAGGTAATTTACCTCTTACACCATAGGCAGCAAGGACAAATTGGTTTCTTTAAATTTGCACTGGAGTGCACATCTAATTAGTCCTCTATGTACACATCTATCAAACGTTATCTTTAGCTATTCCATATAAACAAATTGGTAAAATGGAAGTCTTGACGGATTTTAAAGCATCAAGTATACTTTTTGAATTGTGCATATTGATGAATAGTACAGAAAAGTCTAACTACCACATTTAAGAGAGTGTCAAAATCAGAAAGAAGCTGAGAAAGCGGCTGTCCAAAATAAATGGCTCACTGCTGTGTTCTACATTATCAAAAGCCGTCGTCTGTTGACAATTAACTTCCAATGTTGCAATCTAAAAAAAGGGGGAAACTAAACTCTCTCTTTTAGTTTGAGGAAATTAAAGCAACCTGTCAAATCATGACCTTTGATGACACAAACATATCACTTCCTTAATAAGTTAAGAGCTTATTCTGGATAATAGATCACTCAGATATACTGACACCCTTATGTCAACCCGGCCTGCTTCAGGCAATGATGGTACCTACCACTTTGGTCATCTTGACAGAGAGCTTCTTCTGTGCTGCAGTGAGCATAGCCAGCCCACCAGCTGCTGCGATCTGGAGCATCTCATCATCCTCACCACAAAGCAGCACAAGGAGCTTCAGTTTGTCGTTACCATCCTCCAGATACCTGTCCTGAACCTGTAAGAGAAGATCAAACAGTTCTCGCTTTACAGAAACCTTAGATTGTGTATGCTATGTGGTCAGCATAGACCAAAAAACCTTCTTACCTCTTTGCAGCACACAAGATTGCACATGCACTCGGTGGCAGCCTGTCTGATTTGTTCATGCTCCTCAAACATGTAGTTCTCAATCTCGGGAAGAGCTTTCTCCTTCAGTATTTTCACTCTGACATGAGAACCAGGGGTAAAGGTTATGTCAAGTGAAATATGACTGAAAAGTAATATGTGCAAAAGTCTTAGGCCACCATGAGATTTGTTGTTTTCACAAATGGTATAATGACCATATAGTACATATTGTCGACAATTGGACCCAAACATTTCAAACTTAGATTCGTCCCTCCATAATACTCTTTTCCACTGATCTTCCTTCCAGTCTTTGTGAGCTTTAGCATATTTTAACATTTTCACCCTGTTCCCCTTCTAAACATTGGTTTTAAAAAAACAATTTTCCAAACAAAATGGCTTCTGCAGGCAAAAGTCAATATTTACTCCGACTTCCTTGAAAAAGTGGTTTCTTGGTTGCTGCCCTTTCAAAAAGACCATTCCTGATCAAGTTTGTTCAGATTGTAGAAGGGTCCCAATGAAGCAGCCAGATCCTGATATTGCTGAAATGTAAGGGGAGGTCACACTAAACACTTGGCCTGTGCTGTACTGTATTGCACTGTAGCCTGGGGAATTTGCTTTTTATGATTTCTTTTAGTTTTTTAATACTGCATACAAATGTCCAACAAAGAGACTAAGAAATAGTCATTAATGCTCATTGCTAAAACAATGGAATATCTAATATAAAGGTGGCCTAAGACTTTTGCACAGTACTGTATGTTCTACCCAGTAACCAAGTCCTCAGTATCAAATCTGGGAGTATAAAGGCTCTTTATACCAACAATTGGTGCCTCTTCCAAGACCAACAATCATATAATATCAAACTGTGCTTATACAATATTGGAGGATACCTTAAAATCATAGGAGGGCACTATCCACATGTACTGTATACATAGCCTCTACAAAGATACAACTGGCTAGTGTCATTCCGATTGATGGAAACAGAGGTTGCCATGCGTCCCCCAGTAAACAGGCCAGTAATGCTCGCTTGGACACAGTGATAGGTGGCTGAGGGACATAAGCAGGATTCATACTCACAATCAAACCGTTGAATCATATTAAAGGCTGCCCTTTGCCTTGATTGACACTTACCTAAGCTTGTCATTCAGAGCAGCCAAATTGGTGAGACTCCGCAGAGCTTCATAGTTCTGCATACCATCTCTTTCTGTGTTCAGCAGGGAAACCAGTGGTCGCACAACTTCATAGATCTGCAACAAACCAAGAGATTGGAAATTAGTGAGGTATACATTTACCACATCTGTAACTGATCAGTAATTGAGTGTAAATGTGTGAAAGTGTCTTACCCTCTCACCAGGGAAGGCAATCTCTGGGTTGGAGATGGCAGCAATTTTAGCTAGGGCATGGCTGGCCTTTATTTTGCCTGTGTCAGTTCCCTCGAGAGCCAAAGGAATGAGAGCCTGTGCCAAAGAATTCAAGAAGTCAAGTGGTTTGCTCAAAACTGACCTTTTAGTTCTCATCCCCTGTCAGATTGTGATGATTTAATCGGTATTAACCACTTTAAAAATAACCCTTGTTTGTAATAAACTCAGAATAAAGTCATGGTACTGGCAGGGGGTTTAAGACCCTGCTGTTTAGTGCTGCCAGTTTTCACCACCAGGGAGTGCTAGGAGCTCCCAAGAGAAAATACTAATAATTCAAATATTCTCTATATAAATGTTATATATATTTTTTTGTTTACCATATATACATATATAGTTAATCGATAAAAGAGAGAGCGATTTATATGATTGCTTGGTAACGTGGATTGGGATTTGATTTAGATAAAGTATATATATTTATATATATTTCAGTCCAATCAAATTCATCCAAAATCCTTTACATGATTCCCAACCAATATCATGTTTCAATCAGATACTGTGCAAAGGTCTTAGGCCACCATTAGATTAGATATACCGTCATTCAGTGGAAAGGAAATTGGAATGGATAGTGGAAAGGACGTGTACAAGTGTGGTGAAAGTAAAGACTATTGTAGGTATTATGAATTCACATCCCAGGCAATGTATACAGTACTGTGCAAAAGTCTTAGGACACCATTACATTAGATCTACTATTGTATCAGTAATGGTATAAAGACCATATATAATTATTTCTCAGTCTATTTATTAAAATACAACCGGAAAATACAGTAAATGTGTACGTCAGTATTAAAAAAAATGCAGAAAAAAAACTGAAAATAATAAAAAAGAAAAAAACTGGGAATGGTCTTCTTGGAAGGGTTGATCAGGAATACTAGGAATGGAAGGGTAGCAGCCAAAAAAAAGAAAACTTTTTGGGACATGGGATATGCTCACCAAACATTGGAATACAGATAAGTGGAAAAATGGAGCATTATGGACATATCCAAGTTTGACATTTTTGGGTCCAGACGTTGACAATATGTTACATGTGGTCATTATACTATTGCTAAAACAACAAATCTGATGGTGGTCTAAGACTTTTGCACTGGAGTAAGCAGAACTGGAGTAAGCAGGAAGCGTTCACATTTCTGTTGCTCATCACGTACCTTTCCGCCACCTTGAGCAACGATTGTACCACGATCCTTTGGATCTTCAGCCAAAGCAAGAAACACCCTAGGATATGGAAAAGTACCAAAATATGAACTGTTTAAAGTATCCCAGTACAGTTTGGTTTACATTCTCATTTTCCAACCCAAAAAACCCTCTAGTTCTAATAGTCTTCTTGAATGCGTTCCAATTACATATGTCATTTTTTGAAAGCTTTTGAAGTCTGTTTTGTTTGCCATGTTTGTGGAAACCTTTGAGTTTAGCCCACCCACGTAGTTGACTATCATGCTCCAAAAACCAATCACAGCTGGCTCTTTGTTTGTAAAAACATGTTCTTAGTCATCCCTATGTATTCTTTATACGTATCACTGAGGAACATAAGCTTTATTTGAATCCATACCTTGCAAGCATTTCCTTGGTTTGATCAGTCAAGATGGTATTGTCTGCTTTCACCATGACAGCAAGTGCAGACGTCACTCCAGCCTTCAAGAGCCTTTTCACCCTCCTATCAATGAAATCCTTCTTGTCCTGATACCAAAATGTGTTTCATATTAAGCACTTAAGTCAAATAAAAAGAGCCACCTTCAAAATGTCAAAAACTGTAGCAGACTATTTCATGATTAGTCAATTTTTACACGTTGATGCTCTTTCCAAATCAGTCTTGCTTGTTAATTACCTTGGGGTGCTGCTCGGGGACATGCTGCTTGGAGAACTTGGCGAGCTGCACCATCTCAGGAAGGATGTCCTTCTTGTCGTAGCTGTTGGTGCAGTTCACCAGTGTACAGGCGACGGCGTACAGGATGGTTTTGTCCTGGGACTATGAAACACAACACATCTTAATTCATCTTGGTTGGTCATTATATTGGAAACATTGTCGAGATGAATGCAGGCAGTCTTCTCTCACCTTGGTGAGCTCAAACATGGCTCTCATGGCTGGTTCGTCTTCAACAAAGTCGTCCTTCACATCAGCATCGTTAGTTAGGTATGCCAAACCCTCGATTGCCCATTTCCTTGTGCGGACGTCAAGGGTGGGGTTACACAGCCATCTGAAATCAAGCATAAAACAAATATTCATCCTTTTGTCTTGGCAGCAGAGATCCCTACTTCAGAGCAATTACAGTACATGTATTGTTTGGTAGTTAGTAAATAAATTAGTCCAATCACTCACTTTCTGCACTGCTTGGCCAGTTTCTCAGTGGAACCCTCAGCAAATTGTCTCATGCTGTAATCATCACCTCCGGCTGAGCCCAGTTTACACAAACCCTAGAGAGAGAAGTTACTATTCAGCATCGTGGGAGCCATTTCAATAAAATGAATAACATAGTACTTAAAGACATTGTAGATAAACAAAGCGTTCCAATTGCACATAAACAGTCATGCAGCATCTTCAAATATACTCACAAAAAAATAACGCACCCAGATACACACATTGACCAAAAATTAAAAAATCGAATGAAACTTATATATGTAAGTGTTTACAATACGAAAAAAGGATACATCTGTGGGGAAAACTATAAAATTAAAAGGAGGCTCTAGTTACCCTGTTGGGGCACCTCTAGCCTGGATACAAGATGAGATACAGTTGGGCATGAAGCCACACAGGATCCATATGGTATTCAGTGGCACATTTTCCCCACAGATGTTTCCTGCACACTTGTAGGTTGCCAAAGCTGGAGTCCCAGCTGGTTCCATAAATGCTCAATTGACAATAAATCAAGGAAGTGTTGCAATCTGGTGGAGAGATTCCTGGCAAACCATTGCTTTGTGTGGAAAAGCCTTATCCTGCTGAAAAATGCCTGTTGGAAACATGATGTCCTGCACATATCACTGAGTTGTTAGTGTCCCTCATATCACGACTAGGGTTGAACAACCGTCGTATGCAATGGATCCCCAGATCATCACACCAGCAGTTGGGTCAGTGTGTCGCTCCACAGCAAAGGTAGGACTGAACTGAGTCCATACTCGATCCCGACCATCGTCGGATCCCAACAGACCCTGAATTAATCACTAAAGACGATACAGTTCCATTCCGTATCAGTCCAGGTTTCTCGTTCATGACACCACTTGGTCAAGGATTTAAAAGCGCTAACAATAAAAATGTCACAATATTTTAATTATACTTCCCAGTTCCAAACTGTAAAAAAGATCAAACGTTTGGGCACCTTCCCAGATGAGCCATTAGTGATTTTGTAGGGTCTCAGACCTTCATCGATTTTTTTAATGGTACATTAAAGTGTGTAAATGCAGAAATGTGTCAGATTTAAGTGTAATTTACATGTAATATGACCAGGAGTGACCAAACAAAAAAAAAAACAGCCAGAGCAAAATTACCACAAGTGCTCTGATTTTGATCTTCTCGTTCTTGGTCTTCTTGTAGACGTCTTTAAGCAAAGACACTCCATTACTGATGATGAAGGAGGCTCGGCTCATTTTGGTTGAGGCGTGAATTAAAGCTTCTATAGCCACAAGCTGGTCCACCTCACGCTCAGAGCCACACAGAGCCACCATCATCTCCATCACGCCCTGACGACCTGCCAGGATGTTCCCCACGTCGAAAGGACCCTGCAGCAAGCCGGAGACGACGTTAATGGCATGGATGTTCTTGTCCATGTCATTGGGGTCAAACTTGTTCCTGTTATTGAGAGACACATGGTTTTTCTTGGATACAGTGGAAAGTCATATTTACTTCAATACGATTTTACATGAGATTGGAGCTCACTTGATGTATTCATCACATATGTCTCTGAAGTTGTCTCTCTCGGGATCACAACGCAGGTCGTCGTAGATCCTGTTGAGGAGAACGCTGGCTATAAGCTGAGTATTGTCCGTCAAGGGCAACTGGTCAGGAAGCTCCGGCACCTGGCCACACACCTTCAGGATGTTTTTTAGGCCTGGCAAGGAAAATTGACATGTTAACATTACCTTTAAGAGATTGGCATAATACTAGAGGCACACTGTCAGTACAATTAGTTTGAGAGATAATATCATTATTCACATAAAGTCTATTTTGAGTTGACCAGCACAGAATCCAAGCCAGGGCTAGCACCGATGTAACACAGTGTAACTAGCATCGTGTTACATTTTACTAGCCTCATTTTAACAGTGGATGTTTGCACTTAGCAATGCGGGTAGTCCTTGATTTATAAAGGGGATGCTTTCTGAGAGACAGTAAGAGGAGAAACCATGTAAAAATAATATAAAGTTGCCTGAGCTTGACCAATATTCATTATGTAGATCATTCATCAAGTAGATAATGAATTATCAATCAATCAACATCATGGGACTGTGGTAGCCTAGCAGTTAAGGTACTGGACTATGGACCAAAAGGTCCAGGGTTCAAATCCCACCTCTGCCAAGCCATCAAATACCCCTGGAGTACCCTGGATATCAGACTGAGAATCATGTTACCACAATTTCACCATCTCGTTTAGCCTTACATACTTTATAATATTCTACAAGGGTAATTTATAAGCACTAACCATGATCAACAGTGAACAGGGATTTGGAGTGATCGTGATCCTTCTTGTTCTTTCTGGGCACATTCCTGCTGAGCAGGTTAAGAGCCTGGTCTCGCCCATGTCCAGACACCTTCTTACTGCCAATCATGTCCAGCAGTGCCATCAGGATAGTCTTCAGGTCTTTGGTGGAATCTTTTGGGCAAAAGCAAGGAATTGTTCAATGGCAATTGCACTATTTAGGGATCATTTGTAGCTAGGAAGAGCAGAATATCAAGAAAACGAACATAGACACACCAACTCTGACAATTACTTCTATTCAAGCAACAGTTCTTGATTGAATACTGCAGTGTTTTCAACCTGATATCTATCTATGGCAGATTAGCCACATTCATCAATTAAGCTGAGAGCTTTGTTGGGACTAGTTTCTCAGAGGTCTTAAACTTAATTGCTCACTCAGACCTGATTCAATTACAGTGGTGCTTGAAAGTTTGTGAACCCTTTTCTAAATTTCTGCATAAATATGAGCTAAAACATCATCAGATTTTCACACAAGTCCTAAAAGTAGATAAAGAGAACCCAGTTAAACAAATGAGACAAAAATATTATACTTGCTCATTTATTTATTGAGGAAAATAATCCAAATTACATATTAGTGAGTGGCAAAAGTATGTGACCCTCTGCTTTCAGTATCTGGTGTGACCCCCCTGTGCAGCAATAACTGCAGCTAAACGTTTCCTGTAGCTGTTGATCAGTCCTGCACACCGGCTTGGAGGAATTTTAGCCCATTCCTCCGTACAGAACAGCTTCAGCTCTGGGATGTTGGTGGGTTTCCTCACATTAACTGTTCGCTTCAGGTCCTTCCACAACATTTCCATTGGATTAAGGTCAGGACTTTTGAGTTGGCCATTCCAAAAGGAATGCAGAAATATTTATGCAGAAATATAGAAAATTCTTAAGGGTTTCCCAATCTTTTAAGCACCACTGTATAAATACCGCTGTGGATCGATTTAAAAAGTAATTAATCACACATTTTGCTGTAACTAAATACTGTGAATCACATTTTTCTTCTTAAGCCTGACGCTTCCTATAACGGATATTTAAATGTAAAATCACGGATTTAATGTAGTATAAACATATATTTTTTAAAAATGCATTTCAAATACAGTTTTTAATAGCCTCTTTTACCTGCTCAAGAACCCCTGAATTGAGTCCCTGCACCCCTACAGATAAGAGTAAAAGGTCCGTTTTTTTAAACAGAAGTTTGTTTCTGATGGGTTTTTAGCACCCCTAAAGCTCTGATCCTAGAATCGCCATTGGTTAACACGTTAACTTTGACATTTTGAAAATGCTACAATATCTAGAGGATCATAATGTAATCTTTAATGACCAAGATGTGTCTCAAAAATGACAACACAGAAGCCCAACCTACATCTCACTCACCAAGCACAAGGGCTTCCTCCTTGCCATAAACTCGGCTGTCTGCCCCAGACAGGGAGTCGTAGACGGACTGAAACAGGTTGCAGGTTGCCAAAGCGATCTCCTCATTGTCCATAGCCATAATACTACAGAGCTTGTCAATTCCCACCAGGTGGATAATAGCAGTGGCCTGTTCATACACAAAAACAGCATGGTTCAATAGAAAGCGGGACAATAAACAGTCTTTCACTCTACTCGTGTGTCCTGCCATCGCTCACCCTCGCTCGGTGGCCAGCGCACATTCCTGACAGAGTCCGGACGGCTGCCAGGATCATCTCGGCCTTTCCAGTCTGGATGAGCTGCATGAGCAGAGCCACCCCGTTATTCTGGAAGATTCTCTCTGAGCCGGCGTCTTCTCGAGCCAGGACAATCAAGTTGTTAGCTGCCTGGAGAAGGAGCAGATAATTTGTTATAGCAATATAGAAGTTTGCAGACGATATTGGGCCAACAGTGTAAGAAATATTTGAAGGTCTGCACCTTTTCTCTCTTCTCTTTATCTGCTTCGTCACTCAACAGGATGTCGAACATGTTCTGCACCCTGGAGTCTGTGGAAAAGGTTGTCTTCAGCTGAGGAGAAAATGGGGCATGATTAGGCTCTTATAAAAAACAAACAGCAGCAGTTTGGAGAAACCATGTCCACTAGGTATTCCAGAAACACCTGGCGTTGGTGAATCAGGTTTTCACCAAAGTACAGTGGATTCTCACCTTTTGCTGAATCTCAGCTCCCAGCCTTCTAAGAGTTTCTAGAAAGGTCTTGTTTTTTGGCTCCAGTGTTGCACATCTCTGGACATCCTTAAAAGCCATGTCCAGTTTGCCCAGCTTCTCTAGGGCTTGGCATCTTCTGTACAATGCTTTGATATCAGAAGCATCTACGTCTATGGCTGTTCAATAGATAATGAAATACATAAACATTAATTCCACTTATGTTTCCTAAAACAGGTGACAGAATTAAAACATGCAACATCTAAAATAATATGAGCATGTGTTTATTGGACTTCCATACCTTTTGAGGCGTCCGAAGCTGCACTGGCAAAGTTTTCCTACCAAGTAAAGCAGCAAATATTGAATCAGCATTTTCCCCAGTAGTTACTGATAATGCAGAGTTTGAGGACTTTTTAGGCAATACCTTTTTCAGAAAACAGGCTGATCTGTTTCTGTAGATGACGGCCTGGCCTTGTTTGTCCTTGCACACTTGGATGGCTTTGGTGTAGGACTCGATGGCTTTGTCGATCTCACCTGCTTGGAAATGCTTGTTGCCTTCCTCTTTCAGCTGAACTGGATCTCCTATTTCTCCCATCTGAAAAATGAGTTAATTTATCAAGACTAAATTCAAAAAGATGGCCAAACACCGTGAATTCTTTAAAAATACATCATTATCCTCTTAATATACCAGCATTGTACTCTAATAAACCAAACAAAATGGCTCCACTGATGTACCATTGCTCTCCAAAAAGTTCTTCACTAAATGATCCAGCTTACTTTATCTCCAACTTTAACTGTGCCAGCCCCACATGCCTTATTTGGGCAAAAGTTTGACCTCCTTCATGGCCTTAACTTCACACACACCATGTCAACCACCCCTGAGATAAGCTATCACTGCATTAGCAATTCTCCTGATACCAACATTATAAACAACAAATCTGTGTGAAAGTCAGAGGATCACATACCGTCACTGGTGCAGTGATTTCCTGTATTCAAAGGCAATATCTCAGAAATATCTCACCATGTGCTTGGAGGAGTTTTACTCTTAGTCCAGCAGCCCCTGACTGGCATTTATATTTATCTCCAAGTGACTTGGGCTATCTAGGGCAAAACCATTTCTCTCCAGGGGAACACCTCCACAGTCTTCATCCAGTCCTTCTGTTCAGAAATGTCCTCTTTGAATGCTGGCACTTTATCGTAGTTCTATTCAAGTATTTCATACATTACAACACAATATAAGCAACGTATTGTCATTCTCAACACTCAAGACCAAGAAATATGAATAATGGTCCACCCCCAGTGCTGAGAAATGGAGTGTCCCAGATACAGGCTATTTTGGGGTGTTAGAATGACAGCTGAGCAATCACCAGCACATGTCAGGCCCCTGCCAATAACTGGGGCAGGGATGGTGGCAGTCCAGACAGCTGGAACGCTACACACTTCCCTGGTAACTTCTAGAACTTGGGAGATCTTACAGGACCAGAAGGACTTCAAATGGGGGATGGTCTGACAGCCCACAACAGACTTTTCTGGAACAGGCCAGCTTTCTTTAAATGTAAATTATACATTTAGCGTCTGTGAGGATTCTATATGACATGTGCTATAGCTAAATACAATTGATTGGATAAGTGTAAATGGAATGGTTAGCAGGATGGAGCAGCAATGGAAAAAAATCAGAATGTTCCGAGTATGACAGCATTTTCACTTGTTAACATTATTATTGGGACTAGTAACTAGCAAATAATAATTACTACCTCCTACTATTGGTATAGTAGTAATAGTAGTGCTACTGGAACACTATAATTGTGGATTATTACATTATAACAACCGAGGTCTAAATTCTAAAAGGAAATAAAACTCTGTCTTTTAACTTCGGATGCACAAGCAGAGGCGGGAGTTAAGAGTTTACTTTTTTCATGTACGTTACTTGTGTTTGTGTGGGTGACTTTCCGCTACTTCTTTGTAACAAGCTGTAAATGGCATTCTTAAGTGTACGTACCTGTCCTATTGTAAGTAGTACTCCTTTTCCCCCCACTACCTGTATATTCTCTCTCACCTATAACTATATACTGGTTAACTATATTAAATAAACTGGTTCACATTCACTCTATGAGTCCCTGTTTCATCTGGCTGATCTTCCGTGTTGTTCGTAACACTGTCCTCTTAAGTGGACAACATCCTCTTAAGTGTTATGGATTTTCCATAAACTGGGTCGTAAAACAGTACATTACTGGATTTTCTACAATTATTGTGTATTTCCATAATTATACATGCAATGGCATTAGGGATGCTGCGTAGATGGTAGCGTTCCACTCGTGTTTTCACCGGGTATCTGTGATGCATTTACGTCTCGTTTGCAAGCAGCTTTCTGGTGAAAATACTCCTTAATATTTAAATTACAATAGCAAAACAAGACTATGTGACTATGGTAATGTCCATGGTCTATGTCCAGTTCGGGCAACGGCCGACCATAGTGCGACAGAAGGTAATGCGATCATTAAATGGTGCGTACCTGTTTTAGGAAAAGAACAAACAGTTGTTGGGACATGTAGACGCATTAGCATGTGCTCTTGGATTGGATGCAAGCATGCACCCTTCACCCACCCCATTTTATATCTGCTTGTACTGGACAGGGTCGTGAGAAGTGGGTCCAGAGGACATCAAAATACTCACTGGGGACAGTGATACACATTGGATAGGGCACCAGTTCACCACAGATTGGCAGGAGTTGCTTTTGCTAAGCTGGGGAATGATTCCACTGGTCAATCATCCCCTTCCCCAGACTCAGTGACTTGGTGCTTCACAAGCATCTCTGTCAAAATGATTATTTTATTTAACAGTAATTATTTATAAATACAATGAGGCAAAAAAGTATTTAGTCAGCCAATGATTGTGTAAGTTCTCCTACTTAGAAAGAAGAGAGAGATCTATAATTTTCATCATAGGTACACTTCAACTATGAGAGACAAAATGAGAAAAAAAGTCCAGGAAATCACATTGTAGGATTTTTAAAGAATTTAATTGTAAATTATGGTGGAAAATAAGTATTTGGTCAATAACAAAAGTTCAACTCAATACTTTGTAACATAACCTTTGTTGGCAATGACAGAGGTCAAACGTTTCCTGTAAGTCTTCACCAGGTTGGCACACACTGGAGCTGGTATTTTGGTCCATTCCTCCATGAAGATCTCCTCTAGAGCAGTGATGTTTTGGGGCAACACGGACTTTCAACTCCCTCCACAAATTTTCTATGGGTTGAGGTCTGGAGACTGGCTAGGCCACTCCAGGACCTTGAAATGCTTTTTACAGACCCACTCCTTCGTTGCCCGAGCGGTGTGTTTGGGATCATTGTCATGCTGGAAGACCCAGCCACGTTCCATCTTCAATGCTCTCACTGATGGAAGGAGGTTTTGGCTTAAAAATCTCACGATACATGGCCCCATTCATTCTTCCCTTAACACGGATCAGTCGTCCTGTCCCCTTTGCAGAAAAACAGCCCCAAAGCATGATGTTTCCACCCCCATGCTTCACAGTAGGTATGGTGTTCTTGGGATGCAACTCAGCATTCTTCTTCCTCCAAACACGACGAGCTGAGTTTTTACCAAAAAGTTCTATTTTGGTTTCATCTGACCACATGATATTCTCCCAATCCTCTTCTGGATCATCCATATGCTCTCTGGCAAACTTCAGACGGGCCTGGACATGTACTGGCTTAAGCAGGGGGACACGCCTGGCACTGCAGGATCTGAGTCCCTCTCGGCGTAGTGTGTTACTGATGGTAGCCTTTGTGAGTTTGTGAGTTTTAATTACAATTCCTTGTGACAACCACGTTAACTTGCCTAACACTGATACACAATCCTCTCTATCGAGATTCGAAGTAACTGGAGTCAAAACTTTTTTGTACTCCACATTGATCAAAAGCCTTGAATATAAAAACGTCTCATTAAAATCGACTGAGAAATAATTAGGTTCCCCCTAATATAGGAACTGGCCCCAGGATGGCCCCCCACTTCAAATGGTCTAGAAGCAAGGAGGCATACATAATAAATTGATCAGTTAATATTCAAATAAATAATTCACATATATAAACAAAACGTAAATAACATTCAATAGTTTAAATCTCATGTGTGGCACCTAAAAGGGCAAAACTGGATGTTCGGGTCCAAGTAAGAACAACACACAAACTCCAGAACAAAGCTGTACAATGTGTGTTTATTGAAAGCAATTTCATAAATTATATTCTACAAAGGTGCAACAACGCTATTCGAAAGATATGGATCACTCTACTAAATATTGCATTGTGTAAAACAGAAGCACGCTGTCATATAATATTATATAGCACGTAACAGGATGCTTCGATATGCAATAGATCAGCAAATAGAATGGATTCACAGATATGAAACTCCCCTCTCAGGCTTCACAAAATATCCCTACTCTGTTTATAGGAAAGTCCTTCATCGTCTATACAAAGCCGAGTTTGCATACGGTCTGGGGTCGATATTAAACGTAAGTCATCGAGCACCACTCATGCTGTGATGTGTTGCATGATGTAAGTCTATAAGAAGTGATTTCGCTGTTTGACATCACAGCTTGGTTGTCTTTTGATTTAAATAAGATTATCATTCATCTATTCGAAGACAAGCGCTTTGTATCATTTGTGAAAAACTGGACATACATAAATAATTGAACTACTGTAGATCTGAACTACAGACGACCAAATGTTGAATCTAGTCTGCTAGTTATTACAGAGATACAAACAGGAAAGAATAAAAAGCATCACACTTTGTTTTGCATTTCCTCAAAAAAAATCTCTTGATCCTAATGTGCAAAAAGAGTGAACAGCTGAAAATCCACAAAACCCCCATCTAGGCATTGCAGTCTTTGACCTCATCTACGAGTCCCACGCAGTAAGTGATGAGTAGATATTTTTGCCCCAGGCTTTGGACTCAGGCCTACAAATAGCAGCTATAAACCACAGTCTTTCCTACTGTACACCCTTACTGAACGTGAAACGGCTCGTTTCCTTCATCGTAGTCTGCAAGGTGAGTGCAGCTCTTGCATCAGCAGGAGACAGTTCAGTGAAATGCCGTTCGGTCTGGACGCCAGCGTGTGAGTGATGAAGGCCGATGAGGAAGACGATGCGTACGTGCTTCCGTAGGAAGACTATGGCCACCTCATGTAGCGTAGCAGTCACTTTACTGCAAAAATAAACATTCAAGATTTAAGTCACTGTGTTTCACAAAATGAAATTAAGTGCACTACCTAAAGCATAACTCAGATATACAGTACTGGGCAAAAGTCTTAGGCATTCTATATTTTTCCATTTATATTCTGCTTACTAGTGCACTTTGTGGTTCTACAATTACAGACTGTAGTCCATAGGTTTCTCTTCATACTTTGTTTGTCCCATTTACTCTGTTCTCTAATGGTCAGATCAGGTACTATTTGGGTGGTGGATCATTCTCAGCACTGCAGTGACACTGATATGGTGGTGGTGTGTCAGTGTGCTGGTATGAGTGGATCAGACACAGCAGTGCTGCTGGAGTTTTAAAACTCCAGTTCACTCACTGTCACTCTATTAGACACATCGACCTTATTGCTCCACCTTGTAGATGTAAAGTCAGAAACTGTTGCTGCACAGTTTGTGTTAGCCATCCTCCAATTCTTCATCAGGATGCTAAATCTTTACACCGATTTAGCCCTGATTCTCAGTCTGGCCTGGTTGGCCCCAGTTAGCTCTAGTCGACCAGTCTGAGTCAAGATTTGGAGATAGAATCAAATAGTGTGTGAGGGGTGCAGACTCCTGATATATGACATACAGACATATGACATACTGGTCATTGATCAGCTTGGCAGAGGTGGGATTTGAACCCTGGACCTTCTGGTCCATAGTCCAGTACCTTAACCACTAGACTACCACAGCCCACATGGAAGGTCACACTAAATCTACTGAATTTCCACTGAAGCCTATAGAAGGGTAGGGAGAAGCTGAGTGAATCGATGGGCAGCTTTACAGTGAAATAGTTTTGCCCATCTTAAATAGTAAAAAACTGAAAATCAATATATGGTGCTCAATGTTGATATTAAATAAATTAATGTATGGGAAACACTGCAGCATTTTGGCAGTATCTTACTTTCAGTCAATACCAGTACACTCCAGTATCCCATAAAACATTGCTAAGCACGTTATATAAAATGGTGTTTGGACAGATGGCATAATATAAAATTTCACAGAACACAACATGGACGTCAATCGATGCATATCTGTGTCCTGTATTCAAATTACTGTAAATATATATTTTTATTTAAAATTCTATATAGAATGTAATATATACAATGGCGAATGTAAATGTATGTAATAGAACTACATCAATTATGCTCTATTTTTAACTGGATAACGTGTTAGAAGATGCACTTACAAAGTAAACGTCCAGCACTGATCCATCATCCCGATCCATGTCCACTGTGCTTTGCTCAGATGTCAGACAGATGGCGCTATCTTCCAGTGTGAAGGTTGAGCCTGCTGGATATCTGCAACACAAACGTCATAGAGGAGGAATTCAAATATATTGCACTGGCACGAAACAGAAGCAGATTGAGTATGGTTTGTGGAGTAAATATTTGGAAAGCTCCCTGTTTCATAAGGGTAAGACGATGCCAATTCAAAAACACGCTCCATATTTATTATACACCAAGCAGCCACGACATTAAAACCATTGACAGCCGAAGTGAATAACGTCGGCAGTGTGATGCTCTGGACAGTGTTCTGCTGGGAAACATTGGGTCCTGGCGTTCATGTGGATGTTAGTTTGACACGTACAACCCCAAGTCAGAAAACGTTAGGATGGTATGGAAAAGGCAAATACAAAATACAGTGTTCCTTACATTTCCTTTGACTTATTTCACTGCAGACAGTATAAACCCAGGATATTTCAGTTTTTATTCTGGTCAAGTTCATTTCATTTGTTAATAAACATCCATTCCTGCATTTCAGGCTTGCATCACATTCCAAAAAAAGTTGGGACAAAGGGAATGTAGGGCTAGTAATGAGGTTAAAAAAGCTAAATAATTATGTGATTTCATACAGGTAATGTCGAAAGGTGTTTATAATCATGATTTGGTACAAAAACAGTATTCACGAACAGTTGAGTCTTTGAGGAGTAAAGATGGGCAGAAGATCTCCTGTTTGAAGTGACTGTGGTAGCCTAGCGGTTAAGGTACTGGACTCTGGACTGGAAGGTCCAGGGTTCAAATCCCACATCTGCCAAGCTGCCACTGTTGGGTCTTTGAGCAAGGCCCTTAACCCACAATTGCTTGGATTGTAAGACTGTATCTGCATTAATTTCTGCCATCACAAGGGTGTAAATGACCTTTGCCAAGGGCACTGACTCAACCCCATACCATGACAGAGGCTGGCTTTTGGACTTGTTGTTGATAACAGTCTGGATGGTCTGTTTCGTCTTTGGTCGGGAGCACACGGTGTCCATATCTTCCCAAACAGATCTGGAATACTGATTGGTCTGACCACAATATATGTTTCCACTGTGTGATGGTCCATCCCAGATGCCTCCTAGCCCAGAGAGGTCGACGCTGCTTGAGGATGTTTAACATAAGGCTTCTTTTTTGTACAGTAATGTTTTAAGTGGGATTTGTGAATGTAAATCTGTATTGCTGTGCTTGATAAAGATATGCCAAAGTATCTCCTGCCCATGTGGTTCTATCAGTAATTGCTGAATGACTATTCTTTAGGCAGTCCTGTCTGAGGGATCAGAGATTACGGGTGTTCAGTTTAGACTTGCGCCCTTGCCCTTTACACACTGAAATCTTCGTCTGTGGGATGTGCTGGACTCACAACTCACAACTTACAGGACTTAAAAGATCTGCTACTAATGTCATGGTCTGTGAAGTCCATGCCTCCATGGGTCTGACCCTTGGTGGTACACAATATTGGGCAGGTGGGTTTAATGTTATGGCTAATCAGTGTATAACGTAATACACCTGCTTGAGAAACATTTTTCTGCCATCCAAATACAAACAGACATCCCTTTCTTTATAAGAGTAATTAGCACCTTAAAGGAATGTCTTTTCTGTAATACACGTCAGCCACCTTCAGTATTGCAGCTGAGTAAAGGGCTTTTTTATGACCTGCAATAATCTTGCGTAATCACTGCCACAGTAACTCGTGATCCGTTTGCTTCTTGGGCTTAAATCTTTAGAGTAACACATTTCTGTCAGCCGGCTATTCATTAACACGGGTTAATTAAACACTGGTCAGGATCACACAGCGCTGTTTTCCTCAGATACTACTGGGTTAACATGTCCACCCACATTCCTACCTGCTTAATCCAATGCAGGGTCGTGGGGAGCTGGGCCTGACCAGTAGCACAGTAACACAGTAGCTAACCAACCCTAGCGAGGGTGCCAATCCATTGCAGGGCACAAGCATACACACACTCACTCACACTGGGACACTTTAGAGAGACCAACTGACCTAACTCGCCAGAGATCTCTATAGCTGTGAGGCTTAGATTGGAGAATAGAAATTTACATTCGGTTTATTTAAAGATTGATTATAATATTTATATATATATTTAACCAAGAGCTATTCATGACAGGAGCAAGGTTACATCGATACACCAGACATTCACATTGGGCACACTTAGAGTGATCAATAATTGCAACGAAAAACCATATATGTGACATTCTTTTAAAAACCACTTACATTTATGATATAACATTGTTTGATGTTCTATATTTTATGTTCTATATTTATTATTCTATATATAATAATAAAAGAGTAGCTACAGTAATCGCTAGGGATGCACCTATTATAAATGACAGCATACAGAAACATTTTTGTTGAACTTTTCTTTTAATGAAAACTTCTCCATTGCTAAAGAAAGATAGCAGCGGTTGCTGGCTTGTGTCTGGCTCTGCACTCTCGCTACATTTAGCTTTAACCTCTTTGCCTTTGTTAGCTTTGTCAGATTCCGAATATTCAGCAGGCGATGCTGTTTTAATCGTCTTATTAAATTTGTTGTCCTGTTTTCGGAGTAGTTCCTCCACGGCTTATTTTCACTATGCATGAACATTACTGCAAACAGCACACTCTGAAGAGCTTCCATACTGAAGACATGGCTGTGTCCAAAATAGATCACTATTCTCTTATTAGTATCCCTACTCCGTCTTTAGTATTGCAGTATATAAAGAGAGACTATTTAGTTCATTAAGTAACACTGATTATGAATATATAGACAAAAAATTACATCCAATCATGGACATTAGCGTGGAGTTGAGGTCAAGGTTCTGTGCAAGCCAACCAAGTTCTCAATCAAAGATGGCAAATCATTTGGTCCTCTCAAGGTTTCTTCCTTATAATGTTTAGGGATTTTTCCTGGCCACTGTGGCCCTAGGCTTGCTCAGTTAGGTTTTTGGGCTTTGAGACAATGCCCTATTGTAAATAGCACTATAAATTCTACTGCCAGGGAGATTTCAGAAATGTATGCTTTACATTATGAATGGGTTCCAAGTGAATGTTGCTGAAATAGCAAAGAGGAGTGTCCAGAAACTTTCGTCTATATAGTATACGATGTTATATCACATGAATTACATAACGCCCTAGGGGGCACTCTCTGCTTTCCGACTTCACCTCAGACGCAACCAAATATGTGTATGTGTGATGCCCAACCCGACTGGAACATCCTGCCGGGACTCGAGCCTAGGATGCATTTTGACATGTGCAAAAATTTGGGCAATTTTCCAGAACCACTAGTATTTGTATAAGGTCCCAGACGTCACTTGCCTCATTAATGGTTTATTTAAAACTGCTTTAAATCTGTCAAATTAATACAATAACACAAAGGCTGTTAACTTTTTGTCAACTAAAAAATCAACACTACAGTTGTTTTAGCAGCGGCGCCCAAACTTTCACAAACTTTTGCATCAGACTGTGTATTGACAGAAGGTTTAAGGCTCTGCAGTTGACTGCAATTCCTCATGCACGTGCACTTTCCCAAGTTCCAGAGCGCCATGCGCCATTTGATAAAGCAGAAAAACACCCCAAACACCTTGTGTTGACCTTGTCTGTCTTGTGTGCTGGCTGAAACCCTGTTATTATAAGCAAGACTAGATGATTGTTTTGTGGCAGCGACAAGGTGACGGGCGACAAAGGCTGTCTACCTGCTACAGCTGCTGTTTAAGTAGCCTTGGCGTTAAACGGCTTTTGTGAAAACTCTCCCAAACAATGGCTCTATTGTCAGCTGCGTTAGGCTGCTAATGAAATATTCAGGTAGTCTTTTAATAGGCAAATCCCCTATAAACAGACAGGTGCATGCCAAAGATGAGGAGATTATCAAGCTTATAATGGCAGGAACTAAAACGTAGTGTAACGCTGTTGAGACAAAGTGGGTGGCGTATGGCGAATGTAAAGGGATTAGAGGTTTGTCATACAGAGATAAGGCCTACTATCTACATTACGTTAAATATAGGCCTCTTGTGTGGGCGGCCTGGAAACCGGCCAGGTTTTGTCGGATGTGATTGATGTAGCGTGGCAAGGCGAGGGTGGGAACTCTACAGGTGTGAGCTGTAAGGTATCGGAACGATCACGGGTGTCTGGAACACGTTTCAGTGTGTTGTAAGTTTTTACCTGTAGTTTGATCTGGCCTCTAGGTATCTGTCGTTGACATACATGGAGGAGGACGAGACTGTGGTGCCCATAGAGGAAGCCTCTCCGTAAGGGGGTGCGACTGGGATTGGTCTGTATTGGTCTGGATGCCGATAATTACCGTACACTGTGGAGGCAAGACAACAAGGGTATCGTTGTAGGCTAGAATTAGAGCTGAACAGGTAAATTCCATATAAACCTTGTAATTATAATCCTGTGATTATACTGTCATTGTTTATTCAAGACAGAACTATAAATAACACGACAAATCTTTGAAAGGATACATAAAACCTAAAGATAGATAGATAGATAGATAGATCCCGAGGGAAGCTGAACTGTTAAAGCAAGAACATAGAACACTACACATCACTAACATGTTGCACAACTCCAAATAAGGCTGACTGAATTAAAATTTGGAGTGGCAGCATACAGCTCTATACTAGCTCAAAACCAGTGGCCTATACCTCTTTTATGATAAAACTATTATTAAACAAGTTCCTAATGTAATTTGTAACAGTGTTAATTCAAAGCTTCCCTACCTTGGCCATCCAGACTGGCCAGACTGCGAGCACCTCCAAGCCTCTGGGCCCTCTCGTCCCCCTTTTCCTCCCTTTGTGGAGACAGCAGCTCTTGAGAGGAGGATTTGAGAGCCACTATGGAGTTGCGCCCTCGTTTATTTGGAGAGTAACGATTCGCTGTGGATAAAAAGAGTGAGAGTGAGTGGCAAAAGTCTGAGATGTTTTCAGTGAACTTTGTTAATCATCTCAAAGATACCATTTTTATACCATATCATTTTTTCAAAATCAATATTTGTACACGCCAAATTTTAGGTCATTTTTCCCCAATATGTTTTAAAATGAATCACATCTTCAGACATACAGTGGGGCAAAAATGTATTTAGTCAGCCACTGATTGTGCAGGTTCTCCTACTTAGAAAGATGAGAGAGGTCTGTAAATTTCAACTATGAGAGACAAAATGAGAAAAAAAATCCAGGAAATCATATTGTAGGATTTTTAAAGAATTTAATTGTAAATCATGGTGGAAAATAAGTATTTGGTCACCCACAAAAAAAAGCAAGATTTCTGGCTTTCATTTTGTCTCTCATAGTTGAAGTGTACCTATGATGAAAATTACAGACCTCCCTCATCTTTCTAAGTAGGAGAACTTGCACAATCAGTGGCTGACCAAATACTTTTTTGCCCCACTGTATATATGAGATGTGATATAATACGTGATTCCTTTTTTCTTTCGGTCCGCTTGTCCACCTAATATGATAAGTTGTAGTATCTGGTTTGAACTTTAACACAAGGACTATTTATACTTTTTAATGTATTTAGTATTTTATCTGACTTAAGAAATGAAAAACTTGCTTTGTTATGCAGTTCCAGGTCTGGTAATCCATAGCAACGGAGTAATAAAATACAAACTACATGGGAAATACTGACGGATGATACTTAACATGTTTTAAAGATGCAATCTTATGCATAGATGTTGTAAAGAAAATGTCCAGCCTAAATTATCTATAGTAAGTTGGGGTATTTTTCACTGTTTTGATATCTTGCTTGAGGTTTTATGCTAAAATGAAATTCAGTAGTTAAAGAATTATTATAGTTATGTATGTATGTGTTTTTCATAGTTTGAATACAATGTTTTGGATAATTTGTGAATAATATTATTGGAAGGAGACACCAGCCCTAAGGGATTTTATGATATGGACCAATCTTTAAAAAAATGAATGAGTATATCCTGTGGTAGCCTAGTGGTTAAGGTACTGGACTATGGACCAAAAGGTCCAGGGTTCAAATCCCACCTCTGCCAAGCTGCCACTGTTGGATCCTTGAGCAAGGCCCTTAACCCACAATTGCTTGGATTGTAAGATTGTACCAATAGTAAGTCGCTCTGGATAAGGGCGTCTGCTAAATGCGTAAATGTAAATGTAAAGCATAAAAATAGATTGTCTGCCTCTACTGCCTGTATATAATATAATCTTCTCACTGAATAAGTGTAAGAAAGCTTTCTGGAGCCACTTCATGTTGGTTGACCATCACACGACTGCATTATTTAGCATATTTAATACATCAATGAGCAAAAACATTATGACCATCTGCTCTGTAATGATGATTAGGTAGGCTGAGCTTGTCAAACTGACAGTCACGTGAATGTGAAGAGCCAGGGTTTCGCAGCAGAACATTGCCCTGAGCCACACGTAACAAGCTATCCACGTTATGTCCATACTCAACAGTTTGTGGAACACCTCTCCATACTCAACATGTTGTGATACATTCCTTAAACACAGTGGCCCTTCTATGAGCCTTCAGTTTCTAACACCATGCTTTGTCCCTCCAAGGACCACTGACATTAGGAACCCATCACCCATCACGGAGATGCTCTGAGCCAACATGTCCACTACTAATAATGACTCTTTGCTCACTGTTTAGGAGATTCCAGACTTTAAAGTACACAACTAGAGAATGGACGTTACTCATTATCTGTGAGTAGTCATAATGTTTTGTCTCGTCTATGTAGATTTACAAGCATATTGTGAGTGCATTAAGCAGCAATGCAGAATAAATCTGCTCTTCTGCCCATATTTTAGCACTAAATAAATGTCACAATGCAGCAGACAAAGTGAGTAAGAAGAATTTCAGTCAAAAGCAAATCTACTTGAGCAACTTCCCTGTGTGAATTTCCCTCAGTGTAATGAATGAGTAAATGGGGTCACTGCTGCTTATCTGGACGGTGGAAGTTTTTTCAAAGCTATTTACATGTTTTCCAACCTCAAAAGAGAAATTATTTGCATATTCATGCAAATTATGAGCATGTTTTGCTGTATAGATCGTTTTAACCATTTGAGGAATAACCTGTTTGTTAAAAAAGTGGGTTAAACCAGAGTAAATAAGCTATGTGCATAAAATCATTGTTTAATTATACCGGACACTATTAACAATCATAACTGTGAAACTGTAGCTACTTTATTAAATAGCTACGCACTAATAAACAATGCAACCTCAAATTTGTAACGGATGGGCACGATTTTTTAGAGGGATTCTGGTGTTCTATATAGTAAACATAATGCGATTTTGGAGGTAGCAATATGTTTATTATAGCTAAGTTACCAGATAGGCTACATAATTGGTAGCCCATTATCTCATATTTTGGTCTCAGATTCAGAATAGCTCTCACTCAGAGCAGATCTCCGCTGTGTTTGTCATGTTTGTCTTTACTTCTACATCCACAGTGCTGAATTCTTAGTGCAATTAAGTCCCCATGGGTCCTAAAATGGTTAGTAATGACAGCCAAACAAAAGGAAAACAGGAACTGAATCCTCTTGGCTTTCAGGCTGCAGTGAGCATTGACAGCTATATTAGTGCCCAGAGTTCACCAATAGAGTAAGTGTTTTGCTTTTACTTTCCACTTACAACCCATTACTCACTAAATTACATGAGATTTTTACACTATTATACACTATTATAAAATAAGCTTTGTGTTAATGATTTTGGCCAACTGTAGGTTAATGTAAGTAAGCTGTTCATGATACATTTTACTTATGATGGATTGTCGGAACGTATCCCCATCCTAAATCAGGGAGCCCCTGTACAGTACAGCTCCATTAATGCATATAATGCCTTATACAGGGTGGATTTTCTGGGGGTCTGGAACGCATTCATTCAATTTACATTATTCCTTATGGGAAACATTTGCTCAGTACTTGTTGTTTTCAGTTCTCGACAAGCCTGGAATGAATTAACGAGGAGGTACCCCTGGAGTACCCCTGATTGCCTAAAATTCCAATAACTGGTAAATGGTTTATTTCATAATAGAAAATCATGGTGAGTTCACTGCAGCAATGAGCAAGAGAGGCACTGGTCTCAGGAGTGCATTTTATTTTCATGCCAATTTTCTCACCCATGATTTGTTGTTAGTACCATTAAAAGCGTATTATGTTGCAATTTTAGGTTTTTCTTTTGCTTGGAATGTAGAGAACTTTTAGCCTATAGGTAATAGAATTGTTAGGCTTTGCTCATTAATGTGAGGCAGCGGTTTTCATCACTCTACACTAAATAATCAGTCTCGGGCATACAAGATGACATGCTGTTTCTAATAACAGCACCTAATAAAATGTATATTTTGAATTAAAGCAGTATTGTTCTTGTAAGCACTTTTATATTTACATTTATTTCATTTAGCAGACACCCTTATCCAGTGATACAGTCTTACAATCTGAGCAATTGTGGGTTAAGGGCCTTGCTCAAGGACCCAACAGTGGCATCTTGGCAGAGATGGGATTTGAACCCTGGACCTTCTGGTCTATAGTCCAGTACCTTAACCGCTAGGCGTCCACATGTTAATGTTAATTAAAAAATGTATTTGTTTTCATTTCTGTATGTCTTTGATGAGAGAATAACAAATCAAGGGTTGAGAACTTAAAAAAACACTGATGCATCATCTGGAACGGGGCCAAACACATGCCAAATGTTATGCTCATGAGGTGCCAGTGTGTGCGAGTGGCATAACTAACACTCTTTATCTTCATGACAGTTTTAACAGCATACCGAATTCGCATATCAGGACGAAGCATTACATAAGCAGGTCTTAAACTTAAGCCGGGTCTATTAAACAGGACTTTTACAACACTGTGATCACCACGCAGGACTCACTCTGAAGCTTCCGGAAAACACTGGTGCTCATGAACTTGAGAAATCTGCCCGCGTAGAAGCTCGGCCTGTGAACGGACACCGTGTCCTATGGAGATGAATGGAAAAGGCAGATTAAATCAGCTCTCATAACGCAGCATGCATGAGGAAAACCAGTTCACACAAACGCAGGCTGATCTGCAGCCTGTCGACTTACACCATCGTAGACCAGGGCTTTCCAGGAGTGCTCCAGCTTCTTGATGAACCTTAGAGAGGAAAAAAGAACAGCAAAAAGAGGCTTGTTACAAGAGAAAGTGCTTACAGGAAAATACAGGAATTGCAGAGGCACGCCATTCTAAGCAGTGAACACCCAATGGGTAAATACTGAGTCATCTGCACAGTCAGTGTTTTGTAATAGTTTACCGCATACCGGTTATCTAATCATTCACAAATGTGGCTTTTAAAAGGAATAAGGAGAGGAAGTTTTAAGGTATTTCCGCTGCATTCAGAGTAATTCATGCTGCAAAGCTCTTAATTACATAGGGAGAATGTCTTTCACAGGATTTCCGTTTTTACTAAATTAAGACGTTTGTGACGTAACTGAAGCTACATTGCGAGAATAGCTAACAACTAATAAAAGGCTAGCTAACCCAAAATCCTTTTCCCATAAACATGCATCAGACCATATCTGTAACGTCACTCAGGATTAGCATTAGACTTATTGAAAATAATAGGTTTATATCCTTGAAAAATGACTGTATTCACTTTTTCTTGGTACAAATGGATTGCCTCTAGAGTTTTTCCTTGCCACTGTCGCCCTAGGCTTGCTCAAATTGGGATTGGACGTAGATATTAGGAGATAATCTAAAAGGTGGAGTTTCAGCAGCTACCAGGCTGTTAGCAATGCTATATAGTTACTACAGGGAGGTATATAAATCAGGTGCCACAGAGAGGGTCCGGGAGTTTTAAGGGGTAAACAATGGCAAGCAGGTCCTCTTTTCAGCACCTGATACAGCTCTTAACCTACCTGTACGACTGCAAGATGTCAATTATGCCCAGGAAAATCAGCAGCTTCTCGCCCCTGTTGGTCCTGGCAGGGATGCCTCCCATTCTGTGAAAACACATTTATTGATTAAATACCATAGGAGGCCATTAAAGGCCATAAGGAGGTACACATGTATTGCAATGTACACTAGGGTTCAATAATCTGGAATCAATAAGAAACGTTTTTGACGTTGGCACATTTTTATAGTGCTTATCATGTATTGGGTTGGGGGAGGGACAGGGGTTGGGTCCGGAGATTCACTGGATGCAAGCAGAAGCCCTTTGTAGGGCTTCGTCAGGGGTTGCTCTTACATTGAGTGCGTTTACATGTACTTAATAATCTGGTCATGAGCAATGTTCTTTTTTAAAGCAGAGGCTTTCCTCTTGTAATCTTGCCATGCACACCATTGTTGTTCAGTGTGCAAGAGAGGCCTTCAGTTGCTTTGAAGTTACCCTGAGTTCCTTTGTGAACTTGCTGGCTATTACACAACTTACTCTTGGAGTGATCTTTGTTGGGCGACCACTCCTGAGGAGGGTAACAATGATCTTGAATTTCCTCCATTTGTAAACAACCTGTCTTATTGTGAACTGTGGAGTCCAAACTCTTTAGAGATGGTTTTGTAACCTTTTCCAGACTGATGAACATCGACAACTGTTTTTCTGAGGTCCTGGACATCCTTATCCTAATCCTAGAGATTCACATTCAAGTGCGTGGCCTGAGTATCTTAGGTAATTTCATAAACATTCTTTAAAACCAGTACATATATTTGGGAGAAAAGTCTTTCATTTGCTGAGTGGTTTCTTTTTCAAACCCAGAGCTAACGGGAACTCACGTGTCGTCAGTGGTTATGGCCTCCACTGCTCTGTTGCCCCCCTGGATCGACTCCATGGCGGTGGAGTAGAGGACCCTTTGCCCTACAGGACGCCTGCCGTCGCCCCCACTCCCATCTCCGTCTCGGTGGTTCTGCTGCAGCACATGTATGCCCAAGAGCAAACTGTAGTCCATGATCTTAAAACTCTCCAACACCTGCACACAGGACATGCATGGGTTCACAGTGATGCCTCCTGGCCACATAATAGCAATAAACATCATGTAGCGGACCAGATGTAGGTCTGTGGCAATATACACAAATATTTTGAGCCCTTAAGGAATACTCCTGTGTTTTTAGCACTGCATCTGCAGCCTTTGTGCTAGCAGAAAGAGAACAGAACGGAAAACCTGTTTAGTGGGAATTTACGTGTAAATCTAAATAGTGGAAGAATTCTAAGGGAACTTGTTCATATCCATGATTATAAACTAGACAGATAGACATCATCTCCTGGTCAGTTATGTTTTCCCTCGGATTTCATTGGAAATGCAGGCTGCAAATCTCAGTTATTTTTCCTTCCAACCTATAAAATGTGATCTCCAAGTCATTGGAGGGGTCCAGAGCCTATACTGGAACTGATTGGCCACCCTGGAGGGGACGTCAGTTTATTGCAGGGGCCAGTAAGGGTCACTTTTTTGTCACTGGGAGATGATCTCATCCTTCCAGCCTCCCTTCCTTCAGAGATGGGGAATAGTGCCTGTGTGAACCCTGTCCCAACTGGAAGGCACAAATGGGACTCAAACCTGGGTCTTCATAGTGGTGGGCTAGTGAATTGCCACTGTACCACCTACTACACAAACACACCTTTGTTAAACATAATAAACAATGAAAGCTAGAAAAACCATGTTAACATCTCAGCTATTTACTCCAGTTAAAGAAATGAGAATGGAGCTGAGGGTTGTAGATGCGCCCTGAGATTTAAAAAAGGCACATAAAGTCAGAGCCGGTCCTTATAGTCGGTTTTGGTGTAAATCATGTACTGAGGTTCTTGTTGTCGAGGCACAATAAGGAAAAGTGGCTAGAAATGGAAGCAATTCAGCAGGAAAGCACTATTGGATGTACTGCTAAGATCTCACCAAGAGCACAATGTTCAATGCTGAAGTAGTTGAAAACCCAAATGCTAACAGCACAAGCCCTGCAGAAATCTACTGAACTTGCAAGTCTCTATTCATATGTCTGTTACTGTCACGCGGGGGCACCCCTGGCCTGCTTGCTCTACCACTCGACCCAGCAAAGTTATCCGAGGAACTCTGAAACTCCTCCGATGAAGAAAATCTACCAAGCATAGAAAGACATGAAGTAGGAACTCCCTCCAATAGTGTCTGGCAGAATCAGATGTGCAATCCGACCAACAGACCTCAACTCACCAGAGGCAGGATACGAACCGGAAAGAGTGTTGGGAACCAGTGCTCTACCATATGAACCATTTTGGTTCATATCTTGCCTGTGACTGTTTTCTCCCTCACCAGTAGGTTTACTTCATTTAAGTTTTGGAGGTTCCTCGAGTAACAGAGGTTGGACTATAGTATCAAAAGCAGACCAGGGGTGCCCCCTTAAGTGACACTATCAGGAAAACAGCCAATTAAAATGGTATTAAATGCAGAAATCCATGTTGTTCATTAGATTAAAGGTGCTGACTTAAGATATTTTGATTTTACAACTGGATAGTGCACATAAATACACATTCAGCTGAAAACGTACTCTGTCCTTTGGCAAGCGATACACAGTACGATACTCTGCCACACTTTCCTGTGCTAAATGATGAACTCCGGCAGTGCGTGATGTAGGGAGTTACGTGGTGGGAGTGATGAACACTGGGAGATGTAGTGAGGAAAAGCTGTGGTCGCAACAATAATCACTTTTGTTTTGCACTTTCAATACAGTATTCAATAAATGACATGAGATATTCAAAACTTTATTACAAAATAAAGCTTTATGTTAATGATTTTTCCCAACAGCTTGAAGTATGTTTAAGGTAGGCTACTCTATGATACATAGAGCATACATTAAACTCCTCGGTTTATGATACATTCAACTTATGATGGATTTTTCTAAGCTTATCCCCATCATAAATTGGGGACTACCTGTACTGAATCCTTTATTGTGATTTTACTTCAAATTCAATAGTATTGCATTCTTATTTTTAGGCAGTTGCCACTGCATAACAATTATAGGCTAGTCTCATTAATCAAGCATTTATTTTTGCTTTCTCAACAAAGGGAAACCTTTTGCAGTTATGGTCTGAGATATTCACCCACACTGCAGATGCAGTAAAATGACACATACTGCATTATTCCTTCAACGCACATAAATGTTCTCGCGCACGATGCAGCCTCTTTGTATTCCACCAGAGGAGGAAAGAAGCAGCTATCTGTCGCTGCTGACATTATATGCTGAGATGTCAAAAATCTATTTCTCAACACTGTGATCAGCACAAAGTAAGGGAAAAGAAAAAGTCAAGCAGCCTGGCAGTAAAAACAGGACATTTCCCTACTGTATCAGGGGTCAAACGAGGACATAATCACCGTGTGAGCTCAGTGTGTGTGTGTGTGTGTGTGTGTGCGTGTGTGTGCACTACAAGATTTGTTTCAGACCCACTGCTGGAAGCTGTGGAAAATCTTGCATGAAGGTCAGTTTAAGATGACGTCTCTGTTTATGTAAACCAAGTTGTGTATTAATACGGAGAACATGACGACCTCCTTTCGGGTCTCTCTAGAAACCATTTGCATGATCAGGTCCTATTAAAAATGGTTATATAATCTGCTGAGTATAGGGAACTGATTGAAGGATATAAAGCCATGTTTATTTTTTGCATCATATTATTCCCAGTAGCAGTTACTTCACAGTCTGTGACGTCACACTTGTATGACAAGTTCTGTGTGAGGAATATTAGCATTGCTCACTGACAGGTCAATGCGTGAAGAATTTGCCTACAAAAATCAAAATAATTATAAGATACACTCCCCAGACAAACAATTAGTCAACTTGCATGTCTAAGCTCGTAGTAACTTCTGCAGATTTAATACCTGTGGGGCATGTAATGGGAGTCATAGACTGAGAAGAGGTGGTACAGTGCAAGGAAAGTCTTGTTTGATGTTTGGAAAATGGGTCACAAAGTAGAAGTTAATGATTGGCAAAACAGAGTGATTGCATTTGGGTGTGCCAAAGGTCATAGTGTGAAGGAAGTAGCTGAGTTTGCAGGTGCATCGAGGTGTATGGTCATACAGGTCTACCAGCAAAGGAAAAAAGCCCAGATTTTCTCCAGAAAATTCTCGTCAGAAATGTGGTCGAAAAACGAAACTATTAGGTACGTTTCAGTCACAGGTGACTCATTTTTTATCCTGTGAGTAACTATATAAAACTTTTACTTTCGAAGCCAAATCCTGATGTGCATAGGAAGGACATGTTTGTTATAGAGCACAATACTGAAAACAATCCCTATTAATGTCTTGATACTTAAAAATGTAAGAAAAGAACTACAATGCCTTAATACAGTGGTACCTCAATTCTCGACCACCTCGGACCTCATCGAATTTGGTTTGACTAGAAAAAAGTTTTAATGTATATTATGCCTTACACAGTGTGGATTTTCTTACATTTACAGCATTTAGCAGACGCCTTTATCCAGAGCGACTTACAATTGGTACAGTCTTACAATCCAAGCAATTGCGGGTTAAGAGCCTTGCTCAAGGACCCAACAGTGGCAGCTTGGCAGAGGTGGGATTTGAACCCTTGACCTTGAGGTCCATAGTCCAGTACCTTAACCACTAGGCTACCACAGTCCCACAGTACCACAGTTCTTGGAGTCTGGAAGCCATTCATTCAATTTACATTATTCCTTATGGGAAACATTTGCTCAGTACTTTTCTTTTCAGGTCTCAACAAGCCTTCTGGAACTAATTAACTGAGAACTGAGGTACCACTGTATATGACTGGACCCAGACAGGTCGTTTTTGTATATTTTATCCCCACTCATCCTGGTCAGGCTCATGGACGGGTCCATTGCCCATCCTGGGGTACACAGGGTGCAGGCATCTTGAACTAGGCACCAGTCCATTGCGGGGTTAAGTAGGGGTCACTGTTGCATAATGTATTTGTATATCATGTAATGTATATCATCATGCATTTGTGGGCACCACTTGGACTCGATCCCAGCTCTCCACATTGGTGGGCCAGAGTATCATCACTTTTGTCATTTATGTCATTTAGCAGACACCCTTGTCCAGAGTGACTTACAGTTAACACAGTCTTACAATCTAAGCAATTATGGGTTAAGGGTCTTGCTCAAGGACCCAACAGGATTTGAACCCTGGACCTTCTGGTTCATAGTCCAGTAACTTAACCGCTAGGCCACCACATTCCCTGAGAGCACCCGAGAGCACCAAGCATATTTCCATTATTTCTAATTAATCTGTATCACTCTAACTGCTGAACTGTCACCGATCCTAGGGATGACTAAAATGTCTGCATCATCTGAATAAAGAGCCAAGATGGGCTATACTGCTTTAGGAGATCAGTTAGATAGTCGGTCAAGGAAATCATCTGACCTGAATTAAAATCCATAGCCATGTCTCAAAGCACATATTACCATAACAAACCACACGTCATGTGTAAGGATTACTGTGCCTCGGGAGCAACTCAAAACTTATATCATCCTACAAGGCTCCCTTCTGACCCTTTTCCCCTTCTACAGCTGACTGCTTACTTATAACCCTCCTTCTTCTACACCTCCTAGTTGAGTCTTGTCATATTTACACTGTTGGTTTGTTCCTGTGCACTGTTTGTCTCTTCCTGTTTTTGTTTCACGCATTTACTCCAAAGACCCACTTTGACTGACTTGTATCATTTACGTTTAGCAGACGCTCTGATCCAGTGCAACAGACAACTGATACAATCTTACAGTAAAGTCCACCCGAGCTTCAGTGGTGATGTTATGGTCTTCCCTTTTAACTGACATATGGGATAACAAATTAGAGGAGGTACAATCACCAGATGTTTAGCCATGAAGTGTACCTGGTGGTTTATCTGAAGAAATGGCCAATTAGTATTTGTAGGTAAACTTTAAGAAACACCTGCCGCCAGAGGGACTAACAGTAGGCTTGCATTGGCTATATAACGTGCTCAAAATGGGCTATACTGCTTTAGAAGATCAGCAGGATGGAACAGATATGAACTATGAATGGTTTCACACATCATTAGCAAGACCTTGTTGTCAATTTGGTACCCAACAGGCAAACAGCACACATTCACGAAACCGAATAATACTGGGGAAATATAATATTATTTTTCTTTCCACAACAGAACAGGTTTAGAGTGACATTCAAAGCGGTTAACTCAAGCGTTTGTGTAGTCTGGTCACACAGCTGTGTGCAAATTCACAAAAGCTGCCAAATGGATCAGACCCCTTTGAAAAATCCTCGTTTCACAAACCAAGCTTTTACCTAGAATGTCGATGAATGTAACTCAGAAAAGACAAAGAAAACAATGACCGTCGCCCTATTTCTAAAAAAAGAAAGCCACTTCAGTTGGAGTTACAAAGGCAGGGCTTTACTAACACGGCATATCACCTGTGGTTTCTCTGCACTCGGGATTAGAAATTAGACTTAGGAGGCTAATGTAGTCTGATTTGCATGGCTTTCCCTTTCCGGTCCTTTGAATAGGACCACAGCTGATATCCTGATGCTGCTTTGCATCCTGTTGGCACTGGCAGCAGCCCTGCTACAAGAGTGTGTGCCAGGCCTTTATGGCAAATAATAATTCACTTATGTACAATGACAGACCAAAATTGCTGTGTACACAGAACAGGCCATAAATCCACTGATGACATTGTTGTTAAATTGGAGAGGGTTGCTATGTGGTTACTGTCAATTAAACACCAACAAAGGAGAAAACAAATGAGGCTTTTAGTGAAACACTGGTGCTTAAATACACCTGCCATCAAGCACTTACAAACAGAGCTAACACAGAGTGCCCTTCAGACTGTGCTATTACAGAAACACAATGACACCATCAGATTTCACCAGCATCCGCACCACTGGTGGGAATGTGTGAAGAAACACTTCTGTTTCTTTTTTTCAAAAGAAAACTCTCCAGGTAAAAACTGTGTCTCTTTGGTTCGTATCCCACCTCTGGTGAGGTGATGATGCATAGCCCGAGGACTCTTCCACCACCAGGTTCCAAACTTGAACTTAGACCAAGTGTTTTTCGCCTGAGAAACCATGAGATGGGCCTGATTGTACAGAGAAGTATTCAGGTCTGGCACAGGGCAGACACCAAAGATCTGACATGTGGCGGACGAAGGAACGTTGCAAGTTCAAGAGCCTATGTAACATACAGTACTGTGCAAAAGTCTTAGGCCAATATTAGATTTGTTGTTTACACAATTGTATAATATATATATCTTTCTGGGCTGCCACCCTTCCAAAAAGACCATTCCTGATCAAGGTTCTTCAGACTGTAGAAGGGTCAACTTGGCATCTTGATGAAGCTGCCAGACACTGCTATTGCTGAAGTGTAAGGGGAGGTCACACTAAATACTTGTATACTTGTAGGGTTCACACACTTTCAAGCACCACTGTAAATCATATAAATATGAACGCCATTATTCATAGGGAGCACATAGTCATTTTAGATTCAGTCTTGTTCTTGTTTTAGCTTTTGGTCATGCATAGGTGTAAGAGCTCACCTCAGAAAATAGAAACGCCACATAGGAACATTAGGTAGACCCACACAATACGAGTTTTAAATGTACGTATTTATACCACAGTCATCGGTTTAACAGCAGATAACTTCATGGTGAGAAAGTACAGAGATTATTAATAAAGAAGCCATAATTCTGATGAGTTATGATGTTAGAGCCTTTCTGACAGCGGTAAACACTCTTGCCAGCCACGCACCATAAAACAATGCGCGATGCCAAAGAGGAGGGATACAATTAGTCTGGGACACTCAGTGACAATGTCTGCTTAGAGCTACACTTGGACTACAGCATTTCCAAGAAGCTGAGGCTTCCCGGAATCATCATAGTTCCTTTAACTTGCCACATGAAGTGATATTTACAGTTATCCTCTCGATAGAACACTGTATAGCAGCTTTGGACACATTGCCCTGGTCTGTAGTGTGTTTATATAGGTAAGCGCCGTTTAACAACAGTCCGATCAACGTTTGTTTGCCTAAAGGTCTTAACAATTCTAACATTTATAATGATATATATAATTTAACATTTATAGTACATAATTATAACATTTATAATTAATAGGAAATAAAAATCTGTCTTTTAACTCCCAGTGTTGCAGCAGTGAAATAGTCAAATTGAAATATATATTATTTATGTCATACTTGATGTTTTGTTTCTATATTTCTTATTTAATTCATGTTCATGAATATTGATTCACTTTGTATTAACCCGTGTTGGACAATGTACACAAACCATGTACTTGGTTTAAAGTAGAGATACCCAAGGTGAAATATTACTCCAGTAAAAGTAGAAGTCCTCCCTTTATACATTTAGCATTTGTGGGTTAAGGGTCTTGCTCAAGGAGCCCAACAGTGAAAATTTGGCAGAGGTGGGATTTGAACCCTCGATCTTCTGGTCCAGAGTCCAGTACCTTAACCGCTAGGCTACCACAGTACCACAGTCTTCATAGCTCCACTTGCATTTGCTTGCATTATTCTTCCACCAAACACGAAGTTCGCGTTATGACGTTTACGACGCAAAACCACTTAAGTCGAAACAAGGCTTTATACAGTAAATGGGAGATGCGTCGTAACCACGAAACTTCATAACTCGAGACCGTCGTAACCCGAGGACTATCTGTATATAGATTGTTGTATTTCAGGCAAAATCTATGACTTAAACTAAGAATTTTCAAATAGCAATTTGAAATGATGCAGAATTGCCTGATTGGTATCAGTTTTTTTGTCATATTACATCTCTCTCCATTAAGTACAACTTAATATCACCTTAGAAATATTGCAAAGATGGACTCTAAGTGCCATATCCCTTATGTCTCTGACATGCACATGATTCTTTACACGGAGATGCGTGAGACCTCTTGTACACAAGCCCTTCCTGACTAACAACATAAACCTGAGTAAACATTTAGAAAGGCTCCTGCTTTCGTCAATTCAGATGTCAAGTTGACAGAGGTGTGACCGATGTGTGTTGACATAAGACTTTTCATGCTGACTTAAGGTTCAATTTAATATCGGAATCAATTTTATTAAGAGTGTATAGTGCTTTTAACAATAGACACTGTTGCAGACGCTGAATGAGCGACACGGGAGACAGTGGCACGGAAAAACACAAAGCTGGTATGCTATGCTCTATCTTAGATTTGCTCTGGAGGACTTTTGAAAGGCATCAAAAGGAGTATTATCTGGGTAGTAAAAAGGCATGTTTTGTCTCCCCTGTTGTGCTGGTCTCTGCAGTGGCAGAAACCCAAGCACAAAGTTCAAGCCAAAACTGGACCACCGCCTCCAACCAGCAAGTCCAGCAGAGACTTTAAGTGCAAGCTGCTTGTTATCCTGAAGGCAAAAGGGGGACCATCTCGGTAATAGCAAGGTGTACCGAATAAATGGGCAGTGAGTGTATATCTTTATACCTCCATTCCAATATGTTTATTCATTCATTCATGATCATTCCAGGGTTCAAATCCCACCTCTGCCAAGCTGCCACTGTTGGGTCCTTGAGCAAGGCCCTTAACCCACAATTGCTTGGATTGTAAAACTGTGTAAAATGTAAGTCGCTCTGGATAAGGGCGTCTGCTAAATGCTGTAAATGTAAATGTAAAATCTTAATGAATGGTCTTAATGGTCGTGGGAAAGCTGGTACCTAGCACAGGGCGCAAGGCAGGAACAACCCTAGACAGGCGCCAATCCATCATAGGGCACATAAACTCACACACACTACGGGTTACCAATATGTTGTGCATTATCATTATTATTATTTTGTATTTATTTACCGCTCTTCTCACAATGTGTCATGTCCAATTTTCTACCACCCAAAGGGGGAGAACCGTAGTCCAGCAAGTGCCTCTGGACTTCTTGCTTCTACCAACTGCTTGTTCTCACCTGCTGGACTTCTACAGTGGACTGCTAGAGTGAATCCTCACTGAAGAACAGATCAAGCTCGGCATGTCCATCTGCCATCTTTGCGGGTGCCTCGATTGGCCTCTGGGACTGGTGTTACAGTGGTAATGAGCACCTGACCTGACCTTTCATTCTTCAGACATGGCCTATTGTGTCTGTCTGGTGCCCAGCCAAGCCCGAGTATCCAGCCAAGACTCACACTGTGGTACTGAACTAGGGTACACTTCGCCATCTGACGCCTTTGTTTTTATTTTACTCCATAAGCTCTATTTTGCAGGGTGACAGTTTTGGACTGTAGAGTAAAATGATACCTATTTTGATGTAAAACCCAATAAATATACTGACAACAAAGAATAAAATTAAACATTTCTATATGGAGCGTCCATGACTCTGGTTCAATGTCCTGTTTAGGTCGATTTTAGCCCAAGCCTGCCTTCATCAAACTGAGTTCCCACAGTCTTGCCTAACATCTGACTCAATTTACTTGTGACTCGCATTAGCGCTGATCCTGTTAGTGTCAAGTAGGACAGAGCACGAGCAAATAAAAACTTGTTTTACCAAGAAGGTTAAATACTTTGCACTTTAAATAATTCATCCATTATAGCTGGGTTTTGTGCTGACTAAACCTGGGGCAGGTGTGATCTATATGGTGTCTAAAGGAAAATTCTTGAAAGCGTAGCCAACTTGTTGTTAAACAACCCAAAAATAGAAGACTTTCCAGAATGTAACTTCAGCTGAAGAGAAAAACAAAAGCGATGTTTTCATAGCACAGTCACTTTCTGTCTCAACACCGGACAATTCAATTAGCCAATTAGTCATGCAGTTGCTTGTGGTATGTCGGTAATGACATGACGCAGGGCAGATGAACTATTTTGACCCTGTTGTGACAGGAATTGCCATACCTTCAGCTTGTTATTGCAGCCAGTTGTTAAAAAATGCAATTTCAAATCATGTTACCTCATAGACATACGCTACTGTGCAAAAGTCTTAGGCATTCTATATTTTTCAGTTTATATTCTGCTTATTCTTTATATAAGTTTGAGTGCTCACTTTGTACTTCTACCATTACAGACTGTAGTCCATCTGTTACTCGACATACTTTTTGTTCGTCCCCTTTACTCCGTTCTCTAATGGTCAGGACCCCCACAGAACCAGCACAGATCAGGTACTGTTTGGGTGCTGGATCATTCTCAGCACTGCACTGACACTGATGTGGTGGTGGTGTGTTAGTGTGTGTTATGCTGATACGATTGGATCAGACACAGCAGTGCTGCTGGAGTTTTAAACACCTCAGCGTCACTGCTGGACTGAAAATAGTCCACCAACCAAAAATGTCCAGCCACCAGCATCCTGTAAGCAGCGTCCTGTGAGCACTAATGAAGGATTAGAGAATGACTAACATAAACTGCAACAACAGATGAGCCACTGTCTCTGACTTTACATCTATAAGGTGGAGCAACAAAGTGAATGCTGTGTCTGATCCAATTGTATCCAGTCTAATCGTAACCAGTAAAGGGGATTAACAAAGTATGTAGAGAAACAGATGGAATAAAGAATAAGCAGCCTATAAAGTGAACAATACAGAATGTCTAAGACCTTTGCACAGTATTATACATTCACAATTTAAAGTTAGTTCTGATAAGACCATTTTTATGGTGGAACTGAAAGTCCGACTATGACACCTGGACCCATAATTCCTAAGGGTAACTGTATTTGTGACAAGCGATTTTTATATGAATTTCCCTTCTTCAGAGAGTCCCACAAAAATGGCAAAAAGCAAACAGTCCCACCCACAAAACAAACTAAACAATACATTTATCTACCTCTATCCTCAAACATCTGAACAAGTGTAAAAGAAGTAAAAATCCTTCTACTTAAACATACAGTCATTATTTATTTTACACAATCATACCATTTCAACAAAATCCACCAGCTGGGATTCACTCTGGGTTGATTTCTCAAAGTATTATTACACTAAAAGCAGCGTAAACTCCAAGGGAAGGTAATTCCTTAATGTACAGGTGCCTTTCAAATGTTTTAGTACTTAAAGAAGCACATTAGCTCTCTCCTTAACATCCTTGCTAACCCATTTCTTAATCCTAATGTCTTCCTTAAGTGCCTACACCTGTATTATAACCAACAGAAACTTGAGGGTGGCAAAATAACCACAAAATCGCATGCCAATTTTTCTATCTTCACAAAAATCAACGTATGAAAAGCACTGATACTGAACTGTGAACCACAAGGGCCAAGGGTTCAAATCCCACCTCCACCAAGCGGCTAGTGTTGGGTCCATAACCCACAAGTGCTTGGATTGTAACAGTTGTAATTGATAAGATTGTATTAGTTCTAAGTTGCTCTGGAAAAGAGCGTCTGCTAAATGCCTAAATTTGGATGAGCTGTATTGCTAACATTTCTTGACATGTCCTAATTAATTTGAGCTCTTATTGTTTATTTATTGTTTGTAACTGTTTATATTTGTTGTTTATCGGTGAAGTGCGTCATTTAGGGATCTTAAACCCCTCAGAATGATCCACTTTGATGCAGAGTGGTGTTTGATTAATGGCAATTGATTGTTTAGCAGTTTGCAATGCTTGTTGTCAGGCTGGCATTGGGGACCAGTCAAAAGAAGTCATAGTACAACAGCATAGTACTTTCATAACAAGCAGGTTCATTACTCAGGTAAATTGCTAGAGTAACAAGTTCATAGAGAGTTCATAATGCCCACCTGCACACCTTTAAATCATCTTCACTCTGCGAGCTCTTCTCAGGTCCCACAGGAGACCTGTGGTAATGCAGGGCTCTACCTCAATGTGTCAAACTCTGCCAGAACACTCTGTACTGCATTGTCTATCATACACTGCAAAACTGAATTAGCCTCAAGAACTGTTGCGGTATAAAATGTTCTGGAACCAGGAAACACAACGGTATTAACTAGTTTTCAAGATCATGTACAGATCTGGTTATACGAGGATTTAACCTAGAAACAATTCTAATTGAAGTAATTACCATGAAAGAACAAACAAACAAAGACAACCTAATTGTCGTACATATTATTATATTCCAGGTAGACAAGGTTTCACCATTCTGGAAATACATCCCTCATCCAACATCAGCCAGTGCCCAAATTGCATAAGGGTGGATTTAAAAATCTATAAAAAGCTCATTATGAAGCTTAAACAAGATAGCAAAGCGATGTCATTATAACAACAATCAAACAGAAAACATAAGTAAGCCCTAAGCCTTGTGTGGATTTGTTATTAAATTGGAATTCTTGTATCTTGCTGGGGCAAAAACGTCCATGACGTCAAACGGCTGACGTTCGAAATTAGAAAGGAATGTAGCAGTGCAGATTTTCGAGCTCTGTCCTTGGGCTGCTCTGAACGACTTGTTATGGTCATGTCCGGAACATCTCCTAATCCGTTTGTAATCACATATTAGAGAACATGAACTGCCATCATGTCCTAAACCCAGGGGAAGATGCAGAGCTGAGGCAGTACATGACGGCAGTCTAAGTGAACACAGAGTTCAGCTCTTTCACCCACTCTAAGTTAAACAGCCTCGCCGATATTCATAAGTCTGCTACACGATCTATATTTTCTGCTGGGATGCACTGGAGCGCTGCAAGACATGATTACAGAAATAATTGGTGACACTCTGCTGCTTTATGACATGTCAGACTGAAAATAAACAGAGAAATTAAAAATGAGTGTGAAAGCAGAATGGTTTTGCTGAGAGCTTCCTCGAAAGACACAGCTTATGTAGTAACAATTAATTAGCTAGCTAACATCACTTCACACATGGTGAGAGCTTCAAAACTAAAGTTCACAACAAGGACACAAAGGCACAGTTTGGATAGCAGCAGTTAGCTAGCTGGCTAACATTGCTCCAAACAGACTGTAATAACCATAAAGATAAAAGATATGACAAGAAAGAGCATCTAGGCAAGATAGTTTGGATAGCAGAAGCTAGCTAGCTAGGCAGCTAATATTATTCCATACAGACTGTGGTAGCTTCAACGTTAATTTATTTCACTAGGAAGACAGCAGTTAGCTGGCTACCTAGCTAGGGTATTAACTGACTAAACAATCATTTCATAACAAAAATTATGGCTTCTCAATGATACAGAAGATCTTTATCATGTTTATCAACTTCTTATATAGAAACCTGATGATAACATTAGCTTGAATTAGCCAGATAGCTAATACCAGCCAGTTATTCAGTGCTAACTTTTGCATTTTCCTGCATAGATTTCATACCAACACGAGCAAATGCTGTGACCAGAAATCACAGAGATCTACCTTCTGGCAGAGTTGATCTGCAAACGAGGTTTACGCAACATCTGAAATGGGTATGTAGGTCAGACCTTGCTTTTAGTACTTCGTAACAACCCAGGTGAACAAAGATACTGTAGCAGCACTGTTATTTTGAGCTACAGTATACAGCACTGTGCAAAAGTCTCAGGCCACCATGCCACCATTAGATTTGAAAGTCTTGACAATGGTATAATGACCACCTATAATTATTTTACAGTCTCTTTATTGGAGTACAACCAAAAAATACAGGACGTTTGTACACATTAAAACCGCCACATAGTGATTTTCAATATTTCTACTATTTAAAATGAGTAATACTACTGAACTGTAAAGCTGCTCATCAATTCACTCAGCTTCTCCCTACCCTGTGATAAAATAGCATCTACAGTGGGGCAAAAAAGTATTTAGTCAGCCACCGATTGTGCAAGTTCTCCTATTTAGAAAGATTGTAGATTCACTCTTCCCAGCCTGCTGCAGGTCTACAATTTTCGTCCTGGTGTCCTTCAACAGCTCTTTGGTCTTGGCCATGGTTGAGTTTGGAGTCTGACTGTTTGAGGCTGTGGACAGGTGTCTTTTATACAGATAACGAGGTCAAACAGGAGCCATTAATACAGGTAATGCAGTGGAGGACAGAAGAGCTTCTAAAGAAAATTCTTGTTATCGATGTCTGTTGAGAGTCCAGAAATCTATGCTGTTTGTGGGTGACCAAAATCTACTTTTTTTCCACCATGAATTTACAAGTTAATTCTTAAAAATCCTACAATGTGTTTCCTGGATTTTTTTTCTCATTTTGTCTCTCATAGTTGAAGTGTAGCTATGATGAAAATTACAGACCTCTCTCATCTTTCTAAGTAGGAGAACTTGCACAATCAGTGGCTGACTAAATACTTTTTTGCCCCACTGTATATTCTACAGTGCCAAGTATTTAGTGTGATCTCCCCTTACACTTGAGCAACAGCGGCATCTGGCAGCTTAATCGGGATGCCAAGTTTACCCTTCTCCCAGTTTGAAAGCTTGATCAGGAATGGTCTTTTTGGAAGGGTAGCAGCAAAAAAACACTTTTTCAGGGAAGTTTTGAATTTTTTTTTTTTTAATTTTTTTTCTTAATAAAAAGGCTGAGGCATTATACCATTGCTAAAACAACTCAGGTGGTGGATAGTAACGAAGTACATTTACTTGAGTACTGTACTTAAGTATGCTATTTGAGTATCTATACATTACTGGAGTGTCATATTTTTTGCAAACGTACGACTTTAACTTCACTACATTTTAAAGACAAACATTGTACTTTTCACTCCACTACATTTCAATCAAGGTCCTCGTTAGTTGTTACTTTGAAGAAGCTTTGAAAGTCAGTGAATGCTTTCTTTCTTTTCTAAAATGTGATTGGTTTTTTCAAAGGTGACACTGACAAAGACAGCCATTTAAGAATCAGTATAATAGGGTCCGAAGTACCTGTACTTTGACTTAAGTAATAAAGTTGTGTACTTCATCCACCTCTGGACATAACACCAGTACATGTAGGGTATCACGTTTACTCACTTATTCACACTCACTCAGACATAGGGGCAATTTAGAGTAGGCAGTCCTCCTACTGGTACAGAACTGGAGTACGTGGAGAAAACTGATGTTGACACAGGGAGCACAAACAGGGAGTTCTCAATGTATGTTGAATGTGATAAACACAGTCACGGACGGTCATCAGGGTAAAGGGAACATGATCATGATTTCAAATATGTGATGGTTATGTCATTTCTATAACCAGTTTTACTACAGCAACTTAGTAAACAGATGGCCTGAATTTTGTGGTGTGTGTCTAGCTGGGACTGTAGTAGCCTTGTGGTTGCGGTACTGGATTGTGGAGCAGAAGGTCTAGCGTTCAAATCCCACCTCTACCAAGCATTCCCTGTTGGCTCCATGAGCAAGAACCTGAACCCACAATTGTAAGACTGTATCAATAGTTGATTGGTCATAACCAAAGCTTGTTCTTGACCAATCAGAAACAAGCAAGCTCCACACTAGTAGTTTCTATTCTGCCTCTTGGAAGGAAACTCAGCTTTTGTCAAACTAACAGAAATATGGAAACTGCTTGGATTCATCAAAATGTTCCTGAAAAGCTTTTCCTCAGAAAAGTCAATGTCAAAGTCAATTTACTACTATATTGCTTTTACAACGGAATATTGTCTCAAAGCGGGTTTACAAATATTTAGACCCTAAATGAGCCTAGGGTGACAGTGGAAAGGAAAAAAACCCCAATTGTTATAAGGCTTTGGGAGGACCAAGACTCAAAAAGGGACCTACCGCCTTGGGCAACCTAGATTATATACATAAGAATTATCCTAAGTTACCTAATTAATAAGTTTATAGTAAAATACAATATATTTTAAGGTTGCATCTACATTGATTCTGTCAATTGCTTAGAATTCAAGGCTTGCAGGAAGAGTGTAAGGGCTGAACACTCACCCGACAGTCACGCTGCAGGGTCTTCATCAGGGCGTTGTAGGTCTCTGTGTCAAAGTACAGGCCTTCATGCATGTCCTGAAAGTCTAGATCCTTGTAGGTGGGACAAGACTTCTCCCTCTCCTTGCGGGACGCCCGGCGTTTGTACGTGGAGCCTTTCAGGTCATATTTGTAATGCATTTTTACGGATCGGGGCAGGACGTTGTTCATAACCACCAATCGGATGTTGATTCCCCCTGACTGCACACAGTAGAGGCCGTAGAACTTGGGCAGGAGCGTCCTGGGGTTCTGATTGAGGTTCTGCATGAACAGAGGGACAGAAAGAGATTCAGATCGCCTGTCACCATTACAGGACGGTTAATACGAAGAAGGTGACTGGTTAAGATTAAGTAACACTAGATTTTCAACATGGTTGTTGTGTTTGATGTAAACTCTTTGTAGGTGCCAGTAATACTACAGTCAGCATCATATTCAAATACAATAAAACAATTTAAACTCAGATTTAAAATGCCGTTTAGTTCGTTTTTAATAGTAGCCCAAGAGCTGGTTGATGGCTACAGGTATGCACTGTTTAATGACCATCCAATCAACGTCCGTTGACTTTAACAACCAAGGTCTTAACAATTACAACAAACTATAATAGGAAATAAAAATCTGTCTTTTAACTCAGGACGTGGCAGCCACACACAATCTAATATTTTGATGTTTTCGTGTGAAAATCCCTTTATATTGACATTACAATAGTATAAACAGACTATGTGATCTAAGACTAGGTAATCTCCAGTCAATGTCCATGATGTCCTGTTTCACAGAACAAAATGCGTGTAATTAAACAGCGCATACCTGTATTTATATTACATGCGTTGCCTGTCAAATGGAGTGGGCAGAATAAGACACCTGTATTACTAAATTACACATTATTGAAATAAAGGCAACATATTGCTACTAAGACTCCATTAATGCAGTGCTGTACTGTATATTGAAGTTATATACATATATACATATATTAAAACATGAAAATCTGAGAACATAAGCTTCCTAAGTCATGTATCTGGCGGCATGTCATCACTCTGGAAACTTTCACCCAGCGAGCCCTTATTAGGATGAAATATGGAGAGGAACACTGTGTGTGCTGAAGGAACACGTGAAGCTCACCATGTAGTAACCTGGCAGCAGTTTCTGCAAGAACTCTGCCTCCTTGTGCTGCACTGTTTTGATAATGAATTCATCATCGCTGGTCAGGTAGAAGAGGGAGCCACTGGCCCCAGGGTTGGACAGCTCGATCAGAGGCTCCTTACAGATCGAGTACTGCATGGGAGAAAGAGAATATATTGTCAGATTCATACAGAAACACTTTTAAGAAACAGATTTAATGATGCCCTAAACAAGGAGACATGAAGACAGGAGTATGGACTGTGGTAGCCTAGTGGTTAAGGTACAGGACTATAGACCAGAAGGTCCAGGGTTCAAATCCCACCTCTGCCCAGCTGCCACTGTTGGGTCCTTGAGCCACAATTGCTTGGATTGTAAATGCTGTAAATGTAAAATGTAAATGAGTACATGGGTTCCTTCCTGTTCGTTCTGTTGCTATGTCTCCAGCAGCAACCAGTTGAAAATCACCTTCTTGGAAGCTCAGAAAGCAAGATGGGATAAGATAAATGGGGAAATTTACAAGATTGGTGGTAATTATATTTCTGTACAGAGAGCCTGAAATGGTATGTGGGACTGTGGTAGCTTAGTGGTTAAGACACTGGACTCTGGACCAAAAGGTCCAGGGTTCGAATCCCACCTCTGCCAAAAACTTCCACAGAAATTCGCAGTAGTGGAAAAGTGTTGGGTTTCGGCTTGGGGTGTACATTTCAATATCTTTCGAAAGATATTAACTAACCTAGGTGCCAGAATGTTTCCAAACCCTTTTGAATTACCTGAATTTCTTCATGGATGCATAAACTCTGCTCTGATGTTTATTCAGGTTAAGAAAACAAACCGAATTAAACTAACCTAATGCAAAAAAAATTACTTCTCATCAGTTTTTAAGTCTATTTATGTACTGCTCACAGTCCAGGCTGGAAAAGCATTGAAGAGGATAAAACAGTGTCGGGGGATAAAGCAGCTGTCATCCTGCTGACTACTTTCCCTTCACTGCAACTGATGTGAAACACTGCTGCTCGCCTAGAAAGCTTAAAATGGACCAGCACCCTTCTGACTGAAGTCACTCGTCAAAGTCAAGCATTTCTCGACTGGACCTATCCCTTAAAACAAAAGGAAGACAACCATTATTAGTCTTCTCTGAAATGCTCCCAGGTGGAGAAACAAACTGTCCCTGGGGTAGTGTCTCTTGCTGTCTTCAAACAATGCCTGGGGTTTAGCAGAGGTGTAGTGCATGGAGTTCTTGTGCTGCAAGGAGGATATGTCTAATAATGAGAATAAGGAATACTTCACTGTTGTAAAGTTAATCTGGATAATGACTGTAAATGCATATCTAAATGAAACTTCCATTAGCCAGACTCCAAGGTCAGTGCAGAACACTTGAATGGAGATAGCGTTGTCCTACATATGTTTGATGGTGGATTTGATGACTGTGAAGTGCAATAGGTGCAAAAAAAAAAAATCCATCAGTAAACAAAAAACTACGGTGTTGGTATTTCCTAGAGGGAGTGATATGTCTAACAGTTTAGGTTTCGGATGCTGTGTAGATGGTAGCGTTCCGCTCATGATTTCAGTGGTATCTCTGACACATTTACGTATCATTTGCAAGCAGTTTTCTTGTTAAAATACCCTTTATATTTACATTATAGTATCACAGAAAGACCATGTGACCATGGTAATGTCTGTTCAACGTCCATTTCGTTCAGCAACCTGTTTCACAGAATGTAATGTACTTGTTAAATGGTCTATACCTGTATAAAGAAGGATGCAAATGATGTTGGGTACCTGCAATTTTGCTGAATGTAACCATCATGACACGTCCGATTGTGAAAATGTTAATGCTGCTCTGTCTTATTCTTGCCCCATCACCCTTCCCAAAGCCAACAGACCTGCTGTCATTTTACAAGGGATGTAGACCAGTAAACATCATAATTTCTGCTCAGACACTCCCATCACCATGTTTATAGTGCCGCACTTCCTGAATGCAAACACAGTCTCATTTGACTACGTTCCTGAAAGACCAGCTTGCGTGACCTGAGCTGAAGCCACGTGCTTTCTGGAAAATTCTTCTGTGTGAGGTATAAACTGGAACAATCAGAGGAGAAGAGGTGTGTCTGTCTGGTTAATGAACACCTGAACACACTCTATACTCTATTAACACTGGCGAACACATTTAACAGATCCACACATGTACAGCGTCTGGTTAATAAAGTCCTTACAACACACACACATACACACAGGACCTAATACAGTCTAACACAGGGTCCACACTGTATAAAAACAAACCCTGTTCGCTTAGAAAGCACTTTCAATATAAGATAGGTTATTTTAAGCATAATTTTCTTTCTCGGTCTCACTTAGAATTTATCTTCTTTTAAGCGACTCATCTTCAAGCAGTTAGAGATTGCTAGTACCGGATTGGACGCCCTTTTGCTTTCAAAGCCGCTTTAATTAGTCATGGCATAGATTCAACAAGGTACTGGAAACATTCCTCTGAGATATTGGTCCATATTGACCCAATGGCACCATGCAGATGGTGCACATTTGTTGGCTGCACATCCAAGGCATCCCACATTTACTCTGCTGGATTGAGATCTGGTGACTGTGGAGGCCATTTCAGTAGAGTGAACTCACTGTCATGTATAGAACTCCGTTTGAGATGATTTGAGCTTTGTAACATGGTGCGCTATCCTGCTGGGACTGTGGTAGCATAGTGGTTAAGGTACTGGACTCTGGACCAGAAGGTAGAGGGTTTAAATCCCACCTCTACCAGGCTGACACTGTTGGGTCCTTGAGCAAGACCCTTAACCCACAATTGCTTGGATAGTAAGACTGTACCAGTTGTAAGTCGCTCTGGATAAGGGTGTCTGCTAAATGCTGTTAATGTAATGCTGGAAGTAACCATTAGAAGAGGGTACACTGTGCTCATAAAGGGATGCACATGGTCAGAAACAATACCCAGTTTTCAAATGATGCTCGATTGCTATTAAGGGGCCCAAAGTGTGCCAAGAAAATCCCCCTACCCATTACACCACCAGCAGCCAGAAACATTGATACAGTGTAGTATGGAGCCATGCTTTCATCTTATTTACGCCAAATTCTGACCCGACTATCCAAATGTCACAGTAGAAATCGAGACTCGTCAGACCAGGCAACATTTTTCCAGTCTTTTATCAACCACTTTTGGTGAGCCCGTGTGAACTGTAGCCTCAGTTGCCTGTTCTGTGGTCTTCTTAGCTGACTGCTGTAGCCCATATGCTTCAAGGCTGTGCATTTAGAGATGTTCTTCTGCATACCTCGGTTGTAACAAGTGGTTCTTTGAGTTACTGTTGCCTTTCTGTCAGCTCCAACCTGTCTGGCCACTTTCCTCTGACCTCTTGCATCAACAAGGCATTTTCTCCCAGAGAACTGCCCTCACTGGGTATTTTCTCCTTTTCAGACCATTCTCTGTAAAGCCTAGAGATGGCTGTCTGTGGAAATCACCAGATCAACCAGATCAACTAGCACCATGTTCAAAGTCACTTAAATCATACTTCTTCACCATTCTGATGCTTGGTTTGAACTTCAGCAGGTTGTCTTGTTTTATTTTAAATACTAAACATTGTCTCATCTTCATTGTGATTTGGGGGAACCCTTGGGCTGCTCATGCTCTGCAGAACCAGCCCCAGAACTGGAGGAGTAGTCATCCCTAGCAATACTTGCTATATATACAGAAACCAGAAACAACCTAGAATTGCAAGATTTAAAGAGCCAGTAACCGAAAAGCTGGATTTCATGGCTTCTAGCAAACTCAGAACTGGGCTTTAACTCCATAACAAACAGAACTCTCTTCAGCAGAGATGGAGATCCAACCAGGCTCAGCTGGTAGAGCACTTGTTCCCAATACTAAGCCTTTCTGGTTCTCTGCCTACTTCTGGTTCTCTGCCTACTAATTAAAAACTTCATTCTAAGTAATCTTTGACTGTTATTTGCTTCATAATTACTTGGGTTCAGATAATTAACACAAAATTACCTACTTATTTTAGGGACTTTAGTCAATTACTGAGTAACTCTTGCATTATTCCTAACTTACATTGCTTCATTTTGGTCATATTTTGAGCCTTTTGATTGTCTTCAGAGTAAGTAGTATCAAGAAATCCTATCAACTTCTATTTACTAACTAAACTAGCAGAGTGTAAGCCATTTTCTTCAAAAACGGGTATTACTTTCTTGAAAGTGAAAGACAATTTTCATGTGTACCCATTCCTGAGTACAGTCTATAGTCTCTGAACACACATAAACAGTTTAACAGACCCACACATGCACAGCGCTTGATTAACAAAGTCCCAAACACACGCTACACTCTCCTAGCACTGTATTAAACCCGTGCATGTAAGTTGCAAAGTTAATGAAGTCCTGAACACACTCTATAATCTCTCAGCACACACAAACTCTTTAAGAGAAGCACACATGCACAGGTTTGCTTAATAAAATTCTGACCACACTCTATCCTGTCTTAAGACACACAAACACTTTAGCAGACCCACAAATGCATAGTGTCTGGTTAATGAAAATGAACAGACGAGGTACGCCTCGAGCACAAACACAAGGACATTTGCATTCGGCTGTGTCAGCATGGGTGATCAGGTATTTGTTATGCTTGTGGGGACAATATGTCCCTTGAAGGATAGGAACTCTGACCTTGTGGGGACATTTTGCTAGTTAGCCAAAAGATTTGCTTTTACCTACTGAGTTAGTTGTTGAATTAGTATGCTACGGTCAATGGAAAGTCTCCATAAACATACGATTACTCCGTGTGTACAAAGAATTTGAAAGGGACTGTGGTAGCCTAGCGGGTAAGGTACTGGACTATGGACCAGAAGTCCAGGGTTCAAATCCCACCTCTGTCAAGCTGCCACTGTTGGGTCCTTGAGCAAGACCCTTAACCCACAAATGCTTGGATCAATTGCAAGTTGCTCTGGATAAGGGCGTCTGCTAAATGCTGTACATGTAAATAAAAGGGTTTGATTTTAGGCTCTAAGATAAAAAAGTGACTCTCTTCAAACTGGGATGGTCATTTTCGGCAGGAATTGTAGCAGACGTTCTTCCACCACCCTTAAGCTGTCTCATCCGTGTCACATAATGTCCCATCGTTTTAATATACTCCAGCACATATTGGATTTGAAGAGCACTGCATTATATTCAAAATATTCCCTAGAACACATTATAATCTGGGGTGATGACAGACGTAAATGAATCTGGTAAAACTCATATCCTGCCTGACAGTCTCAGCAGATATCCTGCTCCTAGAACGTCCTTGCCTTTATTATTATTATTATGATATGATCGCTATTACACAACACCCATAACAGAAAGCTGAAATGGCCTACACGTGCCACGGTGGAATGAGAATGAAGTGCGAGTTTGAGTAAAAAGGGGGAGGTGACTGACAAAAGGGAAACTGTAAATGACGAGAGCCTCTTCCCTGGAAAAGGGTAATTAATGCGTGATGATATTCCACAGAGTGAAGAGAAGATTAACAGCATGACCTTGGTGGTAAAGCTAATGAGAGCTATTGCTCTGATAGGCATACCTTTGTACTTACACATCAACATTTATGAATGTAGAGCATCCATCGACACATGCGTCCATACCGACATGTACACATACACATTTAAATGAATATCTCGCACACCCAAACACACACAGACTCAAACTCAGTGCCTTGAAGCAGCAGTAACTGCAGGTCTGCTGCAGTGACACTGCAGATACAGAAATCCCATTTGGACCTGCTAAAAAACTGGCCCACATGTAGCGCCTGCGATTACCGCAGACAAATATTTCTACATTTTCACGTCCTAGAAAAAGAACAGAAAGAGAGAACTCAGAATCAAATGAAATGTGCAATAAAAGGCTAGTTCACACTGAACTTTACAGTAGACATACTTCCATATTGTTGCACTACATTTCAGTCCTTACGATATCCATCTTACTCATCTCAAACACAAACCCATCTGCTTCATAGCACACATCTCCTGGTGAGCTCCACAGAAATCTATTTAAAGAAGACACTATAACCAAACCTTACATGCAAATCTACTATAATGATGCTACTGTATGGCCTGTTGATATAAACTGCTCTATAACAAAGCTACAGTCGGGCAAAAAAGTATTTAGTCAGCCACTTGTGCAAGTTCTCCGACTTAGAAAAATGAGAGAGGTCTGTAATTTTCATCATAGCTACACTTCAACTATGAGAGACAAAATGAGGAAAAAAAATCCAGGAAATCAAATTGTAGGATTTTTAAAGAATTTAATTGTAAATTATGGTGGAAATTAAGTATTTGGTCAATAACAAAAGTTCAACTCAATACTTTGTAACATAACCTTTGTTGGCAATGACAGAGGTCAAACGTTTCCTATCAGTCTTCACCAGGTTGGCACACACTGTAGCTGGTATTTTGGTCCATTCCTCCATGCAGATCTCCTCTAGAGCAGTGATGTTTTGGGGCAACACGGACTTTCAACTCTCTCCACACATTTTCTATGGGGCTGAGGTCTGGAGACTGGCTAGGCCACTCCAGGACCTTGAAATGCTTTTTACAGAGCCTTTACAGACTCCTCCGTTGCCCGAGCGGTGTGTTTGGGATCATTGTCATGCTGGAAGACCCAGCCACGTTCCATCTTCAATGCTCTCACTGATGGAAGGAGGTTTTGGCTTAAAATCTCACGATACATGGCCCCGTTCATTCTTCCCTTAACACGGATCAGTCGTCCTGTGCCCAGCCCCAAAGCATGATGTTCCACCCCCATGCTTCACAGTAGGTTTGGTGTTCTTGGGAGCGTTTTGTTTGTTTTTTTTTTTGCAACTCAGCATTCTTTCTTCCTCCAAACACGATGAGTTGAGTTTTTTTACCAAAAAGTTCTATTTTGGTTTCATCTGACTACATGAATATTCTCCCAATCCTCTTCTGGATCATCCATATGCTCTCTGGCAAACTTCAGATGGGCCTGGACATGTACTGGCTTAAGCAGGGGGACACGCCTGGCACTGCAGGATCTGAGTCCCTCTCGGCGTAGTGTGTTACTGATGGTAGCCTTTGTTACTTTGGTCCCAGCTCTCTGCAGGTCATTCATCAGGTCCCTCCGTGTAGTTCTGGGATTTTTGCTCACCGTTCTCATGATCATTTTGACCCCACGGGATAAGATCTTGCGTGGAGCCCCAGATCGAGGAAGATTATCAATGGTCTTGTATGTCTTACAATTGCTCCCACAGTTTATTTATTCACACCAACCTGCTTGCTTTATTGTAGATTCACTCTTCCCAGCCTGGTGCAGGTCTACAATTTTCTTCCTGGTGTCCTTCCACAACTCTTTGGTCTTGGCCATGGTTGAGTTTGGAGTCTGACTGTTTGAGGCTGTGGACAGGTGTCTTTTTACAGATAACGAGGTCAAACAGGTGCCATTAATACAGGTAACGAGCGGAGGACGGAAGTTCTTCTTAAAGAAGAAGATACAGGTTTGTGAGAGCCAGAAATCTTGCTTGTTTGTGGGTGACTAAATACTTATTTCCCACCATGGATTTTTCTTTCTCTCATTTTGTCTCTCATAGTTGAAGTGTACCTATGATGAAAATTACAAACCTCTCTCATCTTTCTAAGTAGGAGAACTTGCACAATCAATGGCTGACTAAATACTTTTTACATCTACACATCTACCCTATTGCTCTACCTTGAAGATGTAAAGTCATCCTCTATTCCTTCATCAGTGCTTACAGGACACCTACAGGATGCTGGTGGCTGCATATTTATGGTTGGTGGACTATTTTCAGTCCAGCATTGACACTGAGGTGTTTAACACACACTAACACACCACCACCACATCAGTGTGACTGCAGTGCTGAGAATGATCCACCACCCAAATAGTACCTGATCTGTGCTGGTCTTGTGGAGGTCCTGACCATTAGAAAACAGCGGGGATGAACAAATTATTTAGAAAAACAGATGGACTACAGTCTGTAATTGTAGAACTACAAAGTGCTTCTATAGGGTAAGTGGAACTGATAAAATGGACAATGAGGGTAATGATCAAGGATCTACCTTGATCAAAGCGGTCGCTGTTACAGCAAAAAGAGATGAAAGCACAGTCAATCACATCCGTACACCACATAAAATCCACTTTAAAATTAGGCGACACTGCCCAAATCTTCTGGTGATTTCATTGTGTGAACTAAGCCACCATGTTCCAAATAATGAAAGCAACCTAGAACATTACCCCTAATCTGAGCTAAAAATAAGGCTGCAAGTAAAGACTTTAACACAGATCCAAGTTGTAGCACACAGCAAACACTGTTGTCATTTGCATTAGTATTAGCAAGAAGCATGTGGCTCATGACCGTTCAGTCTAACAATAGAACTCAAAAGGTAGGTGAGAGAAGGTTGAGCAACGCTTACCAAGTAATCATCTGGCTTGATTCCAAAGAGCTCCCGGAAATAACGAAAAGCTAGCGGGGCATAGGTTTTGAAACGAAAGTCTGGGTAGTGATGCGCCGGGGTCAGGTTGCTTCCCTCACTGTAAGAAAAAGAGACATCATGTATAAATAAAACATCTAAGACAAAGACAACCACAATTCATGTTCCAACACAGGTCATTCATCCAATTTCTTATCCACTTAATCCTAGTCAGGGTTGCGGGAGAGACATTGCCTAGACAGTGGCATAGGGCACAAGCCAGGACCAACCCTACACAGGGCGCCAGTCCATCTTATGGCACACACACTCATACACTCATACACACACCCACACACTACAGCCAAATTAACTTAAAGCATTTGTTGGGACTGTGGGAACACTGGAACACCCAGAGTAAACCCACACAGACACAGGGAGGTGATGCAAACTCAGAAAGGACCCAAACCTCTCACCTAGGATCAAACCCAGGACGTTCTTGCTGTGAGGAGACAGTGCTACCCACCATGCCAAATAAATATGTGAACTCTGCGGCGGTGCCTTCACCTGGCAGTGCCTTCCAGCCAGGACTGGCATCACAACTGTCTGTGTCTGAGGGAGGGCAGGCCGATCAGGGAATTGAAAATGCTTATCTTGTTTCATACTGCAGCACAATGATGACCCAAAGCACAACTCAGAGTTTTGCGACAACTACTGGAAGACCAAAGAAGATCAAGGAGTGCTTATTGTCATGGATTTTCCCCACAGTCACCTGACCTAAAGTCCTTCGAGCACTATAGGGACACTTGATAGAGAAAGCCAAGTATTCAGTAACATCCCAAGATGCTCTTGGAATATTGTGAAGTCATGCTGGATGACATGGATCATAAGAACTTAGAACAAGAAGTATTTTCTCTAGAGGTACCTAATTGGGGACTGTGGACCAGAAATTCCACCTCTGTCAAGCTGCCACTGTTGGGTCCTTGAGCAAAAACCTTAGCCCACAATTGCTTGGATTGTAAGATTGTATCAGTTGTAAGTTGCTCTGGATAAGGGCGTCTGCTAAATGCCATAGATGCCATGTAAATGTAATGCTTAAAAACACAAACTCAGCTAGAATAATTGGCTGGAGAGATTGTTATTCACACAAGATTCTGTTTGTCTAGTCAATTACCTAACACTTACATCCACTGGGACTGTAGAGATACAGGATATCTGATCACCCTAACTATAAATGTCATTACTATCCAATGGCATTAATTATATTATTGTATACTTTGTGACTAATAAGTAATAACCATTTAGTCATACCCTGTATCATGTAACTAGCCATAGTAAAAAAACTCTTTGGTACGTTACAGCCTGGTCAACAGTAATTCTGATCCCCGGAGAAAGAACCAGCATCTTACAAAACACTGTTTTGGCCTGAAATAGAGAGAGAAAGTTCTCAAACAAAAAGGTACTTCATCTCTAAGGACTAACAGACCATATGATCTCTTTCAGCCCTATTCACAGAGTCCTCCATTGGAATGTGAAACACCAGAGAAAAACATGCAATGTAACCCGTGCCACAGAACAACTCGAACAATCCCTGGGGCCAAGGAGGGCCTACACACTTCTTACTGCAGTCCCTGTGTTACACAAACAGAGGCAGGCTGAGTCAGAATACGTACACACCGTGCGATCCAAGTAACATGGCTCAAAAGGGAGTAACTCAGTATAGCATGGGCTTCCAGGTTCATTCGGATCAGTGCTATTATTCAGATTAACCCAGTTTTCTGGGTTAATTAACATAACAGCTAAGAATGTTCTAAGAGATTTTAGAAAGGGCCAACCTAGGACAGTGTGCCAGACCTCAATAACAGTAAAAACACAAATAATACATTGTAAGTGTTGAAATTTAAGTGTAACACAGAAAAATGTACAGTCTAACCTCGTTATCTCGGCCCCAGTATCTCACCACACTCATCTCCCGCCACCTGTGATGGCAGGACGGATTTCCCTCCATGCACTTTACCTCGTAAAACTGCCAACCTCGACTGTAGCCCTCGCCATTCTTTAAATTTAAATTCAACCCCGTTACGCAGGCAAATTTTCAGGGTCGCTTTCCCTGCTCTCTCCTCAGCTGGGCGCTCACCTTGCCGGCGGATCTTGACCCTACTCCCTCTGCTGATGCCTCCCTGCTAATTGTTACGTTTCTGTTATATATCCTTCATAACTCCAAGACGGTTCACTTTACATTTGGAGTGTTGCGTTGGCATGTATGGCGAAAACTTAAGCCACCAACACACATGCACACATCGAGCTTGGTTTTGCGTGTAGCTGAGTGAGAAGGGCTGACTCTATAAATACACCTGCTAGTCTGATGGAGCAGAAGCTTTGTTGTACATCTCTGGAGCAGATGTTGTGTTTCCTCTTGCAGCCGGAGCCAAGTGTTATCCGTCACACTCAGTGACACACACAGTCATCGGTTTTAGTTGTGTGGTATAGAGACCAATGTTTGTCTTGTCAGGTGATTTAAACATACAAAGCTGAAATGATTTAAGCAAAACACCCTCGTTCTCTTTCCATAGCCGCTTCATCCAATTTCGGGTTGAGGGGGTGAGGTGTGTGGGGGTTTTTTTTCGAGGGGGGGTTATAACCAGCAGGACAGTCTGCATGGTTGGGAATCGACCATGGACGGGGCTCTAGTCCATCACAGGGCACATGTGCACGTGCTTACACATGCGGACACTGACCTAACCAGTCTTAGACCACCATTACATTTGTTGTTTTAGCAATGGTATAATGACCATATATAACACATTGCTGACAACTGGACCCAAAAACATTGATTTGTCACTCCATAACACTCTGTTCTACTGAGCTTCATTCCAATCTTTGTGAGCTTTAGATACCTTTTCACCCGGTTCCTCTTCCAGGAAAAAGTGGTCCTTTGGCTGCTACGTTTGCAAAAAGATCATCCATGATCAAGCTTCTTCAGACTGCAGAAGGAACAACTTGGCAAGGGAGGTCACACTAAATACTTTAGCCACTGTCGCCTTTAGAAGCCTTTTTGTTTTTTAATACTGCATACAAACTCCCTTTATTTTCTGGTTGTATTCTACTAAAGAGACCATAAGTATGCCATTGCATAAGCAATGGTAGATCTAATCTAATGGTGACCTAAGACTTTTGCACAGTACTGTAGTTAAAGGCACTGTATAAATAGTGCGTTTAACTAAGTTTCAATGCTAGGATTGAACTTACAACGTTCCCATTAATAGCCCAATGCTTTAAACACTGAACCACCAATGGTCCAACCCAACACTCTCACTCACTTTCCATCCCATCCCAGAGGCAGTGGGACTCAAACCCCAGTCTCTGGAGCAGTGAGGAGGCAGCACTAACCACTGCACCACTACGTCATCATGTCCATGAATCCTATATCCTTGCAGTATACAATGATAATTATGACATTGATTAAGATCATATCCATCCATTGAATGTAACCACATTTGGAGCTTGTGTTGATCACAGTTCACTTACCTAGGCAGAAACACCGTCTCCACCACGTAGAAGTCCTGCATGAGAACATCTCGGTCAGGTTTGGAACTCAGGTTCCCTACGGTGTATCCGATGCCCAACTGGATCGCTCCCTTTACAGCTGATGATGATGTCTGGACAAACACACACAAATACACAAATAAAGTCTGATATGGCCATATAGGTTTTTATATAGACAAACTGTGAATGAATTCATATTGTTTTGGCTTTGGTCTGAAGTTTTCTTCCGTAACGCTTCATTAGTGGCCACGGCTCACTGAATGAAGTATGTGAACCATCACAAGTAGAGCATGAATAATGGTACCCTTATGCCACACACCCAGTGGATCTCTGTTGATACCATTATTCCGGTGCAAGTTCATTAAACACATGGGCTTACAAAGGAGATATCTGATCTTTCATTGGATGTATAGTCTTCATTTACTGGATATTGATACAGATTGTCATTCTGTACATTTGTGATATTTGCCGGGGCCACATAGTAGTGTTGTAGTTAAGACCTCTAGAGCCGAGTCTGAGTCAAGATCAAGACCGGGACACCTTGCGTCTGAGTCATGACCAAGACCAGGAGTGACTGGGACCGAGACCAGGTCGCCACCAGATTTTTTTCATCATCATATAAAAAATAATAATTTGTTTGTAATTCACTTTACAGACATTATCATTCATTATATGTGATACATATTAATAAATAATATATTTCATCACACATTTTGTAAAATATAACATGAAATATTGCATAACCTAGAATGATTATTAACAATATTTATATTATCTGTTTCCCTTCTTCTCTCAAACTTACTCAGAATCATCACATAAAAACACCTGAATATAGCCAACAACATCCATTCTATCCATTCTTATTTTTAAAATGTGAAACATAATAATAACATTTCAATCTGCCCTCAAACAAAAACTGTTCTAACAGTCTGGTATCAACATCAATTTCCAAGTCCACCTTAACCTGAGACCTAAACAAGACCAAATCCAAGTGAGGTCAAGACCGAGACAAGACCAAAACCGGACTTGAGTACTACAACACTGCCACATAGTCTAGAGTTTCTACACCACCATTACATTCCACCGACTGCATCTACTAACAGAACACAAAACTCACTAAAATCAGTTTTTTCTACACCTGATAACAAACGGCCCCATATACTGTAAATGTTCCTACGTTCTTACACTTTCCTGCATGGAAAATCACTTCCAACAAGACATGGTCATCGGTTCTAGACTAGCCAGGGCCAATATTTCAAAAATTGCTCATTTTCTCATGCAATGGTGTTGAGAGAGATACAGTGGTGCTTGAAAGTTTGTGAACCCTTTAGAGTTTCTACATTTCTGCATAAATATGACCTAAAACATCATCAGACTTTCACACAAGTCCAACAAACAGATAAAGAGAACCCAGTTAAACAAATGAGACAAAAATATTATACTTGGTCATTTATTTATTGAGGAAAATGATCCAATATGACATATTAGTGAGTGGCAAAAGTATGTGAACCTTTGCTTTCAGTATCTGCTGTGACCCCCCTGTGCAGCAATAACTGCAGCTAAACGTTTCCTGTAGCTGTTGATCAGTCCTGCACACCGGCTTGGAGGAATTTTAGCCCATTCCTCCGTACAGAACAGCTTCAACTCTGGGATGTTGGTGGGTTTCCTCACATTAGCTGCTCGCTCAAGGTCCTTCCACAACATTTCAATTGGATTAAGGTCAGGACTTTGACTTGGCCATTCCAAAACATGAACTTTATTCTTCTTTAAATACCATTTCTTTGGTAGAACGGCTTGTGTGCTTAGGTCGTTGTCTTGCTGCATGACCCACCTTCTCTTGAGATTCAGTTCATGGACAGATGTCCTGGCATTTTCCTTTAGAATTCTCTGATATAATTCAGAATTCATTGTTCCATCAATGATGGCAAGCCGTCCTGGTCCAGATGCAGCAAAACAGGCATAACCATGATACTACCACCACCATGTTTCACAGATGGGATAAGGTTCTTATGCTGGAATGCAGTGTTTTCCTTTGCTTTTAAACCAAAAGTTCTATTTTGGTCTCATCTGTCCACAAAACATTCTTCCAATAGCCATCTGGCTTGTCCAAGTGATCTTTAGCAAACTGCAGATGAGCAGCAATGTTCTTTTTGGAGAGCAGTGACTTTCTTCTTGCAACCCTGCCATGCACACCATTGTTGTTCAGTGTTCTTCTGATGTTGGACTCATGAACATTAACATTAGCCAATGTGAGAGAGGCCTTCAGTTGCTTAGAAGTTACCCTGGGGTCCTTTGTGACCTCGTCGCCAACTATTACACACCTTGCTCTTGGAGTGATCTTTGTTGGTCGTGGATGGTCTTGAAGTTCCTCCATTTGTACACAATCTGTCTCACTGTGGATTGGTGGAGTCCAAATCCCATTGTCATCCCATTGATTGAAAACACCTGACTCTAATTTCACCTTCAAATTAACTGCTAATCCTAGAAGTTCACCTACTTTTGCCACTCACTAATATCTAATATTGGATCATTTTCCTCAATAAATAAATGACCAAGTATAATATTTTTGTCTCATTTGTTAAAATGGGTTCTCTTTATCTACTTTTAGGACTTGTGTGAAAATCTGATGATGTTTTAGGTCATATTTATGCAGAAATATAGAAAGTTATAGAAAGCACCACTGTAGAAAATGGTGTGATCGAGGAAAACACCAGTAAAAGTTTACAATCATGACTTGGTTCCAGGAACACGACAGCGAGTTTTCCTTGCTTCCCTGGCTTTTGCAATCCCCAAGACAGACAAGGCAGAACGTGCTGTCCAGATTATGTCAATAGCTCCACCTAATTTGTGCCCTGTCCACATGGGTCCATATTCCTGCAGAAGGATTTCAACACCTAGTTGAATCTATGCAATGACAAATGACTATGGTTCTGAAAACAGAAGATCCAAGGTACTACTAGATGGTGTCCAAAAAGTATAACAAGGAATAAAAAGGGCATTCAGTGTGTAAATACCCTTAACCCACAATTGCTTGTACTGTATCAGTTGTAAGTTACAGTCAACCTGTAAAGACCAGCATATGTGGTGTTTTAGACCCTGGTATGCTGGTCAACCAGCTAAACCAGCAACAGACCAACACTAACCAGCATAAACCAACTTGGACCAACATGGAACTCATATGGTCTTGCTGGTTTACCAGTACACCAGCATCCAAACAAAACATATACTGGACATTGCCATTTTTTACAGTTTTAATCCTGCAAATGTGTCATGATGCATCTGGAAAATGGAAGGCATGTTGAATAGTGAACTAAATATACTGATCCATGGTTGAAAAAAACAAATGATTATGACTTTTGTGCCCATTCCTTTACAACCGCCAATATATGACCTGCGTAGGCATAGTAAAATGTATTTGATGGTCACAAGAGAGTATGACTGTCACACCTCAGTAACCACGCGCCACTCAACGTCCATGATACGTTCCGTGAAACTGCAGGTTATGCAATCTGGACACTGTCTGAACATATTCTTTACTGTACTTAGCAGTGCTATACGGGATCATGTAGTGTACCACTATTAACTAAACAGCCCAGATTAGATTGTATATCAAACACAGCAGTGTTTACCATACACTGATTTATTTAACATCAACATTACCCAACACTGATTTTCCATTTTTTACTATTTAAGATGGGTAAAATCATTTCACTGTAAAGCCATGTGCAGTGGTTTGATTCGCTCAGTCTTTTATTTAACAGCACAATGCATTTTCTGTTGTAATGCAACAGGAGCGGGTATTTCAGAAGACAGCAAGAAACTGAGAAGAGTGCAGGAACTGTGAGAAGCGAGCGCATTTAACTCGGCTCCACCCAAGCTGTTCTTCCATCACTTTCCAGTGCACCATGTCCAGACCACAGAGAGCAGGAACTCCCTCCCATCTCCGGTTAGCTGAGGATGCCATGCCACTAAAACTTTTCCGCCAAGAACATTTTACAATAACTGTGTACCGGATTAATAGATATAATTTAATATTTTTATGTATTTTCACTATTGTCTTGTATGCTATTGTTTTATATTCTCTGTTTTACTATACTCTTCATAACATTTCATTTTCTCTACAGTATTAGTCCACATATTATTATATTTTGTTCTTTCTGTTTATTTCTGTTACTATTACTATAAACGTATTAATTAGGTAACGTAGTTTAATTCTTACATATATCATTTAAGCTGCCCAAGGAGGAGTTTTGAGTCAGTTTTGAGTCTTGGTCCTCCCAAGGTTTCTTCCTCATAATTCTTTGGGAGTTTTTCCTTGCCACTGTCGCCCTAGGCTTGTTCAATTTGGTATTGGGCTCAGATATTAGAAGATTATTTAAAATTATAAAGCTGCTTTGAGACAATGCTACAATGTAAAAAGCGCTATAGAAATAAATCTGACTTTGACTTTGGTAGCCTGCGTTGCAAAGACGCAGTTTGTGTTTCTCCACTTGTTTCTTTGGCTTGATTCTTCTTACTCTGCTCTTTCTCAGTCCACAATGTGTCAGCTTACCACCAAAAATAGAAACTAATTCTCAAGCATAGCCTAATCTCCAGCTTTCCCGCAATTCACACACGGTTCTCACATTGCCGAGTGTCTCCGGCTCACATATTGTGCGCTGTTGTAACTGCTGTACTACAACATCTAACGTATCTGGTATGGTAATATATGGGTTAAGTAGGTTAATAACCTTAATAATAAGGATAATTACCTTATCAGACCATGGGCATATATGCAAATGGACATACACAGATTTAACTCTGAACACGTACACGTTTACCTTTTTATAGGTTTTCTCTCTGCTGTTGTTGCTAGGCCCGCCGCCTCCATTATCAGTTGCAGATGACATCTGTTTGAAAGAGAGCAGAAAATACTGGGTTCAACAATAGGTGAGATAAACAAACAATTAGCTCCAGTCGTGGAACTGAACGTGCACAAAGCCAATAACTCAGCTAAAGGTCTCTGACAGCGAAATGCAGAAATGTCAGGCCTACCTTGTTTTACCCAAGTACGCAGGTGCTGTTCTGCTCACGGCTGCTGCGTTGCTCACTCATGTGGACCAGGTAGATGAGACTTTAGAGTCTACTTTTGCTCCTGTGAGGACAAATGAGCTCCGGTTAGCATAGAAAATAAACACCATTGAACATCACAGAGCTCATAAGAACAAGAGCAAGTGCAAGCTCAGCAAAAATCACCACACCCCAACTGCCTCATTTGCATGCAAGTGTGTACACCTTTCGTTTGGTGTATACGTGTGTTCTCTCAGCCATGTAGTTCCTTCCCTGTCAACTCGTCCCCTGAATGATTTGGGAAGGAAAATGTGGCCACTTCTTTGTGTCAGTATACAAATCCCAGGCTGAGTTGGTGTCATGTTTTTTCCCGTAGTTCCCGTAGAACAGCAGCTGTCTAAACACGCCGTGCTTTTTACCAGTACTGAACAGTCTATCTGGCACTGAGCGTTCAATCAAAGCAGGCACTGTACACCTTTACATTACTTAAGGACAGTTTTTCAAGGTGACTAGCAACGCTTATGACTTATTATTACATTTTTAGCATAGAATAATATGGATATGTAGCATTCATAGATTGAAGGTAGAGCTTGATTTTGATCTACTATAGTTTGGTGAATGTTGGGGGTACACTTCAGTTCTGGAGGCCCAGAGCACTGCAAAGAAAAGCTGATTTATCAGGCTTATTAATGGCAATTTATATAATTTGATCTGCCGATCTGCGGGCACAAAGGCCGATATTCAAAAATAGTGGACAAACTGCAGATCCTGTTTCCTGCATTACAACTTGCATCTTATAAACTGTGACTAGTGAGTGACTAAAAACAAAGAGATGCGGACAGAGAACATTCAGTGAGGGAGGGGCCATTTATGAGAAGATGAAAACTCACTGCTCGTAACTGGAACTGGGATTTAAAACAAAAAGCTGACGCTACCATGTGCACTACTCTGGCATTGTTTTTTTTTGCAAGTATTCTCTCCCAGAAAGAAGAAGATGCTGTTATCTGGTAATGAATTCTGTTGTTAAGTGCAATAAAACTTTTATTTTTATTTATAAAAAAAGACAGTGTCAACAGAGAATGTGCATTTGTAGCTTAAACATGTTTAAGTTTTTAGTACAATTTTATGTAGTTTATTATCAGATAAAAAAAATCTTGATATCAAAATTATATATTAGTATATTAGCATACAGCGAGGCAAAAAAGTATTTAGTCAGCCACTGATTGTGTAAGTTCTCCGACTTAGAAAGATGAGAGACACTTCAACTATGAGAGACAAAATGAGAAAAAAAAATCCAGGAAATTACATAGGATTTTTAAAGAATTTAATTGTAAATCATGGTGGAAAATAAGTATTTGGTCACCCACAAACATGCAAGATTTCTGGCTCTCACAGACCTGTAACTTCTTCTTTAAGAAGCTCTTCTGTCCTCCACTCGTTACCTGTATTAATGGCACCTGTTTGACCTCGTTATCTGTATAAAAGACACCTGTCCACAGCCTCAAACAGTCAGACTCCAAACTCAACCATGGCCAAGACCAAAGAGCTGTGGAAGGGCACCAGGAAGAAAATTGTAGACCTGCAGCAGGCTGGGAAGAGTGAATCTACAATAGGCAAGCAGGTTGGTGTGAATCAATCAACTGTGGGAGCAATTGTAAGAAACTGGAAGACATTCAAGACCATTGATAATCTCCCTCGATCTGGGGCTCCATGCAAGATCTCAAAACCAATACCAGTTGACCACCAGTTAAAATACAACCCCAAATCCGAAAAAGTTGAGACAGTAAGGAAAATGCATATGAAAAACACACTATGAAATAAAAGAAACACTGTGTTTTTTAGTTGCATTTTCCATACTGTCCCAACTTTTTCTCATTTGGGGTTGTACGTACCTGTAGACACTGTTTCTCAGTACTAAACATCCAAGTTCCACAGTAGACAGTCTATTAGAGTGCATAGTGTATGGTTTGACAAACAGCTCAGATCTGAGATTTCAGACCTAACCCATGGAGCCCTTGGAGATTATCTAATGAGTTGACTCATGTCTATTACATGAGGTAGAATGCCGTCCAGGACTGGGTGCTAACACCTTTGGTTTCTAAGCTAGAGGGCAGTTGCTATGCATGTGTTTCAGTATGCATTATGGGTGTACGTACACCTACGTGCGTGTGAATGTGGGCATAAACAGCGGCTCATAAAAGCAGCAGAGAAAGAGCAGGCGCTCCGCAAGCTTGTGAATGAAGGATAATGGTCTCTCTGAGAGCAGGCATAAACATGCAGCCTGCCAGCGGCAACACGAAGTCCTTATTCAGGCCTGACGACGCCTGTGGACTTGTTTCCTCATTTACAGCTTCGGTGTGTGCCACACTGTTTACACCAGCAACTCACAGACAGCATGGGAGTGCACGGGGCATGAGGGGGAAGATGGAAAGACAGAGGGGTAGGGAAAGAGAATGGGAGTGTAAGGCAGTGATAGAAATAAGTGAAGAAAATAGAGACGAGCCCTTAAAGACCGGACGCTTAGTGCGCACGGCCCTTCACACCTGCATGTGAATGTGTTCGTAGCCAAGACCTTCGACTGCATGTGTTACATAACCACTCTGCCAAGGCCGTGCCGCCCTCCTATCATACACATTTCCGCACGAACACACACACAGATTTGTGAGGCGAACGTGTTCAGTCAGAGAGTAAAAGGTAAAGAGGCAAAGCCCCATTCCGTACACCAACAACAGGGCAGGACAGCCAGTCAGAAAGCCTGCGTCTTTGGATTATTTTAACCCCTATTAAAGTAGGAGGGATTTTGGAGATTTCCACAAGAAATATGGTCTCTGAATGCTGCATTTTCTTTTTATCACCTTTTTAATCCTGTTAAAAGGGACTGCGCTACTGAACTACGGACCAGAAGGTTGAGGTTTCATATCCCACCTCGCCAAAGCTGCCACTGCTAGGTCCTTGAGTGGTTAACTATAACAGTAGCTTGGACTGTAAGACTGTATCAGTTGTAAGTGACTGTGGACAAGAGTGTCTGCTAAATTTACATTTACAACATTGGGCAGACGCCCTTATCCAGAGCGACTTACAATTGGTACAGTCTTACAATCCAAGCAATTGTGGGTTAAGGGTCTTGCTCAAGAACCCAACAGTGGCAGCTTGGCAGAGGTGGGATTTGAACCCTGAACCTTCTGGTTCATAGTCCAGTATCTTACCCACTAGGCTACCACAGTCTAAATGTACATTTAACCATGTTGGGATGAAGTGCTCTGGTACTCATCACCAGAAAACACAGGCCACAGACCCTGGACATCAGTCCATCTGGCCGGGAGTCATTGTTGGGGATGATCCCCGGCCAGTCCCCTCAGAATTGTAACTGCACGTGATGCCCACCCTGACCAGAGGGTACTCAGTATAGTGGTGGGTATTGGAAAGGGCTTCCCGATACTATACACATCACGATACGATTATATCAGGATGCATATTGTGATATATTGCACTATTCCACATAGCTCCTGAAAATATAAAAATGGCTGAAATACAAGTTATGGAGTCATGTTAATAAAGATACAGCATTTAGCAGACGTCCTTATCCAGAGCAACTTTCAACTGATACAATTTTACAATCCAAGCAATTGTGGGTTAAGGGCCTTGGCAGAGGCAGGATTTGAACCATGGACCTTCTGGGCCATAGTCCAGTACCTTAACCACTAGGCTACCACAGTCCAACAAATAACACATCACATAACACTGATAATTCAGCAGACAAATTGCATCACAACACTGAACTGCAACATCTACAGGAGTGGGGATTGTAGTTTACACCCAAATTGTGCTTTTTCTTCCTTCAAAAAATCAATACTTTGAGCTGACAGTGAAAATAAATATTGCAATATAATGTTGTATCAATTGTTTGGCACAGCCCTAACTCATTATCCAGTTCACAAACTCCTTGGAGAGATAGGAGAGCCTGGATATTCATTATTCAAACAGTTTTCCTGAATGGGGTCCATTCAAATAAACAAAAAAATGAATCAGTGGACCAGCAAGATCAATATATCTCCATTTACACACCTGCCTGTGTCCTGTTGGGTGTATCTGTGTGTAACTATCACAGCAGTATTTAATCACCTGGGCAGATCTTCAAACACTGTCAGCATCTCCACTCACCAATCGTAATCACCCTGTTATGACGGTTGTTGCAGCATTTCCTTCTGTCCTTCTGTCTAGCAATCGAGCAGTTGCCATCTTGCACCAAGCAGGAACACATTTTGGAGAACTAGCAGTAGTAAATGTAGAACCGCACACAAATGCATCCCTGTTCTACATTCATAAACAAATTCTAGAAATTCTTCAGCCTCAAATCAGAAAACAATTGGGAGAGTATGGAATGTGCAAATTCTAAGAAAATGCAGTGTTCCTTACATTTATTTAATTGCAGACAGTATGAACCCAAGATATTTCATGGTTTTTTTTTCCGGTCAACATTTCATTTATTAAAACAAACATAATTAATTGTATTTCAGTCCTGCAACATATTCTAAAATAATTGAGATGGGCAATTTAGGGCTAGTAATGTAAAAAAAACAACTAAATAATAATCTGATAATAATCATGATTTAGTACAAAAGCAGCATCCACGAAATTCCGAGTCTCTGAAGAGCAAAGATGGGCAGATGATCTCCAGTTTGTAAACAAATGTGTGTAATGTTTGAAATGTTTAAAAATAGCATTCCTCAAATAAATACTGGAAGGGATTTGTATATTTCTCCCTCTTTAGAGCATAATATTGGTAAAAAATTCATGGAATCTGGAAGAATTTCATTGCGTAAAGGGCAAGGACAGTGGTAGCCTAGCGGTTAAGGTTCTGGACTATGGATCAGAAGGTCAAGGGTTCAAGTCCCACCACTGTTGGGTCCTTGAGCAAGGCCCTTAACCTACAATTGCTTGGGTTGTAAGGTTGTATCAATTGTAAGTCACTCTGGATAAGGGCGTCTGCTAAATGCTGTAAATGTAAAGGACACAAGCCTAAAGTCAAAGTACATGTAATGAGCACCTGTGTTTTTTTATATTTGCATTTTCCATGCCGTCCCAACTTTTTTGATATGGGGTTGTATTTAATTCAGCTTAAAATGCCCTATGAAAAATCCAGCAGTGAACCACTACTATTACAACTAGACCCTCAGTTTGCGATATTAATGCCAAAACTAGGTAAATAAATGAATGAATTAACTATATGTAGGGGCACATACTATATACAAAACAGCCAGTGCCTGTTAAACATAGACAGTGCTTTTCCTTTATAAAAATGTTAATTCACTGGATCAGTGCAAAGACTACCGAAATTAAAATAAAACTTCAAAATGGTGAGATTCAACAACATTAAACACAAATGTCTTGGCCCTGGCTATTCCAGCACTCAGAACAAAAATAACAAATGTCTCACCAAGCATCAAATTACAAACACAAATAAAATGACCAAACCAAAATAAACACTAATAAACAATTTTAGAACAAGTTATCTGAACAAACAAAGCAACACTGCCATTGTTCCCGTTCTGCTTTAGTCTTAGTCAAAATGACTGTGCGTTACTCCTATACAGTGGAACCCCAGAATTCGAACTTAACTGGTTCCAGAGGGGCATTTAAACGGATTTGTTTGAACATGAGACGTAATGTAAATAGGATTAATCCGTTCCCGACCCCTAAATGATTGTTTTTTACATTTATATTTGCATGTAATGAGTGATTAAAAGCATGACTAAAGCAAAGGAATGTAATGCAATAATAATAATCAATAAATACATTAAATAACAGAAATATAAAGACATGAAATAACAGGAAATAAAGTGAAACTTTATTGCCATTGAGGAGAACACAGTGTCTGCGCGTCTTATCAGTAGGACAGTGGCGCCAAGACTGAGGGAGTGCCTGATATCACACCCATAGACTAATATGTACACATACATAACATAATAATAGAAGAATAAAATAACATTATATGCCTCTGCACTATTCATATCATACGCTATTGCTTCTTCTTCTTCTTTCTGGTTTCATGGGGATTATCTTAGCGTATTGGTGCAATATCGCCACCGACTGGACTGGATTACGTGCATCGTCTTTGGAAGATCGCACCATTGAGTGTTTTATTTTGTTCGGATTTGGGGGTAAAACAAATGCCTATGTGCATATTTTTTGTTCACATTTTATTTGAACTTTGACTTCATGACTTTAGTTTCATTCTTAGATTTATCATCTACACCGCCCAAGGAGGTTGGGTCCCTTTTTGAGTCTTGGTCCTCCCAAGGTTTCTTCCTATAACACTTAGGGAGTTTTTCCTTGCCACTGTCGGCCTAGGCTTGCTCAATTTGGGATTGGACGTAGTTATTAGGAGATAATCTAAACTTGAGACAATGCTCCATTGTAAAACGCACTATAGAAATAAATCTGACTTGACTTGACCGTTCCAATACCGAATTGTTCAAGTGAAGCCATATGAATTCCGAGGTTCCACTGTACATAAACCTAAACCTTAAAGCAGCCAGCTCTAATAAATCAAATGTGTTAGGGCACTCGCCAAAATGAGTTTAACACACAGCCCATCCAATTGTCTTTTAATTGAGAACAAATCAGAAAGATGAGACAAGAAATCGTAGGACTCCTCTGAAGGCCTAAAAGGCCCTAAGGGTTTCCCAGTGAGAAGATCTAGACTGCAACCTTCCCACAGTAGTGACCACAAGACTTGTGCCTGGTACACATGTATTAATGTTTACTAATAACAAGCCTAACATACAGAAGATCAGGTTATACCTCCATGTGCCATGAGCTACAAATACACCACCAAATTAAAGCAATAAGACCTCAGTATCTGATAATCTTAAGCACGGGTACAATGTGAGCTCAGCATGTGAGCTGTTAGCATGACGCCCTGTTGCTTACATCATCCTGCAAAGTCTCCTTCTGACCCTTTTTCTTTCCACAGCTGGCTGCCTAATTACAGCTGGCTTCCCGCTCCCCTGTACATTCCCCTTTGTTTCAGCTCCACTTTTTCAGGTCTTGTCCACTGTTGCTTGCAGTCTGTCTGCTCTCTTTTGTGTGTACTGTTTTCACTTTGGTCCGTGTTACGTTGCCTGTCTTATTCAGTTTATATTCTGCTTATTCTTTATTTACGTTTTAATACTCACTGCACTTTGTAGTTCTACGATTGCAGATTGTAGTCCATTTGTTTCTCTACATCTTTTGTTTGTCCCCTTGACTCTGTTCTCTAATGATCAGGACCCCCACAGATCAGGTGCTATTTGGGTGGTGGATCAGTCTCAGCACTACACTGATGGGTGGTGGTCTGTTAGTGTGTGTTGTGCTGGTACGATTGGATCACACATAGCAGTGCTGCTGGAGTTTTAAAACTTTATTAGAGCCATTCACCATATTGCTCCACCTTGAAGATGAAGTCAGAGACAGTAGCTCATCTGTTGCACAGTTTGTGTTAGTCATCCTCTAATCCTTCCTCAGTGCTCACAGGACGCTGCCTACAGTATGCTGGTGGCTGGACATTTTTGGTTGGTGGACTATTTTCAGTCCAGCAGTGACACTGAGGTGTTTAAAAACTCCAGCAGCACTGCTCGGTCTGGCCCACTCATACCCGCACAACACACACTAACACACCAGAATGCTGAGAATGATCCATTAGAGAATAGAGAAAGGGAACGAGCAAAGTATGTAGAGAAACAGATGGTCTACAGTCTGTAATTACAGAACTACAAAGTGCAGTGACCACTATAGAATAGAACTAACAGTATAGAATGCCTAAGTCTTGCATAGTACTGTACACATTTAATTTCTGCTCAAACAGCTGATAGTATCCCCATGTTGTCATAACAGCCTTGCCTGTAATCCCCTCTTATCACATCCAGACATCTATTCCCTTCGATTAAGGACAATTTATCAGTCAGGCTTGGTGACTACTACATAGTTATAATTATCAGTACCTCACACCTCTGACCATGCTCTACACAGAACAGCTTGTGCTTTCCTGCACAGAACGTTGAAAAAGTTTTTTTTGGACAAACAGGGAATTCAAAATGCTACAAAGAGATGAGATACCCAAGAGCGCATGGACACAATCGATACAATGCTCGTCTTTGAAGTAATTCTGAGTAAGTCTCCAAGGATCTGAACGCCCCATGAGGCCTGTGATGTCTGTTATAATATTCTGTTTCTCTCTGATCCAAGCCTAAGGCATTGTCTGCCCTCTGCACTTCTGTCGTCAGACTCTCAAGAACAAATACACACAGGTTTTAGTCAAACATTCAAAATAAAACATCTGCTTGGAGCTTACAGAAGAAAAGAATCCAGAGAAAACAATCTGGCTGAAAAACACCTTTGATATGTGGGAAAAAATATAGTATGACAATGTTTGAAGATATTTGCATGATTCTGAATAATATCACACCCATTTTTAGCAAACTATTTGTTCGTTTATACATTCCGTTCTTTTACCTTAATCAACTTACTCTAGTAATGGTAGAGGTGAGGCTAAAGCCAATCCCAGAAATACTGGCAGTTTCACACAGGTGCCCAAGAGTAGAGTAGTCAATCTGTTAAGGGGGTGACAGGAATGAAAAAGACCTGGAGAAACCCATGGTCATGGACAGAGGAGAAACAGACAATTACTGGAGGGACGCATCAAACCCCTGTTGTGCCACTGTCACCCCTCCAGCAAAAGAGTAGTGCCATACATTCATATATCTTCAGTAATTGCTTTATTCGTGTCATGAGTGTGGAGACTCTCTCACTGGGAGCAAGGCAATAATTCATCTGTCCATTGGAGGGTATCACCCAGGGGCAGCTTAGCATAGGCAACTGACTCACTGCCACTACCTAGATGAAGCCCAAACAGATATGCAGAGAATGTGGTAAACTCCGGACAGAGTCAAGGATCAAACCTGCTGTTTTATTGTGCCATTCGTCTATAGGACATCCATTACCTTTTAAGTGCTGTGGAACAATTCCAGAACCAGTGGATGCAAGGCATCACTCACTCAGTCACTCTAGTGACTAGAGTAGCCAATCCACCTGTTGGCATTGGAAAAGGAGTTAAACTGGAGTGAGAAAATGGAGTTTAATCCATCTCATTTATCATTGGTATGGAAGTACTTACAGGCCTTTACTGAGCAAGCCACTGATCCAAGAACATTACTGCACATTCCTAGTGGAAAGGATATCATTCTTCCCTTACAATAAGTGTGACACTAGCCATAACCCCAGTTTGTAAACTCACACAAGCTCAGTAAATGATGTCAATGATTAGTGTAACAATGAGGTCTGCTTTTTAGACATCATCCTGAAAAGTCCTCTTCTGACCCTTTTTGGTTCCCACAGCTCCACCTATTTATAGCCCATCTCCTAGTCACTTCCTTGACTGGCATTTCCTCTGCAAACACCATAGCTGCGTCCCATTTCAGAGGCTACATCCTTCGGAGGCTGCATTTGAAGACCGATTGAGTCATAGCGGCACGATTAGGCTGTCCCATTACGAAGGCTCCTTCGTACATGGCCGAGAAATGCGCCCTTCTTTTCCAATGGATGTATCTTTCGCCACCCTACATATCCGAAGGTGCATTGCGTGCTATGATGCAAACTGGAAATCTGCTGTAGTGCAAACTGTCTCGTTTCGGTTCATACTCCACCATGGTCTACGCAGCCCACGTGATCAGAGGCAGAAGGCTGCAGAACCTGAAATGGGACGCAGCTCCTGTTTCCCTGTTTGTCGGTTCCTTCTTCTCCCAGTTTTCTGTGTTCTTGTCTCTTGTGGTATTGGATGTCTAGTTTGTTCCACGTTTATGGTAATTCTGTACTGTGTTAAAGTGTAGCTCTGTTCTGTGTTCCATTATTGATCTGTATCATCACTGCCTATGAGGTTCGGTACTGTTTGTTAGCATTGCCACCATCTGTTTGTGCAGCATAGGTCCTAGGGACGTTGTTAGCACATTGTCTGTTAGCTTGTGTCTGTTAGGTTGTTCGCGGCTGGTAGCTTTGTCTCTATATATTAGCTTTAGCTGTTAGCCTCAGTATTAGCCTTGTCCCCTTGTTAGCCTCACCTCCTGTTTTTGTGTTTCTGTTAGCATTGTTTGGTTATTTATGGTTTGTATTAGCATTGTGTGTCTGTGTTAGCCTTTTGTCTGCATGTGTTAGTATTGTCTTTCTGCTTGTAGCGCATGTCCACTGTTAATAAAACAGTACTGCCTGCCTCGAAATTCCCTACCTGGTCTCAATCATGACAATTAGCTAGAGCCACAATAATTATGACCAATACAACAAAAGATTCATACTATGATGTCATGTATTATGCTATCAATAACATTTACAGCATTTAGCAGACACCCTTACCCAGAGCGACTTACATTTGGTACAGTCTTATAATCCAAGCAATTGTGGGTTAAGAGTCTTTCTCAAGGACCCAACAGTGGCAGATTGGCAGAGGTGGGATTTGAACCCTGAACCTTCTGGTTCATAGTCCAGTATCTTAACCGCTAGGCTACCACAGTCCCGGATACCATCAAAGCAAACCTAATCAGTAACTGGAGAAACAGGACCATGCTTCTCTAGAGGCACCGGCGTCTTAATAACAGGCTGAATGCAGAATGTTTTGCTATGGTGCTTGTTGTGGCAGTGCCAAAAACTGGCCCTCAGCTGACTTCTCGGTGTGGATCATATCTTTGCCAGAGACTAGAGAGGGACAGTCGATGGAACTTGGCTCATTATTATCATAACACTTTTTGTATCTGTGTTTTACTGTGGTTGCTCAGCAGCAATGTCTGTAAACACAATCCAAAGCATGGAAGAAGAGCTGGCTGATAACTCAGGCTAAGGGTAAACGTGTTGTTTTTAATTGATTGCTAACATTTAAAGGAATGGTTTGGCAAATCTTCCCTCTTACCCCCAACGTAGTCGACGTTCACTGTCAAGCGTTTGCTTACAGAGCTCTGCACTGGAATTATGAGGCGAATTAGCTTACAGAATCTACATAAGAAGGTTTGATAGATTGGATAGATTCCACCTTTTAAAGTGGAAAACTTTTGACAATGTTTAGATATACAGGACTACCCATTATAGGATCTTCTGGCACCACATTTGCCTTAGACTAGATTCAGGCAGCCAGTTCGGACAGTCAAACTCCTTCCTTGCTTTAGTGAAAATCGGCAGGCTGTCAAGCCAAAGGAAAGCTTTAGTGCTCAATGGATGCTCTTTCATAGGCGAATTGAGGAAACCTGAGAGTTCTCTGCCATGTCTAATTTACTTATCGACTTTGTAACAAAACTCCATAGGAAACGAAAAGGAGACTTAAATACATTTAATCTTGAGAGGTCCACTGGTTGCAAGCCCAGCCTGGGGTTTGAACCCAGGATTTCAGGAACTGCTGTTTCTAGTAAGCCTAGTTTTAACTCTAACATGAAGATGTACAGTACTGTTCGAAAGACTTAGTCCACCATTAGGTTTGTTGGTTTAAAGACCAAATAAAACATATGTCCGATGACTGAACTCGAGTTTGTCACTGAATAATACTCTTTTCCGCTTATCTTCATTCCAGCCTTTTCACCCTGTTTCCCTTCCGAAAAGTGGTTTCTTGGATGTTACCCTTCCAAAAAGATTATTCCTGATCAAGTTTCTGCAGACTGTAGAAGGGACAACTTGGGATCCCGATGAAGCTGCCAGATGCTGCTACAGCTAAAGTGTAAGGGGAGGTCACACTAAATACTTGCCACTGATTGTCCAAGTTCTCCTACTTAGAAAGATGAGAGAGGTCTGTAATGTTCATCATAGGTACACTTAAACTATGAGAGACAAAATGAGAAAAAAAATACAGGAAATCACATTGTAGGATTTTTAAAGAATTTAATTGTAAATCATGGTGGAAAATAAGTATTTGGTCAATAACAAAAGTTCAACTCAATACTTTGTAACATAACCTTTTTTGGCAATGACAGAGGTCAAACGTTTCCTGTAAGTCTTCACCAGGTTTGCACACACTGTAGCTGGTATTTTGGCCCATTCCTCCATGCAGATCTCCTCTAAAGCAGTGATGTTTTGGGGCAACACGGTCTTTCAACTCCCTCCACAAATTTTCTATGGGGTTGAGGTCTGGAGACTGGCTAGGCCACTCCAGGACCTTCGTTTCCCGAGCGTTGTGTTTGGGATCATTGTCATGCTGGAAGACCCAGCCACGTTGAACTTTTGTTATTGACCAAAAACTTATTTTCCACATTGATTTACAATTAAATTCTTTAAAAATCCTACAATGTGATTTCCTGGATTTTTTTTCTCATTTTGTCTCTCATAGTTGAAGTGTACCTATGATGAAAATTACAGACCTCTCTCATCTTTCTAAGTAGGAGAACTTGCACAGTCAGTGGCTGACTAAATACTTTTTTGCCCCACTGTATGTAATTATATATGTATAAAATTTCTCTATATTAGGGCACTTGCAAGAAGTATGAAAAGCTTTTGATCATGTTTTCATAACTTCCATTAATGTTAGCACATTAACCTCCCAAGACTCTATAAAGCAATTCATCAGGCTAATCGAGTATGTTTGAGGTAAATATCAAATGTTATTTGCTGATCATTTTCTCTGGTCGCATTGCTCTCACAGTATGTTATTTAATGTAACCTCTACCTACTGTATACCCTGTGTGACTGAGTGACTCTGTGATAGCAGACCAGCTGGATGGTGACAGATTAGCTGTTAAGCTGTCCATGCTTATGACAAAGATTTGCTGCTTTGACCTCTGGGGTTAGTGTTTTTCATGAGGTGTGTTTTTGAATTAATCCTACAGCTGCGAGAACATTTGAACGCTTTGGATCTGTGCATTAATATTGCTCAAATGTGGCCTGATTTATATTCAAGTCATAAGAAAACTGACGAAACTCACGAACTGCGAGGCTACATTTTAAATCGGAGCCTGTTCTAATTTCTGCATTGTTCAGATGTGTTAAAATCAGGCTGACCAATCAGAGCTCGGTTGTTAGGCAGAACAGCTCATCCTGCTAGTAGCAGAGCACAAGAGCTTATAGGACATATATAAACCTCACAGTGACTGGATGGAACGGTTTTCTTGTTTATTCTAATCTAAATCTAATTCTAAATAGGAAGTGCATTCCAATCTGTTCATGCCCACAAAAACACAAACTAGAGCTTCCTGCACTAATCTTCGCTTGTGTCTTTGTTTTTTGAAGTTGAGGATGTGAAAAAGACACAGTCTAATCTCTGTGACACATTCAGAGAAGGAAAATTAAAGAAAGTAAAAGCGGACAGGGAGTTTTGAGAGGGTTTAGACAAAAAACGTAGTGCACTTGATGTGAAGGTCCCATAAATGTACTCGGAGTGAATAGACCTTAAACTGGAAAAGTACGTAACCCCTTATATTTAACAGCTTGTTAGGCCTCCTGCAATGTTTCTTGTAGCTGCTGATCAGTCTTTAGGGATTTTAGGGGTCTCTTGCATGAACATCTTTGGCTTAAGCAACAGCTTCTCATTTGGGTTAAGCTTTGGCTGTTCTTGATTTACTCGTGGGGTTTTTTCACTGTCTTGCTACATCTTCCAAATTCTAATATGCTTCAGGTGGCCACCACCATGGCATTCATTTATTCATTTATTCTTTCATGCATTTTCATATCCACTTAATAAAATTTTGGGTTAGTGCCTAACCATCTACACAGGGTGCAAAGCAGGAACCAACCCTAGAGAGGGCACCAATACATTGCAGGGCACAAGAACACAGACAGACAGTCACTTGCTCAAATTGGGACACTTCAGAGATGCCAGTTAACTTAAGACATGTCTATGTATTGATGATGGAAGCCAGAATGCATTGAGAAAAGCAACACAGATCCCGGGAGCACATGCCAACAACTGCATCACCTTGCTACATCTGTCTTTACATTTTTAAAAATGAAGTGTCTTCTGTTGTTGACTACCAACCCAGAAGGACCAGGGTTGGTGTTGCTATGCGTTGCCTTTGTCATCTGATCATAGCATTGTGTATTCTAGCCAAACAGTTAAACTAATAAGTTGGACAAACAACATGAGAATCATCTCTGTTTTTGAGTTTTAGCAAAGCCCAGCAAGTCTGCTTTTTTAAAACATCTTTCAGCCTTATGTGTTGTGCTTTTGATGTGATCTTAGCAGGGTATGTGTACAATATTTGAATGTTTCACAAACTATTTCTCGCACCTGTATTTGCACTTGATGTTTATAACCCCGAACGACTCTGGAAGGGACGGTCATACAGTGAGATAATATAGGTTCAGCTCATAAAAGCCACTCTTCAGTCACGGCTTGTGCAATACACAAGTACTCAAAGGATCTCGATGTCCTGTGACTGAGTCCATAGAACACATGATAAAAGCAAAATTGTTTTATCATACTGAAAGGAAATGTGCCCACTTGGCACGTCAAGATTATGAGGCTTGGTGATAGTACTTGGCTTGATCCTGTTTGTTTCTGGAGCTACATGCAACCAATCACCTGATGCTTATGGAGATAGATTATGGAAATTTCCACTCCAATGCTGATGTGTCACATTGATTTGGCTTTGGTAGAATCTGTCTTAAATGACATGTGTTTCTCTACATAATTCACATAATTCCCAAAAAGGACATTTTGTTCAGCCTGCAAAGGTCTTTGTAGCGCATATTTATAGTGGAAAAGAAAGGTACAAGGCACCAGAGTGTGGCGAAAGTAAAGCCTGTTGTAGGTATTATAAATTCACATGCCAGACAATGTATTCATAATTACATTAGATAAACCATTGTTTTAGCAATGCTATAATGACCATATTCAGTCTGACGTTGTTTTTTCTCCTATTCCGGTTTCATGGCTATTTTTGGCGAGAGGTGAGTTTGGCGACTTAACGAGGTTACAAATAACTAGACAAAGGCAGTGACATTCATACCTGATGCTGCCCTACTGATCGTACAATCACATTTACAATGTACATAAACATTACATATCCTGTACAGTTCCTATTCATTCATGCAAATTTGAGATATCGTCGTGATTGGTAATAGACGGTAGATTGACAATGGAGCAATGACAATTAGCAGCAAGGCATCAGCAGAGTGAGAAGGGCAAGGTGAGCTGCCAGACGAGCAGGGAAGGCGACCCTGTCAGAAGGATTAAAGTGGCACCTACTGAAAACTGGCTGAAAACTTGGCGGCTTAATGGGGTAGAATTTCATTGCTGGCAAGACATTAGTCAAATTTCAAGAAGGGTGAGGGCGAGAGTCAAGGTTGCCTCAAGTGCATGGAGGGAAATCTGTCCTGCCATCACAGGTGGCGAGAGATAAGTTGGACGAGATAACAAGGTTAAACTGTATAAAGATATCAGAAATTTGTATGCAGAATTTAAAAAAACTGAAAAAATTATCCAAAAAACCCAGCTTCTATAAACTACATTGGCAAGAATTTAGTGTGACCCCTATTTACAATTGAGCAATAGCAGTGTCTTGCAACTTCTTCGGGATGCCAAGTTGACCCTTCTATAACCCAAAGAAGCTTGATCAGAAATAATATTTTTGGAAGGGTATCAGCCAAGAAACCACTTTTTCAGAAGGGGAACAGGGAGAAAGGGCTAAGATATGCTAAAGCACACAAATATTAGAATGAAGATCAGTGGTAAAGAGTATTATAGCCTGACTAATCCAAGTTTGACATTTTTGTGTCCAATCTTCAACAATATGGTCATCATACTATTGCTATAACAACCAATCTAATAGTGCCCTAAGACTTTTGCACAGTACTGTACATGAGCAGACCCCTTAATTCAGAGCGACTTATAACGAGATGAGCAGTTGGAGGTTCAGGGCTTGAGCAAGGACTCAATGGCAGTTGGGCATAGACAGATTTTGAGCTCACAATTTTCCAAAATAGGTGTTCAGAGCCAACAGGCCTCAATGATCTAACCACTAGCCCCTAAACGTACACTTACAGCATTTAGTAGACACCCTTATCCAGAGCGACTTCCAATTTATACAATCTTACAATCCAAGCAATTGTGGGTTAAGGGTCTTGCTCAAGAACCCAACAGTGGAAGTTTGGCAGAGGTGGGATTTGAACCCTGGACCTTCTGGTCCATAGTCCATAGTCCACAGTCCCTAAACTCTTGGTACTCTTGTCTACTCTTTGGCTAGAGTTGATAGAATTCCTGATCTGTTCCTCTGTTTTGTGAGATAATGGATTCATAAGTATTACCACTGGAATTTCAAGTTAGACATACTTGGCTCATTGTTTGGGGCATGGCTCATTTACTACATTAAGGAGACGATGCCATGTATTATGAGCTTGAGCCTATTATGGCTCCTGAGAGTCAGACTGCCTGTGCACAGCTCATGATAAACTAATCATTAAGTATGGAAAAGAGCTCCACATGGTTAAATATTAGAATACTGTAAAAGCAGGCCTCTAATGAGCCAGACAGGTTCTGCAGATGGTGGCCTGAGAGATAAACAGGAAAGAGGTGAAGGAAAACCAGAGAGCAGCGAGGCTGATGAAGCTCAGGCGCTGTTTACTATTCCGGGCAGGTTTAACTCTGCATGCGCACAGCGGCGTGACACAGCTGATTACAACGATCTATGAAAGCCAGGAGTCTCGTGGCAGAGGCAACAGGAAAGGACAGCAGCAGAGCGAGATCACACGAGGGCAGGGGAGAGAGGGCTGAGCAGCACCTGTGAAATTATGCACATGTATTTGCAAGGTAAACGAGGTGATTTAAATCCCCGCTTAAAATGCATTAGGACCACCAGATCAGAACTGCAGACGTTTAAAACCGACCGCAGCCCACTTAGTATATTTGTCTTCTCTGACCTTTACTAGTCTCGTGAGTAATTAGTCCCAGTTCCGCTTCTCTCTCACATTCTGATGCTTAAGGAAGCTAACCAGGTTTTGCGGCATTCCAAAAACTATTATCATTAAATTAATTCTCGCCACTGAAACAGAGTGAAAGCTAACACGTGCTACTGAGACACGTGAAACCAGCCACCGAGCGCGCATACATGCACTTAATAATCCGATCATAGCCAGATTTCTGCAGTTATCTGATTTTTAAAGTGGTCATGTACGCAACATGCTCCGATCTAGAAATCAGATTAAGTAATCCCGTAAAGAGAGCTGGATTTTATCCCAGTAATCAGAGTACTAATAGCAGGTATACCAGCTACCCGATTTCAATCAGATTTGGCAATCTGCACATGTACACAGAGCAGCTAGCAGAAAAAACATGGTTGCCAGGTTGGCTTTTCTTAGAGATTTTGCTACTTTTGGGCTTATTTACATAGATCAAGTGGGGGATTCTCTCGTGGGATCTGGCAACCCTGGAATTAAAACCTAAACGACCTGCGAATACTTTGTGGAGACTCCGAAACGCAATACATACTTAAGACAATGAAAAATTTGATTATTTAATATTTAAAATTGAAGTCTACATCACATCTTCTGTGAGATTATCGGCTGGTTGGAAAAAGAGATTCGATTACTGCCTGAGTCATGTAAACCCAGAGGTTTTCCATGATCTGATTACTCAAGTTGATGTATACTTGTTGATCGGATTACTGACAAAATCGGATTTTCTGCAGTTATCGGATTATTAAGTACATGTAAACACACTCAATGTTTGGTGTCGGTTTACAGCTGCCACATATGCAGTGTCAGAGGACAGCTGTACACTCTCGGTAGCCTAGCGGTTAAGGTACTGGACTATGGATCAGAAGGTCCAGGGTTCAAATCCCACCTCTGCCAAGCTGTTGGTTACTTATCAAGACCCTTAACCCACAATTGCTGGATTGTAGGAGGTGTAAGTCACTCTGGATAAGGATGTAGATGTAGTAATAACCCCCCTATACTGAATACATTAGAGTTAGATCTGTTATTAGTTAGATACAAGTATGCAGTGCTGAACGTCAATGATTTGTTTTGTGCAATTGCATGTTATCTGGACGTTGTCCAAACACTTTATGTACACACCATTTATGACCGGGCTCTAGACTCATTTTTACCACTGGTCACGCTGCTATGCAACTTTCTCTGTTGGTCGTACCAACTCCTGATTTGGTCACAATAGGTGTGGGTGATATCGTAAAAATATTACATCACGATAATGAAAGACATTTTCATGATACACGATGTTTATCACAATCCATGTGATCGTAAACAAAATGTAGAAAGTCTTAAAAAACACTATTCAGTTATTATCCCATACTTAGTAAAGTGATTTTTATTCAAAATGTGCTGCACAACATCCAATTAAACAGACTAATTTCACTCTTTATAATGAAACATGCAGTCGGTCAGTGTTCTATTGCCCACCCCTGGGTTACACTCGTTTTTTTATATTAATGAATGACCATACATGTTGAAGAATCATTTTCTTAATCTGTTGTTGTACCTCAATCATGGGCAGGGACCTACAGTATGCTTTTTTTTTACCAAGGAGTGCTCCTGATCTGAAATTAACAGGAGCACACTTCCCCTCATGTTAGTCCGCATATTAGCTTCTGTCTACATTTTATCTGTTATTATCTTATTGTGTAGTTTTTCCTTGCCATGGTCACCCTAGGTTTACTCAATTAGAGATTTGGACCTATATAATTATGAAGCTGCTTTGATACAACCCTCCCTTGTAAAAAGTGCCAATAAGGGGTAAGAGCTTTGATTAAGGGCTCAACAATAGCTGCTTTGTATTGCTTTGTAATCCTCAACCTTCTGGGTAATAGTCAATAGTCCAGAACCTTCAACTCTGAGCCAGCACTAGCTTAAATATGAGCTGATAATGTCCATGACTGCCTAGAGTTGCTCTGATCAACATGTGAGAAGGACATTCCATCCTTCCCACTCAGTGAGCATTACCAATTATGTTCACTTGAATCCCCAGTTACAGGCTGCGGTACCGTTGGGTTTCAAAATAATGATCTCCTAGTAATAGTGTGAACACTTTGATTGTTGTGCCACTCAGGACATTTGACACATTTCTATGAGGGAAACTGAACAGCTGAAGTTCTTCTAGGAAAATCTCAGTTATGTGCCCACTATTGCATCATAAAATTCAGCCTATGACGTTCCATTATGCAAATGCATGCCATGCAACACCGGGTTATCTTGAGAAAGTACATGCATGGTTCAGGGCCCTGCATGTACTAAACATCTAGATCTATCCAAAGTCTAGATGGCTGTTCAGTATTGCCCAGTCCATCTGTAAAAAACTTAGGTGTCATATTTGATTCAGATCTCTCCTTTGATGCGCACATTAGCAACATCACTCGAATTGCTTTCTTTCAATAATAATATGTAATATTGCTAAACTTTAAAAAATCCTCTTTTTTTAATGATGCAGAGAAACTGGTTCATGCGGTTGGATTACTGTAATGCTTTACTTACTGGATGCTCTAGTAAATCTATAAATAAACTTCAATTAGTTCAGAATGCAGCTTCTTTCGCAGTGTGCAGGACTTTTTTTAGTTCCTAGAATTAAAAAAGTCACAGCAGGGGGAAAGGCTTTCTCATACATGGCCCCCCCGCTATGGAGTAAACTTCCCACTTTAGTTTCAGACTCAGACACACACTCTAAATTTTTAAGTCTAGGCTAAAGACATACTTATTTATGCAGGCTTTTGACTAGATTTAGACCGGGATGCATGGCTTGGGTCACTGAGGCCAGAGTCTGGAGTCATGTCTGGCCTGCCTGCCTTGTCATGCCTTGTCCTTTGGCCGGGAGTGTCTGGTGGGCGGTCTGGCTGAACTGGGCTTCAGTCCTCATGATGTTGACTTGTGCATCCTTGCCTTAGACTAAGGGCAGAGCTGGGGGTTCATAGTCAAAGAGTCTAATGGTGATCAGAGACGTTGGGTTGCTGTCTTCTGCCTTCCGTGGGGTTGCCGATGTCTCATGTGATCCCTCTTGGCTGTGTTACAGACCAGTTCTCCTCTTTCTTTTTAACTATGCTGCTATAGCTAATGCTGCCGGGGTCTCATTCTACATGTGGCATCAGTGATTGTTAATAAACACTTAATCCATAACTAACTACATTTTCTGTTTTCTCTTCGAGCTGTGTTCCTGTACCGGTTTCGGTCCCACACATGATGTTCAACCGCTTCAGCTTCGCTCAGGCTGTTTCCTTCATCGGCTCCAGTCCCACCATGCCCGGGCCACTTGTGGCGACGGCAACAGCCTTCAAGGCAACCTTATGCAAGGGGTTCACCTGCATGAGGCTGTTAATGATAATGCTCAAAACCCTTCGAACACAAGGGCCGGACTCTAGCTCAGGAATAGCAAGACTTCAATCTAAACTTCCTGTGAAGTTCAGTGAGCACACACTCTCTGGCTGACGTTCCACAGCAGACAAAGCACTGCAGCACCCGCTGCTTTCCTACACAGCCAGCAAAAATGGACAATGTAACATAGCAAAGAATTATTATATAAGGAACGGAGCCAAGCCATCAAAGGTCACCCAAATAGCTGCCCAGACCATTATGATTTAATAGATGGGGCAATTTGCCATCGTAGAAAATGTTGCACAGTATAAAGAAACTCATCTCTTTTGTTATGTCAAAGTTATTGCTTAGACAAAGGGATATGGGATTAAAACCCACTTCCAGTTAATGAGTGGGGCTACATGCACTTAATAATCTCACATTATTCAGATTTCTGCAGTTAACTGATTATTCAAGGGGTCATGTATACAGCAGTAATCGGTTTTCTCAGTCTGCTAATGCCCGCAGAAGGGGTAACTTAAAAAACAAGGTTGCCTGATCCACTTATTTTCAGAGACTTAGTTTGGGCTTATTTACTTAGATCCGGTGCAGGATTCATTCGCTCTAGCAACCCTGGAATTAAACGCAGAACCCGTTAAACTGCTATCAAACACTTTGTGGAAAAAAGAGTATATACTCGAGAAAACAAATAACCTGATCATTTAATATTGAAGTTTGAAGCTTACATCACGTCTTTGTCTGAAAATATTGGCTGGTTCCAATTATTTTGCCTGAGTCATGTAAACCCAGAGGTTTCTCATTATCAGATTACCCTGTGTGGAGTTTGGTACATTTTCCCTGTGACTTTTGGCATTTGGAATGGCTACTGTCAATTGCACCTAGGTGTGAATGAGTGAATGTGTGATGTCCTGTGATGGACTGGAACCCTGTCCAGAATGTATTTTTGCCTTGGTTCTGGACCTTTTTGTGACCCTCATCAAGATAAAGCAGTTACTGCAGATGAATCAATGGATGAAGTTTGAAATAAAATTGAATGTAGACCTTTGTGATATTAAACCATTAGCTACTAAGAGGACCCTTAAGTATTTGAGTATAGGAAGATACGTCTAGACAACGGTTATACAGTAATTTTTAAATGTTGTTCTCATTGATTCAATTAAATAGGAATCTCAATTAACTAATTCTGATAAACAGTGGGTTTAGCCTTGAATGAGGACCACTGTTACAGGCAAACTCCTCCAGGACCAGTATTGGTCCATGGTCTTGTGAATGGGAATTTTGTAGTACATTCTTGCATGAAATGAAATGAGAAATTACAAGTCCTCCATTCTGATAGTCATTTGACGTTCGTTTTATTTGTTCCAGTGAGAGAAGATGAACATGATTATAAGATTAAATTGCTCATAGGTGCTGGCTGACACTCTATTGGTGCAAAGAATTCCAGTTTTTGAAAGCAGCACATCAGTACAACAACAGAACCCATTTTTAGTATTTCTACAACCACCAAAATGCCTCAAAGTGGTTAGCATTCAGGTCTAACACTCAGTATATTGTACACATTTACAGCATTTAGCAGACGCCCTTATCCAGAGTGACTTACAATTGAAACAGTCCTACAATCCAAGCAATTATGGGTTAAGGGTCTTGCTCAAGGACCCAACAGTGGAAGCTTGGCAGAGGTGGGATTTGAACCCTGGACCTTCTGGTCCATAGTCCAGCACCTTAACCGCTAGGCCACCGCAGTCCACAGATGGCACGAAATCTGACAGTACAGTGGAACCTCAGAATTCGAACTTACCTGGTTCCAGAAGGATGTTCGAACTCTGATTTGTTCAAAGTCTAAATCAAATTTCCCCATAAGAAGTAGTGTAAATAATTAATCCGTTCCTGACCCCAAATGATTGTTTTTTAACGCCTATATTTGTATGTAATTAATAATTAAGAGCATGAATAAAGCAAAGGAATGTAATACAATAATAATAATCAGTAAATACATGAAATAATTGAAATATAAAGACATGAAATAAGTAAAAACAAAGTGAAACTTTATAGCTGCTGAGATGAACGCAGTTTCGACACTTATTACTGGGAAAGACCGGAGACTGAGGGAGTGTCTGAGATTGCACCCGTAAACTGATATAATATAATATAATATAATATAATATAATATAATACAATATAATATGCCCATGCTCACACCCTAGTTGTTCTTTTTCTTGTTTTTATAGTGATTGGCATACCATATTGGTGCATTATCACCACCGACTGGACTGAATTACGTGCATCATCCTTGGAAGATCACACCATTGAGTGTTCTATTTAGGGTACCAATGTTCGAAGTCAGAATTTGTATTCAAATTTGGGGGCAAAAAAAATCAAATGGACAGTTCAATGTCCGAATTGATCGAGTGAAGAGGCGTTCAAATTCTGAGGTTCCACTGTATTACAAAGGAACTCAATAGGAGGAAAGGCAACGTTACATAGAATTAAAGAACCACCAGTCTGATCGTAAGTACTGGTACTGGGCTCATACTGACACCAAACCCTGTGCTGGGACTAATTGAATTTTATAGGGCTAGCACTGGAAATGCTGGATCAGTGTCCGATTGGAGTTGACCTATTTTCCATTCTGAGGGCTGACATATTTTATGCCTCGAACATGAGGTGTTAAGTGACATGACACAGATCACACCTAACTTGAAAAAGACAAACTGTCTTGGAACATGTCATCAACATGTTTCACATAACTTGCCAACACAAGACTGAAGGGAGGCGATTTGGTTTATAAGATGTTGGTATTAGATTAGTTTCTGATGCTCACAGCTTTGATATCTAAACTGATATCTGTATTGCTTGGAAAATAAGGAAATGAGATTATGTATCCTTGGCATAAACAATTCTAATCACGCTCATGAGATATAATCCTGAGCCATCCCTGAGTACTGGTATTGGGCTGATCCTGGTTTCAGATGCTGGACTGGATCGAATTTGGCATATTTCTCAAACCAAACCATGGGCAGTTTTTATCAGTGACCTGTGACCCAAATCATGCATGGGAACAGCAGCCAAGTTGTCCAACAGCAGACTTACATTATAGGATATTTTCCATAATTTGGTATGCAGAGCCATTCTTTTTACAGTGAACATGTCAGTGTCGGGTCAAAGTTGAGCTTTAGTAGCTAATAAAAATGCAAAATAAAACTGAGCGGTGCATCCACAGACCTTAACTAGCATTTATCACAGCACAATTTGATTTCTAAATAGTAAACAAATCCACAACGGTACTGAAGCAGGCAGATTTAGGACTACATTTTGCTTTAAGACTACACTGAGCTGAACTTAGCAGAAGAGGGTAAAGTGTTTTCCTAAAGAGGACTGTGGTGGCCTAGTGGTTACTGGACTATGGCTGAGAAGGTCCAGGGTTCAAATCACACCTCTGCCAAGCTGCTACTGTTCTTGAACAAGGCCCTTAACCCAGAAGTGCTTGTATTGCAAGATTTTATGAGCTGCAAGTCGCTCTGGCTAAGAGTGTCTGCTGCTAATTGCTGTAAATGTAAATTCTTAAAGGGTATTAGCTTTGCAGAGCCAGAATCTGAGCTCACAACCTTCCAAATAGTAAACCAGAGCCTTAACCAATGAGCTTCCACCACTTACCACTTCTTGTTGCTCCATTTCAGTGGTGTGCTATTTCTGAACCCAAAGCCTGTTGGAGGGCCAACGTGGCTCAATAAGCCATTAGTGCAAACAGAGGTCACTTTTGCAGACGGTGATCCCCTGACCAGCATCTTCTCCCTCAGGCATGACCAACTGTGCCTGCGCAACATCCAACTTGGCCTGGTATATGTTCATATGTTTGTCAAAATAAATCTTTATTACTATTATTATTTACAACTTTCGTCCTTGGACCATTTCCCTCCCATACATTTATTTATGTAGTCGTTTCCTTTGCATTATCTTCATCAGGTTGTGAGGGTGGAGCCTACCCTGGATGGGGTGTCAGTCCATCACTCAGGACTTGGGAGGGGTCATTGTTGCAGAGTTGGTGACACTCCCCACATTTAATCAGAGCGACTTACAACTGATTCAGTCTTAAAGCCGTTGGTGGAGGTGGGACTGGATACCTGGATCCACTGCTCCAACACAGTTCCTCATCTGGCTCCCAACCCTCAGACACAGCAAATTATGTGCCTGTAAGGCACCAGACTTGGCCAGAAGGTACTGCCAGGGCTCAAAGCCAAGTCACAGCAGAGGGGGCTAGTGAATGCTGCTGGGGCACCCTAATTTAATTTTATATCATGGAATTGTAATACAATACTGCACTATCACAACTGCAATCCACATATTGTATGTTAGGGTGTTTTTACTTCTGTTTAGATCAATGCGTTCATTCTTTTACCCTAGATATACAGATGACGCATACAGTCCTCGCGGACAAAGCCAATTTGCATATACACCTGTCTGATAGGGTTATTAACCTACTTAACCCATATATTATCATGCCAAATAAATTAGCTGTTGTAGTACAGCAGTTGTAATGACACACGTATTACCGCAGCCTCTAGTGCAGAAAGTTTAATTAAACATAAAGTTCTATTTAACATATACAGCATCAGCGTGAGCAGACTGATTGCTGAGCAACCTTTGGCTGGCTCTGAGCTCCTTAAAAGTGCTGTGATGAAGAGGATGAGCAGGTTTTCAAACACAATTGCGTGTGCTGGATCTGTGCTCCACAGCGTGAGGACCACGCATGGATCGCGGGACAGTTGCAGGACAGTTGCGGATTAGTTTCTATTTGAGAATTACAGTGTAGTTGTGAAGGAAAGCTGAAGCGCCGTGGAGGAATGAAGGGCAAGATGACGTCAAGAACTGCGTCTTTGCAAAGCACAGTCAAATGCGCAGTATCGTACACACTTCACCATTTCAATATTTGCTCGCGTCATAAATACAACAGTAAATGCACTACAAAAGACAGTTCCTCACTCCATACATGTACTATAAGTACATGCATATCTGTGATAGAATAAAGCATCAATATGTGGTGGTCAGTGTTGATATTAAATGTGCTCAGGATGGGAATCCATCCCATATTGTGAACCCTGTGCTCTATGTATTTATTTAAAGGATATCATCTGAAGGCTCTGAGATAAAGCTGTTCGACTTGAAGATCGTTTTTCATCTAGTTCTAGGTTTAATTTGTCTAAACAAGAGGGCAGTGCTTTGTGAGCCGGAGCACATATTTCTCTCTGGGTTACGTAAAACCGTGTTGTTTTTGGACGATGGGAGAAACATCTTGCACGTCTCCCAGTGGCACAGGCATTACGAGTCGCCAGGATGGATGTTCATCCAGTTTTGAAGGGAAAGGCTCTACTCACATTGTTATTTAGTCTCAAAAAAGGCTTCAACCTGGGATGCACCAATTCCAACTTAGTTAGAGCATGCTGGAGCAGTGTCTGATCTACTTTTCAGTGTCATGCGGTGTTGTTGAGTGATGTGGCACAGCACACAAATTCCCTTAGGTCATCATCATGCCTCTGATGTTTCGCATAATTTCACAACAGAATCTTGCACAGGGCTGATCTTTAAAATGAATATTTTATGGAAGACGAAAACCTGGGGTTGAGCATCTTCAGTTAATCAATGACCAAGCTCACAGCACGGATCAGTACACTCTCACTAACATATTTGGCTTTTAGATACACTCAGGTGCGCTCACGTAATACAGCAGCCCACCACTTCAAGAACTCGGATTTGAGTCCTGATGCCTTCAGGACGTCCCAGAGACAGGTGACTTGTCGTGTCTGAAGGAGGCTGGACGGCAGGGACCATAACCTGGTTGGACCGATCGGTAGATCTGCCCTGCATCTCCTGACAAAAACATCTCGAAAGTGAGGCCATTTCTCTCTCTGAGCAAGACTGAAAGACTGAGTCACGCTTCTATAACTAGCAGATGGAACTCCTTTCTCCTTACTCCCATCCAAAGACTAGAATGCATCAGCTACAACTCATACAAAAATCTGCTGCTCGAGTGCTGACTAAGACCAAAAGGAGAACACACATTACACCTAGTCTCGTCTTTACACTGGTTACCTGTTCGTTTTGTATCGATTTTTAAAATTATTTTATTAGTTTGTAAGTCACTACATGGGCTTATGGCCTTGCACCAGACCTCTCAGAAATGCCTTATGAACCTCACTCAGATCCTCCGGTTCTTCTCGTTCAGTCATCCCTCAAATAAGAAATTGTGGATTAAGGGCTATGTTCATGGCCCCTACAGTGGCAGCCTGACAGAGGAGGGTTCAAAACCCACCTCTGCCAGGCTGCCACTGTTAGGACCTTGAGCAAGACCCTTAACTCACAATTGCTTGGATTGTAAGATTGTATCTAATATAAGTTTCTCTGGATAAGGGCGTATGCTAAATGACGTAAATGTAAATGTTAAACAAAAACCATTAAGCTCCAAACTGCTTGAGCAGCCTTTTAGTAGATGTGAGAGGAGCTCAAATTATTAAAACTTTCAAAAGTAAATTAAAAACCTATTTATTTTACATAAATATTTATATTTATGTCATTTTTTATAAGTATTTCTTATCACACTTATTTTACTTACTATTTTATACTACTCACACTCTTGTTTTAGTTTTTGTACTGTTTTAATTTCTACTTTTGATTTTTATCTTTTTTTTTCATCCTAGTTACTCATCCTTTATTCTTTTATTTTAAAACAATGTTTTTGTCTATTTTCAAGCACCTTTTTCAATTGAATCTGTTTGAAAGGTGCTATACACATAAAGATTGATTGACTTATGGTTGTAAATACAGACATAATCTTTTAACATTTGCAAACTGGCCAAATCCCAATTGCTGGAGAAGAAATCAACCCATAAAAAGTAAAAAACAATTGCTTAGTTAGTCACATTTTGCCTGAAAATGCAAAAAAAATGCAGCAGAAAGTGGTTACATTTCTCATAGAATCACTAATACACTACAATAATACAACTAGTCAAGCCCTCACCACTTAATTAACGTGCCAGCTTTAACAAAAAGGGAAAGTCCAAATGGAGATCCCCACCTCATCATTGCACAGTACAGACATGATGTCTGTATAGTTATCTAAGCCGAGTCAAATGAAGCTCACATGCTCCTGATTTCATTATGCTGCTGATCCAGCGATGGAGAGAGAGCAGTGGACCTGAACAACACTCTAACCAGTAATCATACAAATACATGTGACCAACAGTCAAATACAATCAAATACCTGCACCACAACGGATGCTGCAGTATCTTAAAGGAACAATGCCGACAATCTTCCACTAAGGCTACAGACGACTGCAAAATACATCATTAATGACGTGAACAAAAACCTTTGAGAAACAAGGGTTGTATGGACTGCCAACCGAAAAAGGAAACAGGAACTTAATGCTCCAGAAACCATGATTTCACCAATAGTGTAAGTGTTTTGCTTTTACTTTTCACTTTCAATCCATTACTCACTAAATCACATGAGATTTTTCAATAAATAAGCTTTTTGCTAATGATTTTGGCCAACTGTAGGTAAATAAAAATGTTTTAAACATTAACTTATCATTATTTATCATAGGTTCCCTTTATAAAAGATACACAGATCTACCAAAGACTCATAAAACTCCCCAGTTCATATTACATTTAACTTATGATGGATTTGTTGGACATATCTCCATCATAAATCAGGAGCACCTGTACAATACAACCCCATTAATGCATGTAATGCCTCATACAGTGTGGATTGTCCGGTGGTCTGGAACGGATTCATTCAATTTACATTATTCCATATGGGAAAAACTGGCTCTGTACTCATCATTTTCGGTTCTCGACAAGCCTTCTGGAAGGAATTAATGACGAGAACTGAGGTACCACTGTAGTTTCAGTACAAGACTAGACTGCCAGTTGAAGAGCAACAAAGAGAACTAGATAAAAAAAAAACAGAACTGGTGTAATAGTGTTTCCCTTGCTTTTGTGAAAGTTACAGGAACTTACTCTTCCGTGTCTGTGATGAAACTGAACCATCTGTCTAGCTTTAGGTGCGCACTACTGACGCAACTTTCAACACACCTGAGACTTCAAAGGAAAAGGGAAACCATCCCATGGTGAGACGAAAACAGAAAGATAATAAATACCCAGGAAAGGACCTGGGGGACCAGAGCGGAACCCGGATCCAAAGACGACTGGGACGGCACCCGGAAATAAGGAACACTACTAAATGTACACTACAAAAATGTAGACAAATTATTGCTTTGTTCCTTTTCTCTTGGGTTCCTTTTACAACGTAGCCTCCTTTTTTTGAGTGAAAATATCTGAAGTAATTTTATATACAGATTTTAATTTAATTTAACATTTGCGAATTGTATTTTGACAAACTCCGAGCACCTCAGAGCACACAAAGCCATGTGCACCCCCTGTGATGTTTGGCGCCACCGTGAGGGGTGCACAGACCCCAGGTTGGGAACCATGGGCTTAGGAGACCGTACTACATTAGTCCCATGCTAAAAAACTTTTATATTTAACCAACAGTATGCTGACTGTGTAAACATGAATCACAGGTGTCAGAAGGGAGTGGCTGCAGAAGGTATGAAGACGATTGATGAATGTTATGGAACTGCTGATTTGGATCCCACTGCTTTGCAAGTCAAAAACAGTTCCATAGTAAGCTCTGGCTGTACTGACTGAAAACACAAGCTGAAAACACAGAATCATGACACATACACACCCTTTTCTTCAGAGTAACACTACAATCTTATCTTAGCACCACTAACACAATGTACATTACATTAATGATTGGCTGCTGAGGCATATATCTGTAGGCCAGATGTATTTGAACTCCTACACAAGTTCCCTTGGGGGCATAAGTGGGGATAAGCATAATATATCTGCTTATATATTTGGCCCTAGTGGGTCTGGATACAACACCAAGAACCCTGGGCGCAAGGCATCGATAGTTAGACCACTGGTTTCCAATGCTCAGCCTCTTTGGTTCAATCCCCGCCACTGGCTATAAGAGAGCTGTCAGTTACAGAGTTGTGGTTTGGTTAACTGGCACCATAATACCCAGCACTTGGTTCCCTGGCACAGGTTAAGTCCATACTCCGGACATAAGGACCAGGTGGTTGGGTTCTGTACAGATTCTGATCCCAATGGGGGTTCCCAATTCTAAGTACTCCTCAGGCTGGGGCTTGGTCTACTGCAGATCTGTGGATCTGTTCACATCATATGACTTATGATCAGGGGTGCCTCCACATTAGACGTACACCCTGGACTGTATGCCAGTCCATCACAGGGCATCACATACTCACACCAAGGGCCAATCCTCTTACTAGCATGTTTTTGGGATGGTACCCGGAGGAAACTCACATGAACACAGAGTGAACATGCATTTATTTTATTCGGTGGCAAGATGGGGCAGCAGGAATTGTGGCCATAATGCTCCAACTGTGTGTCTGTATGTAGTTTGGCAAGTTCTCCACATAGGTTTAGGCCTTTTGGCTACTCTACATTGCATATATGGCTGTCAGTTCTCAGCGTTTAGGCTCCAGACCAGTTCTAACCTTCAACAACAACAACTGAGCTGAGGACCTTGTTTGGGGGCCCCAACAAAGGCAGCTTGAAGGAACCAGGAATCGAGCATACAACTGGTAAGTAGTTCAGTGCTTTAACTACAAAGTTATCTTACTGAGCAGTGAGTGTTAAGTGTCTACTTCAAGGGCACAACTAGTTTCTGGTTTAGTCCAGAGCCTGAGCCATCCCTAGATACGATTAATGGATTACAGTACATAGTGCACTTTTTTACATACAGCACTGTGCAAAATTATTAGGCCACCTTTAGATTAGCTATACCATTTTTTAAGCTATATAGTTATTTCTCGGTCTCTTTTTTAAAATACAACCAAAAAATACAGGAAATTTGTCTCAAAAATGAAAAAAAAAACATCTTCTATAGGCTAGTGGCAAGTATTAGTGTGGCCTCCCCTTATAGTTTACATTTACATCATTTAGCAGACGCCCTTATCCAGAGCGACTTATAATTGGTACAATCTTACAATCCAAGCAATTGTGGGTTAAAGGTCTTGCCACCAAACAGTGGCAGCTTGGCAGAGGTGGGATTTGAACCCTGGACCTTCTGGTTCAGAGTCCAGTATCTTAACCACTAGGCTACCACAGTCCCAGTTGAGCAATACCAGCATTTGGCAGGGATGCCAAGTTGACCCTTTTACAGTCCGAAGACGCTTGATCAGGAATGGTGTTTTTGAAAGGGTAGCAGCCAAGAAACCGCTTTATTTTCTGAAGGAGAACAGGATGAAAAGGCTAGGTATGCTAAAGCTTGCAAAGATTGGAATGAAGACCAGGGGAAAGAGTATTACGGAGTGACAAATCCAAGTTTGATGTTACATATGGTCATTATACCATTGCTAAAACAACAAATCTAATGGTGGCCTAAGACTTTTGTGCAGTACTGTGCAAGTGTGCTTGAATACACCTTCAGTGACCTTGACAATGTCAAATCTCCAACTAAAACTTAGTGGGTGTTGCAAAACAGCCGACAGTCCACTCATAGATCCGCACAAATCAGCGTCAGGCAGAGAGTTCTGTTAGCTCTTCCAATAACACTTCATCATATGCTATTGTCATGACACATTATCATAATAACACACTGTATTCATAATTTCCTGAGCAGCTTATGAAGACTCCCATTCCTGAGAAATCGTCACCGGCAGAAGCCTAATGCTCTCTGACAATGAACAGCCTCCCACTGTCAGAGCAAGCCTGAGTGAGACAAGCAACTCCTGCACAGTGTCGTGAGATATCCAGCAAACCTGAGCATAAACACACAGAGAACTCTGAGAATAGCCTTAAACACATTGTCTTCCTCCAATTTCCATCCAAAAACATGCAGTAAAATGAATCCAGATAAAGATATGTCACTGACACACTTTCACAGCTTCTTCAGCAGGTGCTATAATATGTACACAATATGTACAAAATGTACCCACACACAGGATATTACATTCAGTTACAGACAGAGTTCCATTGCTCGAAAAATAGGTTGTTATGGTTTTAAAAATTGTAATTAATGAAGTGATTTCAGTTCAGGAAGGCTAAAGCAGAATTGGGCAGTATAAAAATAGTTATTGTACAATAATTAGTAACAACTGTCATTAACTTTTATACCAATTCAGTTTTCAAATATCTATGTTATATCGGTTTATTTTTAGGACTGTATTGTTGTAAGCCACTTGTAAGCAGTCACACACAAAATTTCTTATAGCCAGTTAACTTAAGACGTTTTCTAATCTAAAGCTCAGTTACATAAAAACAAGTCTAAATAGGTACCTGCTGTTTTTATATTGTATTTTCACATTAGGTTTCTTTCGGTTTTATTTCATTAATAACATTTTGTTTATTCGCTTTTTTATTATGCGTATTAGCCATTCAAATTGAAAAGGTTTTAATTTGTCACTACACAATCACACAAATGTGTCTTATAGGATGCTGTTTACTTCCTATTTTAAAGAGCATTTATTTAAAAGCAAGCATAAATAACCTCAAAAAACACTGCCTTTTTGTTGTTTATGTTTTTAATGTACATTTTCCTTTTTTACTTGTCTTTTTCCTATTTATTCAATATTGTAATAAGGAAGTTTAATGTAATGGATTGTAAAGTAAGCACATGAATTTCTTTCTAGTAGCAAGATTGAAGGTTTATTTACATTTACAGCAGACGCCCTTATCCAGAGCGACTTACAATTGATACGGTCTTACAATCCAAGCAATTGTGGGTTAAGGGTCTTGCTCAAGGACCCAACAGTGGCAGCTTGGCAGAGGTGGGATTTGAACCCTGGACCTTCTGATCCATAGTCCAGTACATTAACCGCTAGGTTACCACAGTCCCACAGTTTATTTCCTTATCTAACATGCAAATGTTGAAAAAGTGTTTGCGAATTCTGACATTAAAGATACAAAACTATTCCTTCATGCTCTGGTGCTGCAACACCGACCCATGCCTGGCCCAGTAATGGACTGCCGCCCCATTCGGAATTCTGAATTTAAACCAGCAAACTCAAGATGAAAATATTAGGACATCAGTCTGAAAACAGAATCTAAAAAGTGGGAGTGTTTTGGAATGGCCAAGTCAAAGTCCTGACCTTAATCCAATACAAATATTGTGGAAGCCATTAATATAAGGTAACCCAACAAAATGTTTTTCCGAATTGTCCATGTTAGACATGATGGCCAGCTATGTTCATTTTGGAGAGCAGTGGCTTTCTCCTTGCACCCCTGCAAGGTTGTCAGGTGTCTCATTAACATTAGCCAATGTGATGGACCTTTAGGTGCTTAGACGTTACCCTGGGCTGCTCGAGGACTATTACACACCTTGTTCTTGGACTGATCTCTGTTGGTCGAGCATGTAACAATGGTCTTGAAATTCCCCAATTTGTACACAATTCTTTAGGGATGGGTTTGTAACCTTTTCCAGCCCGATCAGCATCAGCAGCTCTGTTCTTTAAATACAACAGGGCACCCCATGTTTTCATCCCATTGCTTGCAAACGCTTGACTCGAACTTCATCTTCAAATCAACTGCTAATCCTAGGTGTTCACATACTTTGGCCACTCACAGATATGTAACGTTGGCTCGTTTTCCTCAATAAAAAGTGATCAAGTATAATATTTGTCTCATTTGTTTAATTGTGTTAGTTCTGTGTATCTACGTTCAAAGCTGATGTTTCAATATCTGATGTTTCAGTTCATATGTATGCAGAAATAAGGCTTCACAAACTTTCAAGCACCACTGTAATACAATCAAAACAGCCTATGTATAAAATCAAGTATGGATACAGCAGAATATGAAACACAGTGAGCAAGACAGTGCATACTCAGCATTTCAGGTCTGATTTAGTGATTTAGGACCCAAAGTTTAAGTGCTCAAGTCAGGCTGCCACTGATGGGCCCTTGATCAGGGCCCTTAAGTATTAACTGCTTGGGCTGTACCATGTAAGAGTTACTAAGGGGGATACGTACTACGTCTCACTGTATAATTATTAATGAACATGCAACAGAGCTACAGCTTATTCTGTCTATTTAAATCACAGCTCTCAGAGACCATCAGAAGGACCCATGTCGTTTAACAGTATGGAATCAGGACTCATTACCAGGCTCAGGTATGCTTCGAGCTTGGACTGAATAAAAAAGCAGCTCAGTGCATCTGGGCGCACTTCTGGAGAGACCTGACCTTCTGTCCTGAGTATTACGTAACTGCTACATGCCATATTGCATTTTACTACACTACTGTATTCCATAATAGTACTGCTGTCACTATGGTGACCAACTCTGTAACTTTGTATTGGCATACTATACTATACTATACTATTGGGTTTAGTGAGGTGTTAGACACCAAACACTTCCAAGCAAGATGAAAATATGGGCATTAAAAAGCACTTCAAAATAATATGGGCAGTAAATGCAGAGAAAATACTTATAGCTAATTATTAGTATTATCATATTATAATGATTTTATTACTCCCATTATCAATAATAATAATAATAATAATAATAATAATAATAATAATAATGAATCTGCATTATTATTATTATTATTATTTTTTATTATTATTATTATTATTATAGGCTATCATTAAAGTTTCCCTCTCAGTGTTTTCTGTAGTATTTTATCTCCACTATCAATAAAGCAGAATACATTGAAATAAGGCACTGAATACAACAAACTGTATATTACTGTACTCCGTAACAGTACTACTGTCACAATGGTGACCTACTCTGTATAGGCATACTATTAGTATTGTAGTATTTAGTGAGGTATGGGACATAACCAAATACTTACAAGCAGTCTGAAAATATGGGAACTAAAAAGTACTTAAAAATAACATGGGCAGATGTAAATGCAGAGAAATAAACATTGGTGTTATAATCATTTTATTACTCCCATTAGTAATCTTATATATATATACGTATGTATATATATATATGTATATATATATATATATATATATATATATATATATATATATATATATATATATATATATATATATACGTATATATATATATATACATATATATACATATACTATACCACGTATTATGTATACGTATATATATATAACAACAACAACAACAACAACAACACATATATAATAATAACATAACTAATATAAACATTATTGTTGTTGTTGTTTTTATATATATATATATATTATATATATATATTTATATATATATCTATATAATATAAACCTAATAATAATAATAATCAACTGTATTGTCTATAATATCCACATGTACTATTATTATTATTATTATTATTATTATTATTATTATTATTATAGGCCATCCTTATAAAGTTTCCCTCTCAGTGTTTCTGTAGTATTTTATCTCCACCATCAATAAAGCAGAAGTGCGCACTGAATACAACATTTTTTTCCGTGAACCTTTACAGCCCAGCAGCAAAACACCTTTGCTGTAACTGCATGGCGCCCAGTTGAACCCAGAGCTTCACACCTTTACCTTGTACAGGTGACTATCGGACTCAGAACGGCCTGATAACAGATCATAATATGTTAAATTCCTACCTGGAGGATTTATCAGTCGTGTGGTGAGGGTCTCGGTGTCAGATCGCTGGTCTGGCTAAACGGTAATCCAGTAAAGCAGTGTATCCGTGTGAGACGGCGGAGTATTTGGAGGTATGCGCACGACAGCCTGCCTCCTGCTTCAGTAATGCACAGAGCCGTAATCCGTCCGAAGCGCAACGCCTCCCACAGCCACTTCACACTCCAGCAGCCCTGACAGCCCTCAGCCGCTCTCTAAGTTTATGTATATATGCTCAATCAGACTGCAGAAATCACATAGGGTACGGCTACAACGTCATCTGCAGGATGTGCAGTGGTATTACAAGTCACATTAGTTTGGGAGCATGCGCAGATCTAAATGCGCAGAGGAACTTGCTGTACTGTATAGCAGAAGACCAATGGCATAACGCAAAGCAACGCATCCTGTTAATTCCCACTTCAGGTCATGGCTACAGCTGGGGGTCTGGAACTTAACCCGGACTTCACTGGGCAGACAGAGGTACACCCTGGGTCCATCTCTGGGTCCTGACCTCACCCGGGATTTGAACGCACACCCTCAGGGGCTGCAGTTTTCAGCGGCTGGCTCTCCACTAAGCCACCACAGCTGTACAGGACTAGTAGTGATCAGGGGAGGAGCCAGACATTTTAAACATTCAGGGTTTAGCTCAAAGGTTCAGAACCATTCTCCGTTTACAGCAGCAATGTGAACTATTTAGTGGGACTGTGGTAGCCTAGCGGTTAAGGTACTGGACTACCTTAACTGCTAGGCTGGACCCAAAAGGTCCAGAGTTCAAATCCCACCTCTGCCAAGCTGCCAGTGTTGGGTCCTTGAGCAAGACCCTTAACCTACAATTGCATGGACTGTAAGATTGTACCATTTGTAAGTTGCTCTGGATAAGGGCGTCTGCTAAATGCTGTAAATGTATTTTTCAAGCCAGATGAGACAACAGAATGCCTAAAAATATCTGTACATTTTGAAGAACAACATCATCCTGTGGAGCTTTACATTTGTACTATTTTGTATGTAACTGTTTTCCAACTCTCTATCATTCTGTATTCCTTGTACAACAAATGTTAAGGAAGACTAATTTTAAATTCTGCCCCCTAAAAAGAGGCAAACATTGTCTGGTATTTATATGGAACATTGGTTCCATATAAATACCATTGGTGGGGTAAATAATTACTAATCTTGAAACCTACGTCTGTTATACTTTGTTGGAGTAGAGTTCACAGAAAACAAGTCAAGTCAAGTCAGATCTATTTATATAGAGCTTTTTACAATGGAGCATTGTCTCAAAGCAACTTTACAAGTTTAGATTATCTCCTAATAACTACGTCCAATCCCAAATTGAGCAAGCCTAGGGCGACAGTGGCAAGGAAAAACTCCCTAGTTATAGGAAGAAACCTTGGGAGGACCAAGAATCAAAAAGGGACCCAACCTTCTTTTGCGGCGTAGATGATAAATCTAAGAGCGAAACTAAAGTCATGGAGTCATGGTCGAATAAAATGTGAAGTATGCACATCGACATTAAGTGGTCCAGGTATGATGGGGCTGGAGCTGATGACGGAAGCAGCTTGAGTGGAGCTCCATCAGATGAACATCATGTGTGGGGCAGGAACTGCCGGAACACAGCTCGGAGAGAAAACAGAAAATGTAATTAGTTATTGATTAAGAGCACAGTGTCTATTAACAATCACTGATGCCAGTGTAGCATGAGACCCCGGCAGCATTAGCTATAGCAGCATAGCTAGAAAGAGGAGAATTGGTAGGAAACACAGCCAAGAGGGATCACATGAGATATTGGCAACCCCACGGGAGGCAGAAGACAGCAACCCAACGTCTCTGATCACCATAAGACTCTTTGAGTATGAACCCCCAGCTCTGCCCTTATTCTAAGGCAAGGATGCATGAGTCAAGATCACGAGGACCGAAGCCCAGTTCAGCCAGACCGCCCACAATCAAGGATCCCAATAATGCCAACTAAAGGTGGTCTTCAAGCATGGAACAATATACTAGTAGAAGGATGTTTGCTCTTTACATATTTATAATATTAAATTCCGTTACAGAATAGCAAAGTATAAACGTATTAAAAACAAACAACACAACTTGTACTTCTTTCAATCTACTCAATTTGTTCTCTTTAACTTCTCTCACTCTCTGAGCTCTACTCATTCGTCCCTGGAATTATTTCCCACTGAAAGAAGAAATATAAAACAGCACTATATGAGGTACACCTGTCCCAAAAAAGAGGAAATATCCAGTTCTCTGGGTATAAATGCTTTGATGATACTGGAGGTCAGAGGAGAATGGCCAGACTGGTATGAGCTGACAGAAAGAGACAGAAACTCAAATATACAGAAAAGCATCTCTGAATGCACATGTGGAACGTTGAAGCAGGTGGGCTACAGCAGAAGAAGACCACACTGGGTGGCCCACAGGCATGGGCAAAGTGTTGCCTGGTCTGATGAGTGTGAAAATGGATTTTAGAATTATGGACACAAAATATCATAACTCTTCACAACTCTTCCTGAATAGAAGTTCTTAAAAGAATAAAAGCTTGAGATTTCCTCATGAACTCCTTTTTGCAGTTCCTATACTTTGCAAATTTGATGTCAAAGACATATTTTCTAGTTTAACCTTATTTCTCCTTGAGATTTGCACTCACTTCCAAGCTGGATATTGCTATTACACTGTCCTTAATGCTCTCGATAAAGTCTTTTTGATGGAGATTAAAAGTGTCATGTCTAGGTTGTAAGATGTTGCTGAATGAATTTGTGAGATCTAAAAGCAAGGTTCAGTGCAATTCGTCCAGAAACACAGCGGAGCTCCATCAGCATTCAGAGCGGTGTTAACCTTGTGACAGCAAGGCCGATCTGGCACCCTGGAGGTCGTGTGACCTTTGCTGTCCACTGTCGACACGCCTTGCCCGGCGGCTTGAGCTAGCAATCTTTGCTGAGATGGCATTGACAACCAGCAGGCGAAAAAACAGTATTCAAAGTATTTTTCCTGTGAGCATATGTGAGCATCTGAATCTCAAAAACAGATATGAGAATTATAAAACTAACAGCAGTCTCAAGACCAAGGGGACACGTCAGCTTGGATGCCAGCTGCTGATGCACAATGCTCTCAAAAGTATTTCTTACATAAACCTTTTTATTCACCCTTACTATGTGTGTTGGGCTTCACCCTGTTCTCTATTTGTTGCTTTTTTGCCCTGTTTGTTTTCTTACTGGCTCATTTCTGTCATTTTGTTTTTCTTCTCCTGGTCTATCTCTCACAAGGTGGTACTATGGTGCAGTGGTTAGCACTGTTGCCTCACAGCTCTGCGATCCCTGCTTCAATCCCACCCCGGGCTCTGCCTGTGTGGAATTTTCATGTTTCTTCCATGTTCACGTGGGTTTTCTCCCACATTCCAAAGACGTGTGTTAGGTTCATTGGTGTTTCCAAGGTGTCCCTTAGAGTGTGACTGTGTCTGAGTGTGTGGATGTATGTGCCCTACGATGGATTGGCGCCCTGTCTAGGATTGTTCGTGCCTTGTACTCTGTGTTGCCGGCTAGGCATCGGCTCTCCTGCGACCCTGACCAGGATAAGCCGATGAGACAATAAATGAATGAATGGTCTCTGTCTCCATCTAGTGGCGGTAAATTGCTCTGCTGTTTTCCTAGCCAATCGATCTTTCTCTCTGTTAATTGGCACACATGCTTGTGATTTTCTCCTCGTTAGCTCCGTCTGTTTAAGCCTTGCTTTTCCTCTCACTGTTTGGCAGCTCGTTGGTCGACTTATGTAATGTTTTTCTACGCTGCCTCTCCCCTGGTTTTGGCTTTTTCCTGTTCCATGAAAGAAATTTCTTCTGTGTTTCTCTTAGTCCACCTAGTCACACCTGGTCTTGGTCTCCAGCCTCCACAACTGGTCTCATGTCTAGTGTCCAGCCGCTACACCTTGTTTCCAGACTGGTTTCCACACCTGGCACAAGTCTCCATGCTAGGTCCCAGGGTTTCTTAGCTTGTAGGTTCAAGCTGTGGTTCTTAACTCCTGTCCCTCATGCCCAGTCCCAGGCTCCCATACCTTGTTCACCACTGCTGTTCGCCTGCCAGTGGTTATTCCTCAATAAACTGCACTTCACATCATGTCACAAAGCTCAGATTATAAAGTTGTTGGTGAGTGTAAATTCCCCAGCTCTCAATCTGATCGAGCATCTGTTGGATGTGCTGGACAAAGAAGTCCAAATCACAGAGGTCCCACCTCACAACTTACAGAAGTTAAAGGATCTGCATCTAACGTCTTGGTGCCAGATCCCACAGGACACCTTCAGAGGTTTCATGGAGTCCATAGATGGACTGGTCAGAGCCTCTAGGGAATAAGGGGGAGCTACACAATGTTGGGAATAGTGACTGTAGAACCATTTTAGACAGAACTAATTTACAGTATTTATCAGACGCCCTTATCCAGAGCGACTTACAATTGGTACAGTCTTACAATCCAAGCAATTGTGGGTTAAGGGTCTTGCTCAAGGAGCCAAACAGTGGCAGTGGTGGGATTTGAACCCTGGACCTTTTGGTCTATAGGCCAGTATCTTAACCACTAGGCTACCACAGGCCAACAATATGTGTCTCGCAGTCGAATAGCAAAAATGCGATACTGGAGTTTAAAATAATTGTTAATTAAATAACCTGTTATTGAAGTTAATTTTGAGAGCCCCAGTATCTTTAGGGATGGAATGCAACTCACATTTTATACGTGATTAATGCAGAAGTTTGAGCAAATCCAAAGTGTTCACTAAGCTAGCATATAAATACATACCTGAGTAATACTTTTCCACGTGTGTTTGTTTGAACTGAATGAAATGTTCATCTACTGTTATGCACCCCTAGGTTTCCCAGGGACTTTGTGTAATCTTATACAAATACAAATTCAGACCGAATGAATGACACCCAACTCACGCAACACAACTCGCGACAGAACAGACCCATAGATGGCGATATTTCCCCAGAGGTTTTGGACAGTCCAGTCAGAGACAGTAAGGGGAAACGGTAGTTATTTTAACATTTTATATAGAAAAAAAGGATCAAGGGCTTTTGAGAACACCCTGGGCTTATGTTGGAGACTATGGTGTATTTTTAGAGGTGCTTGTGTCAGAATTGGAAACGATGGAAATGGGATTAGAGGCAATACTCCTTTGGATGTTCTCAAGATAATCTCAGATTGCTGACCGGGCTGCTGTCGTGGACTTGTCAGTATATTTTTTAACTATCGCTTAGGTATGTTGATTTATTGATAATTATTGTTTATGTTAAAAGTATTTTGAACTGAATCTTCACCACTATATCCCCGCTTGTTGTTATGTTGAGGATAATAACAGATGTAACAGGTGGGCATAGTAAAGATGAATTAATCGAATTGAGTTTAGTTTTGTGATTGGTAACTGAAGAGATTTGTTTCTATGGACTTTTATTTTGAAAGCGGAAACTAGATCCTGTGTGTTGGGACCAAGTTGTGATAGGTACATGTGTATAACAAGTGTTATTTGTAGAAATGTCAGGGTTAATTATGCCATGTCGCCGTGTGTGTCTGCCTGTACTGAGATCCGGGTGGAAAAATCAACAAGGAGCTTGCAGATTGTCTTCAGTGTTTAGTGGAATTAAAGGAATAACCGTAAGTGAGCAGAAGAACCTGTTAGGCTTGTGTAGCGCACGTGACCAGGTTGGCTTATGTGTTTATTAATTGTTTTTTTTATTCTCATGTTTAAACCTAATTCATCTCAAGCAGGTTTGGTTTAATTAACACTGCTAACCATACAAATGTTTGGTTGTATCCTTGGAGTTGCTGTCTGTAGTCCGTTCCCATACCTTACCTTCCCATAGAATTGTATGTTATTTGACTGGTGGACTATTTACTTATCATCAAATACTTTAACCCTGAGTGGTTTTCCCAGGACTTACAAGCTGCCACTGTTGAGTTCTTGATTAAGGCTTAATTCTCAATTGCTTGGACTGAACCTAGTCAGGTTGTATGAGTTTTAAGTCGCTCTGGATAAGGGCCCATAGAATTGTATGTTATTTGACTGGTGGACTATTTACTTATCATCAAATACTTAACCCTGAGTGGTTTTGGCATCATGGTATTATTGATGTTGGTCAATTTGTAAAAAATAATCGTCATTAAAGGCCACAGGAGAATTATCTCATTGTGCACAGGAAGCTGTTGTATCTGAACGTGTTCCTACAAGCTGTAACCACAAAGTAAATGCTGCTAATAAAGTGATCAGTCAGTGTTTAAAACACGACCCAAATGGGATTTTATTTCACTGAAGACCGTATGAACCCAGGATGGATGGATGGATGGATAGATAAATAGATATTTTGTCTTGGCAACTTAATTTCATTTGCTAATAAACATCTTCGTGCATTTCAGGCCTGCGACACACCTCAAAAAGAGTTGGGACAGGGGCAATTTAGGGCTAGTGAGATGTCAAAAGGTCATTGTAAACATAATTTGGTACAAAAACAGTATTCACAAAAGTCTTTGAGGTCCGTTGATGAACTCTTTGAGAAGATTGATGAAGTCTTTGAGAAAATTATTGAAATGTTTAAAAACCATGCTCCTCAAAGAAAAATTGGAAGTGATTTGCATATTTCTCCTCTAAAATACATGACATCATTAAACGATTCAAGGAATTTCAGTCTGTAAAGGGGAAGGGCACAAGCTTAAGCTATACTCGTTTAGTTAAACATTTAAATTTAGTTATTTAGCAGACACCATTAACCAAAGCAACTTCCAACTAATGCAATCCAAGCAATTGTGGGTTAAGGACCTTGCTCAAGGACCTAACTTTGCACCTGTCACACAAAGACAGTTTCTACTTCCATAAATGTGTGAGTGAGAAAGACAGAGGGTGCAGGGTAAGGAAGAGCTGAGTGAATCAAGTCAAGTCAGATTTATTTATATAGCGCTTTTTACAATGGAGCATTGTCTCAAAGCAACTTTACAATTTTAGATTATCTCCTAATATCTACGTCCAATCCCAAACTGAGCAAGCCTAGGGCGACAGTGGCAAGGAAAAACTCCCTGAGTGTTATGGGGAAGAAACCTTGGGAGGACCAAGACTCAAAAAGGGACCCAACCTCCTTGGGTGGTGTAGATGATAAATCTAAGAATGAAACTCATTTATCTAAACTAATAAGTCTAGGAGTCATAGTTCAAGTAAAATGTAAAATATGCACATCGGCATTAAGTAGTCCGATACACAGAGTCACTCCAGGATCTAACGGAACCAGCTTGCGTGAAGCTGCAGCGGATGAACATCATGTGTGGAACAGGAACTGGTACCGGAACACAGCTCGGAGACAAAACAGAAATTGTAGTTAGTTATTGATTAAGAGCACAGAGTCTATTAACAATCACTGATGCCATGTGTAGCATGAGACCCCGGCAATGCTCTGCATTCAGCTTTAGAGTGGGATAAGATTACCTGTAGTAAAAAAATATAAAGGTATGGGAAACACTGCAGTATCTTGGCTATTTAGTCAGTACTGATACACTACAATAATCCCTATTCCAGGTCCAGGGTTCAAATCCCACCTCTGCCAAGCTACCACTGTTGGGTCCTTGAGCAAGACTCTTAACCCACAGTTGCTTGGATTGTACTAGTTGTAAGTCATGACATTAAATGCTGCATTTGTAAATATGTTTACGGTACTGGACTATTGGACAGCATGTTTAGGGTTTAAATCCCAGGACTTACAAGCTGCCACTGTTGAGTTCTTGATTAAGGCTTAATCCTCAATTGCTTGGACTGAACCTAGTCAGGTTGTATGAGTTTTAAGTCGCTCTGGATAAGGGCCTGTGCCAAATGCTGCAAGTGTAGTTAATGAGTTGCTGTTCTCTTGTTTATATGTTTATAGCAGCTCTGAAATAAAAAATTGACCTCGTGGATGATCAGTCCCTGGGCTTGGCAACCATTTGAGCAGCCTGCTTTTTATATATAGCTATAAATCATATAGGGTTCATTGTCATATCCTCAAAGCCTAATGTGATGTACTTATGATTTATTTATTTATTTATTTATTTATTTTAGCCAACAGGTGGTGGCTCTAATGGCGCTTCCATCGTAAGACCAGCGGTTAAGCCAGCAGCTCTGTGTTTCAGCAGAAATGTAAGTATAAATATGTGTAAATGAAACATTAGTCCTCATATTATTATATTTGATTTGATCTATTATATGGTTATTACATTTTGAAATATGTTCTCTTTGTTACTATTTACTTGGCTTCCACTTATTTAAGCTATTACTAAAAACTCAATTAATTATGAGTTGGTTTCATACTTGCATATATCACCCAAGCTTCCCAATGAGGCTCAAAGCAGCTTTACAATTTTAGATCATCTTGTGATATCCATGGCCAATCCCAAATTGAGTAAGCCTAGGGTGATGGTGGTGAGGAAAAGCTCTGGGAGGGACCCAGACTCAGAAAGGGACCCAACCTCCTTGGGTGGCTTAGATGATAAATGTAAGAATGAAACTAATTTATCTAGTCAAAAAAGAATGTAGTAATAGTTCAAAAAACTAACTATTAACAGATAAAATGGTTTTGGTATTTAGTCTGATGTACAGATTTGGAATGCGATTGTTAAAAGGCATTTACCTGTATAAATAAGACTTATTATTGTAACTGTGCTAACAGCCGTACTGCCTTATGGTCTGATTTTGAATGCACACCCTCTGTTCCCCAGTGTTTAAGCTTTGGACATGTACAGAGAAGAGGGCTTTACCTAACTCTCCCGCTTGCCGATGAAAATGCTCTTCAGTTCAAGTAAGATTTGTGTTGTTTTCATTCAACCACATATTGCAAAGCTCTGAAATGGCTGCCGCTTATTTTCTCTCATTCTGTCTCAGGGAGCTGACGGAGGCCGCCTATGAGAAGCTAGCAGATGAGACGCTGGATGCTCTTGCAGAGTTCTTTGAGGATCTCAGTGACCAGAGCTTCACTTCATCCGATTATGACGTTGTTTTCTCCGTGAGTACATGATGATCCGCATGATGTTTGAGGAAACGTCCACTTGGCTTGGGCTGATCATTTAAATGAGCACTGAGGTTATTCAGTGATCGTCCTTTCATTTGCTTGCATGTGCTATGTCTTTTCGTGTTTTATTTTGGAGCTTCAGTTTCATTTAACATTGCTTGTATAAAATCATTCTAGTCTATGGTTAGCATAAGATCTTATTACAGTTTTATTTTTATTATGTTCAACATTTGCGTGGTGCGGTGGCCCAATACTTTAGCCCACATATAGATATACAGTGGGGCAAAAATTATTTGGTCAGCCAATGATTGTGCAAGTTCTCCTACTTAGGGTGTACTCACACTAGGCAATTCGGCAGTTTGTTTGGCTAGTGTGAGTGCTCCCAATCGCGCCGGGGGAATCGCACTGGGGCGCTCCGGTGCGCTTTCGTCATCACAGACGCGCTCACACAGCACAGCGCACTTCATTGTTGTACATATGTGATCGGGTAATAACACACTTCTGTGCCTTTCTTTGGTTTCGTCTGACACACAGCCCTAATACGTCTTATAATAAATGTACTTGTGATGAACTATTTTTCGGCATCTGGTGCTTACGGAGGCAGCTGCACAGCGCGCACAAAACGAAAGCAAAGAACGGCATAAACGTATGTGATTACCCGATCATATGTACAGCCATGAAGTGTGCTGCGCGAGCGTGCATGGTGATGACGAAAGCATGACGAAAGTGAGTACACCCTTAGAAAGATGAGAGAGGTCTGTAATTTTCATCATAGGTACACTTCAACTATGAGAGACAAAATGAGAAAAAAATTCAGGAAATCACATTGGAGGATTTTTAAAGAATTTAATTGTAAATCATGGTGGAAAATAAGTATTTGGTCACCCACAAACAAGCAAGATTTCTGGCTCTCATAGACCTGTAACTTCTTCTTTAAGAAGCTCTTCTGTCCTCCACTCGTTACCTGTATTAATGGCACCTGTTTGACCTCATTATCTGTATAAAAGACACCTGTCCACAGCCTCAAACAGTCAGACTCCAAACTCAATCATGGCCAAGACCAAAGAGGCTGTCGAAGGACACCAGGAAGAAACATTGTGACCTGCACCAGGCTGGGAAGAGTGAATCATACAATAGGCAAGCAGGTTGGTGTGAAAAATCAACTGTGGGAGCAATTGTTAAGAAAATGGAAGACATTTACAAGACATTGATAATCTTTCCCTCGATCTGGGTTGCTCACTCGCAATGTATCTCATCTCATACTGTGGTGGGTGTAAAAATGATCATGAGAACGGTCGTAGAGCAAAAAAACCCCTAGAACTACACGGAGGGAACCGGAGGTGAATGATCTGCAGAGAGCTGGGGACCAAAGTAATGACAAAGGCTACCATCAAGTAAACACCACTACGCCGAGAGGGACTCTGATCCCGGCACTCTGCCAGGGCGTGTGCCCCCTGCTTGAGCCAGTACATGTCCAGGCCCCGTCTGAAGTTTGCCAGAGAGCACATGGATGATCCAGAAGAGGATTGGGAGAATAATCATGTGGTCAGATGGAACCAAAATAGAACCTTTTTGGTGAACTTGTCGTGTTTGGAGGAACAAACAAGAATGCTGAGTTGCATCCCAGAGAACAAGCCATACCTACTGTGAAGCATGGGGGTGGAAACATTCAGGCTTTGGGGATGTTTTTCTGAGAGGGGACAGGACGGGGGCTGATCCGTGTTAAGGGAAGAATGAACAAGGACATTGTATCGTGAGATTTTAAGCCAAAACCTCCTTTCATCAGTGAGAGCATTGAAGATGGAACATGGCTGGGTCTTCCAGAATGACAATGATCCCAAACACACCGCTCGGGCAACGAAGGAGTGGCTCCGTAAAAAGCATCTCAAGGTCCTGGAGTGGCCTAGCCAGTCTCCATACCTCAGCCCCATAGAACATTTGTGGAGGGAGTTGAAAGTCCGTGTTGCCCCAAAACATCACTGCTCTAGAGGAGATCTGCATGGAGGAATGGGCCAAAATACCAGCTACAGTGTGTGCCAACCTGGTGAAGACCTCTGTCATTGCCAACAGAGGTTATGTTACAAAGTTTTGAGTTGGACTTTTGTTATTGACCAAATACTTATTTTCCACCATGATTTACAATTAAATTCTTTAAAAATCCTACAATGTGATTTCCTGGATTTATTTTTCCTCATTTTGTCTCTCATAGTTGAAGTGTACCTCTGATGAAAATTACAGACCTCTCTCATCTTTCTAAGTAGGAGAACTTGCACAATAAATGGCTGACTAAATACTTTTTTGCCCCAGTGTGTGTGTGTGTGTGTGTGTGTGTGTGTGTGTGTGTGTGTGTGCGCGCGCGCGCGTGTGCAAACATTATAAAACAAATCAAATGTGGATTATAATGTATACTTTCATATTTGCAAATCAGACACTGCTATCCACTTTCCTGTAGAAAGTATAATAGACTAGCTTGTGACAATATTCGGTGTTTAACACTTGTCGTCGCTGATCAACAAGGATGCAGATTATGGAATGTCCACTAGGTGCTGCTGTTCTATGACGAGCTGAAATCGGTCATTATATCTACTACATGGGAATCTTTCCCTTTTACACACATTCTCCCCTTTTTATCTCTCTCTGTACAATTTCAAAAACGTTTGTGAGCCCCAGGAATAATCCCCCAGGATTTTTCAAATTTGGATTAATTACACACAAAATGAGATCGTGTCTTGTCTCTGGATCTTCATCCCAAGTCCTACTAATATCCAGACGTAGGTAATTGCAAAGGGTTTACAAAATTCGATATGCAACTTTAAATGTCATTGTTTTCACTCTTCACCAAATGTAGTGCCCTCATCGGTCTACAGCGTCTGATAGAAATCCCGCTTATATTCCACACAAATGAAAATGAACCCTGACAGCGCCACTGTGTTAGCACTGTTCTGAAAATACAGACTGTTATCTCTTTCTTGTTTGTATTGATTGTGGATCCAGTTCAGTCAGAGCTGCTCAGCAGGTGGTGGCTAAAACCAGGCGGGCAGATGCCAGTGCGTGAGAGAAGAAACTGTTTATCTGACCCACTAACATGGTGCTGAAGTGACATGTTTCTGCTGCAGGTCACAAATAACTTTGTGCCTGATAGCTTATATAATGGTCACCCTCAAGCAGTAACAATATTGAACAAATGGATTGAGTATCCTTGTTTTTGGTGCAGCATCCCTACATTCAGCCAGGAGTTTAAACCAGAATAACACTAATGGTTTCATACAGTTTCTGAGCTATATAAGACTGTGTACATATAAAGGAGACTCACTGTTAACATGCGGACAGTATCGCAACAAGATGTACACAAACGTGAAAATAAACTGCATCTATATAAAAGATTACAGGGCATATAATACGGTTATGCAAACGAATAAAGATTGTGGGATTGTATAAAAGACTTTCCTGTCATGAGAATGGCTTGGATGCAGAACATGTCGATAAAATCTACATATAAATAAATAAATAAATAAATGCATTTTGTTGCAGTATAAATAGGAAAGAAGGGGCGTGTCCACGGGTGGAAACTGGAAACAAATGGAAACTGAGATATCACTGTTATAGCCATTTTCATGGCGTTCGTAGTTTCTTGCAACTTTGCTTTTGGTCTTCAGAAAATAAAACTGCTTGTTGAAATGCATTAATGTGGAGTTGAGGCTTTACCTGAAACGACTTCCTTCTTCGGAGTTACGGTTCTACTACAAACGACTTCCTGCTCCCTACGTAGTTGACAGTTACGTACGCTATTTAGTGCACTCTGTGGCCGACTAAAGGAAATTTGGGATTGAGCCAGCCAGTGCAGACGTTAGCGGACACTAGAGGTGGGCGATACCGATACTTTTTAATATTTAAGCTTCATAGAACTAAAAGATCCAAAGACATAGGATAGAATTTCGCCAAACATTGTACGTGACAACAAAATACTTTATCACAATCAACATTTTTGTTTAGAAACCATGGAAAAGTAACAAAAATTTTACCTTAACATAAGGAAAATAAATCTTTTTTGAGGTAGAAAAGGAGAAACCACAATCCAAAAATAAAATAAAAATTCTCCCCTCACTAGACATCTTTTCTAGTTCTTTCTTTCTTTTTTCAAATAGAATTGTTCTTAGGAAAAACAATAAAAATATGGAATGTTCTTCCTTTCAGTGCAATTCTGTTTTTCCTTAAATAAAGAGTCTAAAAAAAATATCACTCAACACAACTTAAAACAAAATCTCCTGAGGTAGAGAGCTGACAAACCACAATACAACAAAATTAACACCCCACAACAAATACTGTAAACAGTTTCAAACTTATTCTGTTTTTCAAGTCGAACAATACAAGAAAATAATACAAAAAATAATGAATTTCTTCCCTTCAGTGCCCTTCTGGCTTTAAACAAAATAAAAACAATGATTAACGGAGGAGGGCGCTGAGTGGGCGGGCCAGGCTGACCCTACCTGCATGGCTGATTGGCTGGCGCCGCTGAGTCACGTGACGCTGCAACAACAAAAGAGGAGGGGGGCGGGTGCGCTGCTCCATGCTGTGACCCAGCGCAACGCTGCTCTTGCAGAGAAAAAACGCTTGAGTATCGATCTTTTTACACGAGTATTGCTCAATATCAATACCAGCGTTGGTATCGATATTTGGATCGATCCGCCAACCTCCAGCGGACACTAACAAACCAGTGTAGTTTGTAATAAGTGACATACTCTGTAAGACTTTATTGTGCAAAAAAGTCATATCAACGCCAGTAGCCTTAAATAAAACATCCTAATGAGTTTAATTAGCGTGCAATTAAAAACATACTTGTTAGTAAAGGCAGGAAAGAAGAGGGAGGTAAAGACCAAGGAGACTAAGCTTGATTGGACTGAAGAAGCAGGCTTGATGGCAGTTGGTGACCTAATACAAACTTGCAATTTCTCCAAATAGTTACAGCCTTTTTGGGTCATTTTAAATTCTCCTAGGATTACCTCTAGACCCCCCCCCCAGTCAAAGCTTAGCCCCCTATTCACAAATCTCTAGTGATGCCCCTGAGCTATCCAGTATCCTCATGCAAATCATCATACAGGCACTGCTGCCTTACCCCAGGCATTCTGGAGATCCAAACCAAAAGTTTTCACAAGTTTTCCTCGCTCTTCATACAAATGCTCATCAGAGGGGTTTTGTTTGTAAATGAAGGGGCGGATGCTGTAATTGTATTCCTTTTACCCCTTTCTCAAAATTATGTTTATATACCCAAGATAGGAAAAGCAGCATTTGCCGTTGCCCACCCAAAACGACAAGGTCAGCGACCTTTTTCAGAGAACGTAATGCGGACATTAAATGGCTTCTACCTGTATGATAATGCACTACAGTAACAGAAAAGTGCTTCTCTGGCCAAATCTAGTTTTTACAAATGCCCAGCCAAAGCAAGGCTGCCTGGAGTGACTGTAGAGACGCACCGTGTTAATTATTGCTCCGCATTTGTCACCTGTACCAGTGTGGTTGACAGAGGGACTTGTAAGTTAGTGTTGACTTGTTGCTGTCTCAGCATTGCATTAATGCTACACCACGCTGCCTCTGGTGTCGGGCACACGATCTGTCGTATAGAACCCGGCAGCTCCGTCCTCTTCCTGACAGCTGCCATCAAGTAGACTGATTAGCTTTCCCCTGATCCTTGGATAGCTTTTCCAGCAGTGACTTTGTGCACTTGGGGGGGAAAAACTACTAAACATGCACTGATTGGCCAAAAAAAGATCTCACACTAGTATTTGGTCGGGACGTCTTTAGCTTTGATTACAGCATGCATTCGCTGTGGCATCGTTTCCACAATCTTCTGCAATGTCCCAACATTTATTTCTGCCCAGAGCTGCATTCATTTTTTTTCCCAAAATCTTGTATTGATGATGGGAGATTTGTTCGACTGCACAAAGTCTCCTCTAGGACATCCCAAAGATTCTCAATGGGGTTCAGGTCTGGATTGTGGTGTCAATCCACGTGTGATAATGATGGCTCATGCTCCCTGAACCACTCTTTCACAATCTGACCCTTCTGAAACAGATGAACAGATTTTCCACGACCACAGGATGTGTCTTTGGACATTTTAAGCCATTTATGTACTGCTGCCACCACCAAGGAAAGAGTGGACCAATTAAAATCTGTCCACGGGTCGCATTTGGCCCTAGGACCAGACTTTGGACACTCCTGCACTATAGTAGGCTATAGACTATGTCCTGTCAACGTCCATTTTGGTCTATGTCCTGTTTCACAGAACGTTAAACGGCGCTTACCTGACGTATCTCAAATACCTGAGGGAAGTGGACGGGACCTAGAATTGACCCTTGAGCAAGACTTTGCGTGACGGGGCAGATGAATGTCCAGCAGAAACGCAGTAAAAGCAGCTAGAGTTGTATAAAGTAAGCCAGAGAAGATGTTCTTACAGGTGTGATCCTGTATTTTCTGCACCTCAGCAGATTCTGGTGGCAGTATGTGCTGACGGGTTGACTGGTCGTTCACACCCTCTGCCCTCCTCCCTTCTCCTCCCCCTCTCTCTTAGTCAGATAAATGTCAGATAGGGAGGTATCTGTCTGCAACCCCATGCGTGAGTGAGATCGGAGATGCTGAGAACGGTTCTCTATATCGAGCATGTCTGCTCCATGGGATGTGAGAGTCAGTAGATTTTCTGTTGCTTCCCAGTGTGTCGCCCGTAGTGTGATGATTTAATGAGACTGTGACTTTTTAAATCATTCGATCTGACAGCTGCTGTCTGAACCAGTGCTGAGCGATTGAGCCGTGTTCTTAATTCGGCAGCGGTCCCTCTCCAACTAGCAGCAAGACCATAGACTCCAGCATTAGCAGCACATATTTGGATAGATAGATCCCTGTAGTCATCGCAGACAGAAAGTCGGGACCATACAGTATATTCCTCTTTACCTTCTACAAGTTGCTTTTTGGTTTATGGTGATGAGTGTTTTTTGGGAATCCGTTACATGCTCCTTGTTCCTTCTATCCCAGCCTGTCATCAGTCATGCCTGAGCTTCTTATTGAATTTTAACCGCATGGATGTGAGGAGACTCTCTTAATCAAGTCTCACCACAGGTGTGTAATGGAAATGCGCTCCTCACTAAATCTCACGACTTAAGAACGTCGAGACGCGAGGTCAGCCAGGGCTGTAAAGATGGCAGTGTTAATTAAAAGATGTAATAAATGTCCAGGCAGCTCCTGTAGCACAGCCAACTGCCGAAAATAGCATTTCCTGAGGACCTTGATTCACATACAGTACTGTGCAAAAGTCTTAGGTCATCATTAGACTAGATGTACTATTGTTTTAGTCTTTTTATGAGAGTACAACCAGAAAATACAGGAAATTTGTATGCAGTATTAAAAAACTAAAACAAGTCAGAAAAAAAGCAGCTTCTGTAGGCTTCCACTTGAGCAATAGCAGCATCTGGTGGCTTCATCTGGATGCCAAGTTGACCCGTCTACAGTCTGAAGAAGCTTTATCAGGAATTTGGAAGAGTGGCAGCCAAGGAACCTGTTTTTCAGAAGGGGAACAGGGAGAACTAAGATATCCAAAAACTCACAAAAATCAGAATGAAGATCAACGGTAAATTGTGGCCTAAGACTTTTGCACAGTACTGTCTATGTAAAACCCAATTCAAACAGTAGCTGACTTTAAGCTTCTCTTGTTGACTCTTCACTGTTCTATAGTGCAGTACTATACAAAAGTCTTAGGCCACCATTAGATATGTTGTCTTAGCAAGGGTATTATGACAGTTTATAATATATTGTCGAAGACCTGGACGCATCATTCCATCATACCACTGATCTTCATTCCCATTCTTTGCGAGCTTTATTATATCTTAGCCATTTCACCCTGTTCCCCTTCTGAAAAAGTGGTTTCTTGGCTGCTACACTTTCAAAAAGACCGTTCCTGATCAAGCTTCTTCAGGCTGTAGTAGGGTCAACTTGGTGACCTGATGATAAACCATGCTAAAACAATGGTATATCTAATCTAATGGTGGCTAAGACTTTTACTCAGTACTGTACATAAAATCATGCAGTCGTGGCTTTTACCACATGGTTGTTTATGCTAGACGTATGAGCAGTGAGCAGCAGATTTGCTTGGGTTTTTCTTATTGCGTTCTCTTCCTCTCCACAGACTGGTGTCCTGACGGTTAAAGTGGGTGGCAGCCATGGTACTTACGTCATCAATAAACAAACCCCCAACAGACAGATCTGGCTCTCCTCTCCAACAAGGCAAGCTGTGTTTTGTTTTTTAATCTTTTAATTCATTCTGTTTGCCTCTGGTTCAGAGAATTATTGCATACAGCTTAACCTTTCTACATGACCAAAATGATCAGCACTGCTACTTTCTGAACTGTGACTTTGAGTTCCTGGTCTTTAGTGTTGTACCTACTCTCTGTATACACGATAAAGTCATCATTTAACTGCTGGGACAAAGCTGGTGGACACGATACATTATGACACAATGCAACGTGATGCCAAAATGTTACGATGTGCATTGTTGTGTTGGATGATGCATTCTCGTTCAATATACCATCTAATGCAGTTGCGTTTTTGACTAAATCATACCTCATGCTCACAGAAGCATATTCTCAGTGAGACTCTTTCTTTTAATTGGAGGGGACTAAAGATTCTTTTTGTTTCATTTTCGGTACAAGAAAAGAGCACAATTTTGAACTGTTATTCTTTAATAGTAATTTATTGTTGTTCCAGGGGACTAAAGTTTTTTTTGTTGTTGTTTAAAAATCCATAGACTGGTACCTTGGTTTTCGACCAATGCGGAGCTCGTCGAATTTGGTTCTCGACGCACTTTGACTAGAAAAATGTGTCTCTGTTCTCGTCGGTTACTCTGTACTTTTGCATAAACTTGTATGAGTCGAGCTACATGACTCGTTTCAGCCGAAACTCGATTCACGATTCGGTACTCAGTGATTCGTATTCACAATAATTCTTGATCAGTGATCTCCACTGTGTTTGAGTTTTTCTTTATGTTTACATGTACAGTACTGTATTCTTAGTGCAATTGAGTCTCCATGGGTTCTGAATAGGTTAGTTTATAAGAGCCAACCGAAAACAAACCGAAAGCAAAACAGGAATTGAATGCTCCAGAAGCACCTTCACTCCATTACTCACTAAATTACACTTCATTATAAAATAAGCTTTGTGTTAATGATTTTTGGCCATCTGTAGCTTAATGGAAGTGTTTTAAAAAGGAACTTCATAAGGCGGAATCTCCAGCTACAGGCGCCGTAGTGTAACTGCAGTCATTTAAGGTGGACCGGGAAATGCAAATAGGAAGCCAACTTCAGCCTCGTTTCCGCTATGATACACCAAACACTCGTTAAACTCCCCAGTTCATGATCCATTTAACTTGAGATGGACTTGTTGAACATATCCCCATCATGAATCAGGGAGCACCTGTGCAATACAACTCCATTAATGCATATAATGCCATATACAGGGTGGATTTTCTGAGGGTCTGGAACAGATTCATTCAGTTTACATTATTCCTTATGGGAAACATTTGAACCGAGGTATAAGAAAAGGCGCAGTTTACACTTCAGAAATAAAAAAGGAATGTCTTTCAACTGTAAAATCAGTAATCGTGAGAAAATCGAGTCATGAATTCAGTGTCGTGAATCAAATCAAATTGTGAGCAGAGTGTATCGTTACACCCCAGTAGAGACTTAAAAAACGGATGGCTGATCCAAGCAACAATGGCTCTACAAAGTTTTAAATCAGGAGACTGATCACTATTCCACCTCTGCTACTCTAGTTTTCAGAACTGTTAACGTTTTTCATTACTTAAAGCAAAAAAAGGATTGAAATGAGTTTTGATTTCAGGTTGTAAGACGAAGTTTTATTGCCATTGTGTCTTGCAGTGGGCCGAAACGTTACGACTGGACGGGCGAGCGCTGGATTTACGCCCATGATGACATGGCCTTGCATGATCTGCTCGCCAAAGAATTCTCAGCCATGTTTCAGACAGACATGGACCTGTCACATCTCATCCATTCCTGATGAAGCCTTGAGGATGTGTGTGTCTTGCATTCAAAACTCAGTGCTGTGTCCTTACCTTCAGGAACTCGGGTCTACCAGCACAGACTGGAGAAAGGTTCGCAAACATCTGAGGAACAAGGTTACATCTGAGGAATGGTCTCTGCCATGTGTAAAAGCACCTTGAAGATGTTTTGGTTTGTCATTATTTATCATCTGGTTGAGGCTTGACTCCTGGTCATAAATACAGCTTTTTGTATTTACTGATATGCTTATCGTTCAGCTCTAACACGGCCATTTGGGAATATTTCTATTCTTATTCCTATAGTCGTCAACTTCTTAAGCATGCCTTTCTGTTCTAACCTGCTCTTGCTCATTATACTCAATCGCGAAACTGGCTGGATTACAGGCAAATTTAAATTGGTCATTTTTAAAAGCACAGGGTAGGTGAGCGAGACGAGAGGGCACTTACTGTCATTTAGAGCTTTTAACTCCATACCTGTCATTTTCCAGTAAGGCTAGAGATCTGCCTGTGGCCAGACTGCAGGATGTAGAGTAGATATTCAAGTGCTGATTAATGGCGACAGCTGGAGGAGAGGGGTTTGGGTTTTTTATGTTTTTTTTAGACACCATACAACCAGATGGATGTGGTAGGAGCAATGATGGTAATATTTTGGTGTACTAGTTAAGGCACAGCTCTCTGGTTGTAACCGAAGGTGGTTGGAGTTAATAAAAATGTTTTGTGGAAACAAATTACACCAATCAAATTTCTTCAGAAGTAACTGCAGTGGTGCCTAATTTGTGAACCCTTTAAACATCACAAGATTTTCACACAAGTCTTAAAAGTAGATTTAAAAACAGAACCCAGTTAACCAAATGAGACTAAGCTATTAGGCTTGGTCATTTATTTGTTGAGGAACATGATCCAAATGTATGTGGACCTCTAGGATTGGCAGATAATTTGAAGGTGACATTCAGTTCAGGTGTTTTTCATCAGCGGGATGCCGATCAGATGAGAGTGGGCACCCTGTTTTCATTAAAGAACAGGGATCTAGCAAAATCAGATCTTCACACGTTTTTGGAAATGTATCATGGCTTGAGATAAGGGGATTACTGAGGAAGTTGATGTTCATGACGTTGGAAAAGGTAGAAAAAGCATCTCTAAAGAGTTTGGACTCCATTAATCCACAGTCAGACAGATTGTGTACAAATTGAGGAAATTCGCAACATGGTCTGTGAGGTCACAAAGGAACACGGGGTAACTTCTAAGTAACTAAAGACCTCTGTCTCTCATTGGCTAATGTTCATGAGTCTACCATCAGGAGAACACTGAACAACAATGATGTGTATGGCAGAACTGTAAGGAAAAATCTACTGCTAACCAAAAGAACGTGACTTGTAGATGTAAAGTCAGAGACAGGAGATGATCTGTTGTTGAACAGTTTGTGTTCGTCATCCTCTAATCAGCGCTCACATGACGCTGCCTACAGGATGCTGGTGGCTGGACATTTTTGCCTGGTGGACTGTTTTCAGTCCAGCAGTGACACTGGGGTGTTTAAAACTCCAGCAGCACTGCTGTCTGATTCACTTGTATCAGCACAGCACGCTAACACACCACCACATCAGTGTCACTGTAGTGCTGAGAATGATCCAGCACCCAAATAGTGACTGAGTTAGAAGATAGAGGCCTATTTCCATTCATTTTTCCCATTATGGGAAAGTGTCTACCTCATTCCTGCATTGTCTAATCATGAGCTGTTTCTTTAAACAAGCTCAGGTCTTTTATTATGTAAGGCTGGCGTTGCGGGTGGTGATTTAAAGACTTTTGATTTTGAAAGGTGAGTAAGGCCAGTGCTTTCTAATAAACCCACTTGTACCCGAATCTAAGGTAATAAGCAGAGGTATATAAAGCTGACGCACAAGATTGCTTGCCTGAGGCTTAGGCCAGGCTGAATACGAGCTGTTCATGGTGCAGGACTGCACCACAAACAGGCAGGAAAATTGATTACGTTAGCACCAGATAATTGTTACAGGTGTGGATTGGTAAAATCCTTTGCCTAGGTAGCGTACGTTAAACTGAATGTCTCATGGTGTAATGAAAATGTATCAAGTCGGTATGTGTGAGAAAGCGTGACCTTCTTACCTTGTGGAGCGATTCTCAGGTCTGGACTTAAATGGGGAAGCAAACCTTGTGTATGCAGTGTAAAGTTCCGGTACTTTAATGCGAATGTTATGCAGTAGTGAACTGCATATTAAAAACAAGCTGAACGGAGCTGTTGGAGATGAGAATGGAGCCATTGCTCTGTAATAGAGGAACAGAGATGCATGGAGCTGTAGAGGCTCCCTCAGGTATTTTGCTCCTCTGAGGATTTGGCTCGCCTTCAGAGATAAATGAAACCAGAGGTAATTGTGAATACAAAGCAGTTCAGAGGAATACACAATCTCAGCTGAGTGTAAAGCATGTACAGTGGTACTTGAAAGTTTGTGAACCCTTTAGAATTTTCTATATTTCTGCATAAATATTACCTAAAACAAGTCCTAAAAGTAGATAAAGAGAACCCGGTGAAACAAACACGAGACAAAAAAATATTATACTTGGTCATTTATTTATTGAGGAAAATGATCCAATATTACATATTAGTGAGTGGCCAAAAGTATGGTGGAACCTCTGCTTTCAGTATCTGTTGTGAACCCCCTGTGCAGCAATAACTGCAGCTAAACGTTTCCTGTAGCTGTTGATCAGTCCTGCACAGGGACGGCGTGGAGGAATTTTTTAGCCCATTCCTCCGTACAGAACAGATTCAGCGTCTGGGGGGGAATGTTGGTGGGTTTCCTCACATTAGCTGCTCGTTCAGGTCCTTCCACAACATTTCGATTGGGGGATTAAGTTCAAGGACTTTGACTTGGCCAGTCCAAAAAACATGAACTTTATCTTATTGTGGAACCATTCTTTGGTCTTTGGTAGAACGGCTTTGTGTGCTTAGGGTCGTTGTCTTGCTGCATGACCCACCTTCTTCTTGATTCAGCTCATGGACAGATGTCCTGGCATTTCCTTTAGTTCCATCAATGATGGCAAAGCCGTCCTGGCCCAGATGCAGCAAAACAGGCCCAAACCATGATACTAATCACTAAAAAACAAAAAGTTCTATTTTTGGTCTTCATCGTCCACAAAACAATTCTTCCAATAGCCTTATTGGTTTGTCCACATAATCTTTAGCAAACTGCAGACGAGCAGCAATGTTCTTTTTGGAAGAGCAGTGGCTTTCTCCTTGCAACCCTGCCATGCACACCTTGGTTGTTCAGTGTTCTTTCTGATGGTTGGACTTCATGAACATGAACATTGGCCAATGAGAGAGAGGGCCTTTCAGTTTGCTTAGAAAGTTACTCTGGGGTCCTTTGTGACCACTCCGCCAAACTATTATACGCCTTGCTCTTGGAGTGATCTTTGTTGGTCAACCACTCCTGGGGAGGGTAACAATGGTCTTGAATTTCCTCCGTTTGTACACAATCTGTCTGACTGTGGATTGGTGGAGTCCAAACTCTTTAGAGATGGTTTTGTAACCTTTTCCAGCCCGATGAGCATCAACAACTCTTTCTGAGCTCCTCAGAAATCTCCTTTGTTTGTGCCATGATACACTTCCACAAACATGTTGTGAAGAGCAGACTTCGATAGATCCCTGTTCTTTAAATGAAGCAGGGTGCCCACTCACACCTCATCCCATTGATTGAAAACATCCAGCAACTCTGCCTTCACATAACTGTAATCATCTAAAAATAACATTCAATATTAATTATGAGGGGCAGCATGGTGGCTCAGTGGGTAACAGCAAGAAGGTCCTAGGTTCAGTCCCCAGGTGGAGCGTTCTGGGTCGTTTCCGTGTGGAGTCTATGTCCTCCTTGGGTCCCTGTGGGTTTACTCCGGTTTCCTCCACAGTCCAAAGACATGCGTGTTGGGTTAATTGGTGCCTATATGTAGATTAGTCTTGCGCCCTATACTGCTGGCTAGGAACCGGCTCTCCCACAACTCTGTCCAGGATCAAGAGCATAAGAAAGTGAATGAATGAATGAATGAATGATTATGATAATAATGTCCAAATCTAACAGCCAGGAGAAAACACACTGAAAGCTGTTGAAAACACTGTTAAAAGACAATGCTGTCAGCAGGAATTATTGGGGACCTCGCTTCTCCTGTGCTATTACGTGCTGGGCTCCTATCGCTGAACCAAACCCGTCTTGGTATCTTAAACCTCCCCTGTATTTCTTTTAGGTAAATATAGGCAATTAAGAGTACCTAATGAGCCAAATAATGGGCGCTGGAACTGCATTCTGGTTCCCTTTCCACTGATATTCCTCTCTGTGCCCAGTGAGTTCCAAGTTAGGCTACCGACCCTTCCCCTGACCCTGACCAGGATAAGTATTCGTAAAACAGGGTGCTTTGCTTTGCTTGCCTTATCCAGAGTGGCTTTACAAACAAGCCTAGCACTTAGTTAAGGGGTATAGGTCTTGATTTAAACATCATGACTCAATGTACAACATGCAAGATCATACAGGTAATAAAGTGTACAGCCGCTACACTACACAGCAAGTCCAGCACCAGAATGAAGCACACCACAGAATTCAGCAAATCAAAGCGAACACAAGTTGTGAAATATGTGTGACAACGTGACAAGCCTAGTGCTGAATTATACACTGCAAAGAAAAATAAATTACAAGGTCAGCTGATTAAAAGCCTCTTCGCTGCGAGTATCGATGACTTGGAGCCATCTGTCATGAACGGCAGTGATCTTTAATCTTTTAAGTTCTCTATATTTATGTTATTAAAACAACAAGCAAAACACTTTGATATGATGTGTTTTGAATTCTGGTATACTGAGCAAGCAGAAAGACCGTGCAAGTTCCATGTTGGTCTACGCTGGTTAGTGCTGGCCTGGTACTGGTTTGGCTTGAGAACTTGCATGATCTTGCTGGTTGACCAGCATACCAGTGTCTGAAACGAAACACATTCTAGTTGAGTGGTTCCCAGACTTCCCAGTTCCCTCCCAACAAAATTCCTCCTCGCCCCCCACTTTGGGAACCACTGTTCTAATCTTTGCTGTCTTTTTTTAAGCAAGGTCTGGTTAGAAAACGGGCATGGTCACGTGAGTAGTTCGTGCAGTCGGCTCACAGCTCCAGAGATCCCTGGTGTGATCCCAACTTCAGACACCACATTTGTGGAGTTTGTATGTCCTTTCCATGGGTTTACTCCAAAGACATATTTTAAGTTCATTTCTTGCTTCTGTTGCGAATAGCCATTGATGCTGATGTGACACTAAATAAACAAACAAACAAATAATAATGGTAAAAAGCGATCTTTAAGAGTATGACACCTGCTTACTCCCAGTCATTAATTACTGGGTTTGTCTTCATCTGTAACTCTCAGAATCCTCATTAGTGCTAGAGTTTAGGACTCTTGGTTTGTCCCGCTGTCTACTGCTAGAACTCCTGGTGAATGACAATTACATAACTATAATTCTATAATAATTATTCAAGAGGAACAATTACAAAGGGTATTTCTTTACATCATTTAGCAGACGTCCTTATCCAGACTGACTTCCAATTGTTACAGCCTTACAATCCAAACAGTTGGGTTAAGGGCCTTGCTCAAGGGCCCAACAGTGGCAGCTTGGCAGAGGTGGGATTTGAACACTAGACCTTCTGGTCTATAGTCCAGTACCTTAACCACTAGGCCACCACAGTAACACTTCCCATATAACACTTCCCATATAACACTTCCCTTGTACCAGTCTTTAATTCTTGGGTTAGTATCTGCATGTCCACGGCTCTTAGCCAGTACATGTCAAGGCTTTGACTTGTGGTGCATCCTGGTCTTTAAAGTTTTGTGTATTAGTTCCCATATGTAAGACTTCATCTTTTGGCTATTCTCAGCCCAGTCTTTAAGGTTCAAGCTCTTGATTAGACTCCTTTAACCTCTTTATCATAAGTTTTCACCCTGAAACATTATGATACATGTTTGAGATTTCCTTCACCAGATTTGCATTGTTGTAAGAACATTTCACCGTAATTTTTTGATTCCCAAGCACGCCAGTTTGACTCAAACAGAACAACTGTGGTAGCCTAGTGTTTAAGGTACTGGACTATGGATCAGAAGGTCGAGGGTTCAAATCCCACCTCTGCCAAGCTGCCACTGTTGGGTCCTTGAGCAAGACCCTTAACCCACAATTGCTTGGATTGTAAGACTGTACCAATTGTAAGTCTCTCTGGACAAGGGTGTCTGCTAAATGCTGTAAATGTAGGTAGTCTCTGTCTTTACAGGTCAGTGTTACAAGACTTTTATATGATTGCATTGTGTTTTGGCTCCAATTATTCTGATATTCTTTGGCTCATTATTTCACTTGCTGTGCAGGTTAGATCATGTGTGCTTGTGTTCAAGTGCATGTAAAGGCGCTTGTGAAACTGCTCATGTTACACTGATTTGCTGTTTTATATAATCACCGTCCTTCCCAGTGACACTGTGTCCGCTGGCTCAGTGTAGTTCTATCAGTGGGTTGTGCTCCCTTCCCAGACTGGTCAACACTCAAACTCTCAAACGCCTTTATTTCCCCCGCCAAGTCAAGAGGGGCAAGCTCACAAAGCCGCTTTCATTGGCATGAGCCAGCCGCTGCAGCAGTGGTGGGCAGGTGATTCTGTCCTTGACACACTGCTCATGCTGAGATGCCAGCTGATGAGTCCTGCCATCTGAAAGTAACTGCATGGGGACATTTCAGTGATGCTCCAAATAGCACTTCTGAAAATGACTAAAAGCCTGCTAATTCACACTGCTTATTTCAGGTTACGGGATGCAAACGACACATAATCAACAAATGCATATGTAACAGCCTGATGGAACTAGCAGCTAATTGTAATCCACTTGGGACTGTGGTAGCCTAGTGGGTAAGGTACAGGACTATGGGGTTCAAATCCCACCTCTGCTAAGCTGCCACTGTTGGGTCCTTAACCCACAATTACTTGTATTGTAAGACTGTACCAATTGTAAGTCGCTCTGGATAAGGGCGTCTGCTAAATGCTGTAAATGTAAATGTTTGGGACTGTGGTAGCCTAGCGGTTAAGGTACTGGACTATGGCCCAAAAGATCCAGGGTTCAAATCCCACCTCAACCAAGCCGCCACTGTTGAGTCCTTGAGTAAGGCCCTTAACCCACAATTTCTTGGATTGTAAGACTGTATAAATTGTAAGTCACTCTGGATAAGAGTGTCTGCTAAATAATGTAAATCCTATGTCTATACTTGACGCATTGAAATTGCAAGAGGGTGCGTGAGCCAAAAATGACGGCGGTTCCACCTGTCGAGTCTGAAGGTGCTCTTAAGAAGCAGGTATGCATATGAGATTTATAGAAATACTCAGATGACTCAGAATTTCGGCAGCATAAAGTACGCCCATGTGTTCAAGCACATGTTCGTGAGCCATGTGCAGAGTCTTATTATAATTCTTTCCTTCTAAATGTTCAGCAGAACGCATTCTCCTCACAAAGTAATTGTGTACACTTTACACTGTTTTTTATTAATCAGACAGTATAGGTTGTCCCACGTCCCTGGACGAAGTACGTAAATGCTTTTTTTTTTTACATTTCCCTTGAATTATTGGACATTCAGCAGATATTCTAGAATAGAATCAAGTGGGAATTAATGATATATTATAAGATATTATTAAGATTTAAGCTCAGGTCTATATGCATGCATTGGTAATAACAGTACTCAGTAAAGTGGTCACCAAAACTCATCATTTCCACGAAAGATCTGCTTCAAACTCGGTGTGGACAGATTGTAGAATAGAATCAAGTTAGAATAAATGATACATTATGAGCTTTATTAAACATATAAGATCAGAAGAATAGATATGTGCATGCTCTATATGCATTTATTCTTAATTACAGTATAAAACGCAGTTATGTTATCCGAATACTCCTTAAAGACAGTATGAACACTGTTTAGGCAAGGTAAAATATATCCACGTCGCCAACTCGAAACATATTTTAATCCCTACTTCATTCGCTGAAATATTGGCTTGAACGTCATGAACTTTGCAACGTACTACCGTAATACCGCTAAAATAAGAGCTCGCGCTATTTAGGTGCTGATAGCTTGACCGCGGTTTCATGCCTACAGATGTCGTTTCAAATCTGTCGTATTGTTACCGGAGATTTTCGCCCCATACAGTTTACAAAGAGTCTTTTTTCCTTGACAACAAATGAGAAATGTGCCAGTACATCGACTTTCCTTCTTCTCCCAAGTGTTGACATTGTCCAGTTAATAGAGAGCCGGTCTTCTTGGGCTTAGATGACATGTGTGCGCATTACTGATTGGATCGCTACCCAACTCGTCCCGCCTTTCCACATATGCTAAAGTTATGAATGGGTCTTTTCCTTACCTGCCACATAACTAAGTCAGATCTGATTGGATGCCGTCTCTGCCAAACATTTTCGTCTCGTTTTTATTCGTTGACAAAAGTGTCAATTCATTTCGTCCTAGTTTTTGTCGTTTTTCAGTTATTTTAAGTTAGTCATCGTCTCATTTTCGTTAGAAAAAATGGTTATTGACAAAACTATGACGAAAATCATTCGGAAAATCATCTAGCGGTTAAGGTACTGGACTATGGACCAAAAGGTCCAGGGTTCAAATCTCTGCGAAGCTGCCACTGTTGGGTCCTTGAGCAAGACCACCCAACATATCCCGAGGTGCATTGTGTTCTGTGACGCAAACTGGAAATCTGCTGTACAGCAAACCATCTCATTTCGGTTCGGCCTTCGGCACGGTCTATGTGGTCCTAAAGGTTCTCTGATTCCTTTGGTTATTTCCAAGCTTCAAACCTTGGCCACTGTCTCTTAGTCAGTACCATTTGGTAAGCACTACGTCTTGGTTAGGCACAGTTTTTAAGGCTCTGACTTTTGATCAGTTCTAGTCTTAAAGATCTGGGGATATATTCATTAACCTAGCTTAAAAAACTTCTGGCTGGGAGTTTTAGCTTAAGAATGATTCAGAAGCAATCTCAGAGAGAAATGAGGAGGCAGGGTTGACCCAGTGGCTAAGTATGAGAAAATCCCCCATCCATTTACACTTTCCACATTTAGCAGACGCCCTTATCCAGAGCGTCTTACAATCCAAGCAATTGTGGGTTAAGGGCCTTGCTCAAGAACCCACCAGTGGCAGCTTGGCAGAGATGAGATTTGAACCCTGGATCTTCTGGTCCATAATCCAGTACCTTACCCGCTAGGCTACTTTTACTTTGAAATAACAGGCATGGGCATTTTTTCCTATTGTACACTAATCACACACTTGTTTAGTTGTGGTTTTTTTTGTTGTTGACAGTTTGTTTGGTATTTTTTAGTCGACTTAATCTACTGAATAGCCTATGAACTGGAGAGAATGTGGCTCTGCTCTTTGCAATGGCATTGATTGTTGCGGTCTCTGTTTAAGTTTTGAGGTTAGTTCATATGTAGGATTCATTTCGGGTGTTACAGCGTTGTTGCGCTGGGTATTAGCTGTGAACGCATCTCTAATAAGGTCAAGCACAAACATTATTCCTGCGTGATCTGATTGGTAGCATTTGTTTGACTCCCTTTTATTCCGATTTTGGAGAAAATGTCTTCTGCCTCGTCGTCTTTCCTCCATTTTCTCCTCTGCTTAAGAGAACTCCTAAGCCTCCTAAAAGTCCTCCTCCCTAATCCTAACAGTTTTTCATGTTAGGAGCCCTTTCAGAGGTTAATATACTTCATGATGAACTTTTATCTTTACTAGGATCTACTCCTAAGTTTGAGAGGGAAACGCCCACAGTTACAAGATTTTTCGTAGAATATCATCACTAGTAACTACTCTTACCACTAAGAATCTTTATGAATACGGCCCCGATTCCTGCTTAACGTCTGGTCTTTGAGACTCAGACTTGATTAGTCTTAAAAGATCTATTAAAGCTCTGACTCCCTTGTCTCATTTATTAGAGCATGTAATAACGAGAGCAATCAGCTCACGCAGAGTGTGCTGTCTAATTAAAATCAGGACAGTAGCAGCAACACAGGTCACCATCCACCCATTCTAATTCTCTGTTGCACTGGATTCTCTAATTGATTTTACTCAGTTCTGGTGTGGAATGGTAATGGGTCTGACTGAATTAGCTTTTGACAAATCTGAGCCGTCTGAATTTGCATGAGCGCACATGGTTGATGTATGCTCAGCTCAATACACCAACCCTGTGTGCATGTAGGGACGGAAGCCTATAACGCTGTTTCACTGTGAGAGTGCATTCTTAGGCTTTGGTAAAAGCACTGCATGTGAGCGGCAGGAGAGCTGAACTGAATGCAGAATGCTCTCACGGACCTGCTGACTGCCAGCAAGAGGATCATGACTTCTAATCAAATGTGGATGATTTCCCTCCCTGTTGCATCGTGCCTGTCTTTCATTCTGCCCTGTTTCCATTGTAGTTAGAAGTGACATTGTGTACAGATCAGCTTAATTATTGATTAATGTTAAAAAGGGGCTGTGTGACTTGAATATTATCTGGTTATGAGGAACCTGGGACTGGATTCGCAAAAGTGTGTTAAGAAAAACCAGATCTTCTTAAATATGTGTTTTTTCTTCATTTCATACTTAAGAAAAAGAGAAAAATGTGTAATTCTTCAAATAACGTCTTAAGAATGATCTTTTTCTTAAGAACAATTCTAAGGACAAGTGGTATTCTTAAACATTGGGTTCTTGAATGTTTTGTTAACCTTACGACTTGTCTTAGGCTGTAAGAGTTGACCAAGCACTTCGTAGTTCTACAATTACAGACTGTAGTCCATCTGTTAGTCCCCTTTACTCTGTTCTCTAATGGTCAGGACCCCCACAGATCAGGTACTATTTGGGTGGTGGATCATTCTCAGCACTGCAGTGACACTGATGTGGTGGTGGTGTGTTTTTAAACACCTCAGTGTCACTGCTGCATTGAAAATATTACGTGAACCAAAAATGTCCAGCCACCAGCATCGTGTAGGCAGCTTCCTGTGAGCACTGATGAAGGATTAGAGGATGACTAACACAAACTGTACAACAACTGACGAGCTACTGTTTCTGACTTTACATCTATAAGGTGGAACAAAATGTTAGATTTACATTTACAGCATTTAGCAGACACCCTTATCCAGAGCGGCTTACAATTGGTACAATCTTACAATCCAAGCAATTGTGGGTTAAGGGCCTTGCTCAAGGACCCAACAGTGGCAGCTTGGTAGAGGTGGGATTTGAACCCTGGACCTTTTGGTCCATAGTCCAGTATCTTAACCGCTAGGCTACCACAGTCCCATAGATCCATCACAGCACACACTAACACACCACCACATCAGTGTCACTGCAGTGCTCACTGCAATGATCCACCACCCAAATAGTACCTGATCTGTGCTGGTCCTGTGGGGGTCCTGACCATTAGAGAACAGAGTAAAGAGGACAAACAAAGGTTGTAGAGAAGCATACGGACTACAGTCTGTAATTCTAGAACTACAAAGTGCTCCTATATGATAAGTGGAACTGATCAAATGGATAATGAGGGAACAAACAAGGAGGTGTACCTAAAGTGGCTGGTCAGTGTATGTTAGATTCACAATGCATATAGTTGTGTTTACATTATTATTAATGGGAATCTAGTCCTGCAAGTGATATCTGGAACTGGAGAGGATTCATCTAAATTGCTTAATGTTTTATCTGTTTATTTTATCTCTGCGGTGCATGCTACTATAAGAAAACCTGTGACAGCACATCGTGTAGTATAAGAATTGTTATATTGATATTGACATTTTGGAAGCTACTTACCTACGCTTTTATTTGCTGGTTGGTACACGTCAGAAAAATCAACTATTGATACAGTCGTATGAAAAAGTTTGGGCACCCCTGATAATTTTCATGATTTTTCTTTATAAATCATTGGTTGTCCAGCTCAGCAATTTCAGGTAAATATATCATATAGCAGATGAACACCGTGATATTTGAGAAGTGAAATTAAGTTTATAGGTTTTACAGAAAGTGAGCAGTAATTAATCAAACAAAATTAGGCAGGTGCATAAATTTGGGCACCCTTGTCATTTGAATACCTTTAGCACTAATTATTGGAACACAAAATTTGTTTTGTAAGTTCATTGACCCTTGATCTACATACACAAGTGAATCCAACTATGAGAAAGTGTTAAGGTGGCCAATTGGAAGTTTTTCTCCTCTTTGCATCTTCTTTGAAGAGTAGCAACATGGGAGCCTCAAAACAACTCTCAAATGGCCTGAAAAACAAAGGTTGTTCAAAATCATGGTTCAGGGAAAGGGAAAAGCTCTCTCAGAGATTTCAGCTGTCAGTTTCCACTGTGAGGAACATAGTGAGGCAATGGAAGACCACAGGCACAGTCTAGGTTTAAGGAACTCCCGAAGTGGCAGACCAAGAAAAATCTCAGATAGGCAGAGGCGAAGGATGGTGAGAACAGTCATAGTCAAGCCACAGACCACCTCCAAAGGCCTACAACCTCATCTTGCTGCAGATGGTGTCACTGTTCATCGTTCAAAAACTATACAGCGCACTTTGCACAAGGAGAGGCTGTATGGGAGAGTAATGCAGAAGAAAGCCTTTTCTGCAGACACGCCACAAACAGAGTCACTTGAGGTGTGCTACAGCACATTTGGACAATCCAGCTTCATTTTGGAATAAAGTGCTGTGTACTGATGAAAACTAAAATTGAGTTATTTGGACATAACAAGAGCGGAAAAAGGCTACCCACAGTAACATTTGGTGGCGGTTCCATCATGCTGTGGGACTGTGTGGCCAGTGCAGGTACTAGGAATCTTGTTAAAGTTAAAGGAGGGTCGCATGGATTCCAGTTATATCTCCAGATTCTTGAGAACAATGTTCAAGAATCAGTGAACAAAGGTTGCACGGAGGCCAACGACCCCAAACCCTGCTCAAAATCTACTAAGGCATTCATGCAGAGGAACCAGTACAACGTTCTGGAATGGCCATCTCAGTCCCCAGACATGAATATTACTGAAAAATGTGGGCTGTCCATGCTCGGAAACCTCAAACCTGACTGAACTGGAGATGTTTTCTAAAGAAGAATGGTCCACAAAGCACCTTCAACCAGAATCCAGACTGGAAGCTGTAGGAAGCGTTTAGCGGCTGTTATTTTTTACAAAAGGAGGATCTACTAAATATTGATGTCATTTTTCTGTTGGGGGTGCCAAGCTTATGCACCTGCCTAATTTTGTTTGAATAATTACTGCACACTTTCTGTAAATCCTATAAACTTAATTTCACTTCTCAAATATCACGGTGTTCATCTGCTATATGATATATTTAACTCAAGTTGCTGATCTGAACAACCAATGATTTATAAACTAAAATCATGAAAATTATCAGGGGTGCCCAAACTTTTTCATACGACTGTATAATGGCTGTAACATTTACATCACTCACACGTCCTCTGGACATGGTTTAAAAAGTGAACTTCAGTAGGATTTCCCCTGCTCTCATTCCTTTATAGCTCTGGCTGTAAAATCCTGATTTGTCCAACTGCTGGAACCGAACGTAATCCATTTGTGCAAGCTGCCATCAGATAATTTCATTTCCACAGCTCATGTGGACTCAGAACCCTCTAGCCCTCTGCTCTGGCACAGTACTTGTTGTGATAACTTGTTGGATGGGTGGGTTTCGACCCAATATATGAGCCTACCCATACTGGCCTGCAGTCTTTTTTTCTCTGTCAGAGGGGAGTGAGCTTTCCTCTTGCATGTTCTGTTAGATGTAAATACAGGAAAGGCCGCTTAATGCTGGAGGATTACAGGGAAAGGCGAGCGTGCATTATCTGTACAGGCTTAGCACTTCATTTATCCCCCCACCCCCTTTTTTGCTGTAATTTCTCTAATGTCATGTCTGAATTATGTAAGAGTGACGTTAGCTGAAATCCCTGAACATGAAATGCTTAGGTGTGTTTAGATACAGTTGATTCAGAAATGTAAGTGCTCTGGATTAGACTGTGAGATGTGTCATGGGCATAAACTATAAATAGATGGACGAGAGTCCAGTTTGCCCTACCTGGATAGACAGATATGTAGCTAGATAGGGCTGGGTAGACTTTATACAGGGAGACAATTCCAAACAGAGAAGACATTTGAAAGTAGACCTTAAACAGTAGAGCATGAAGTATAAGAAGTTCTTCCCAGTGATGCAGGCGGCCCTCGGCATCGTGCCCCTCAACAAACGGGAGCTTCTTCCTCCACCACGAAGACTCTGGAAGACACATGAGTAAGTGTGTTTGTGCTGTGTTTGAACGTGTGCGATGGTGTTTGTTGAGAAACAGAGAACTTTAATGATAGTTAGAGTGTCAACTTAATTTCATTTCTTATTATACAGCTATTCTTGCATTTCAGGCCTGCAACACATTCCAAGAAAAGTTCAGTTGATGAAGCATTTACCACTTTGTACTGTTGCCATGTCTTCTCAAAACACTTAAGATGTTTTGGCAGCATGGATACCAAGCGATTTAGTGTTTCAGGTGTTATTTTGTCTCATTCATCCTGAAAAAGGTCTTAAAGTGTGCAACAGGGAAGGGGGTGTCATCGTCGCATTTTTTTACTTCAAAATTCTCCACACATGCTTTATTATAATAGTAATAATAATATAGTGTTAATGTAATGTGTGCAGCATGCGGTTTTGCATTGTCTTGTTGAAAAATGCTGTTAAAGATGTTGTCTTGAAGGGAGCTTATGTTGCTTTGAAATCTCAGTGTACTTTTCTTCATTAATTCTGCCATCTCCGAAGTGTAAATTACCTTTTCCAAGGGTACTGACACAACCCCATACCATGACAGAGCCTGGCTTTTGGACTTGATGGTCATTTTCGTTTTTGGTCCAGAACACCAACAGCATCCATTTCTTACAAAACAAAGGTCTACAATACTGACTCCTCTGACTGTAATACACATTTCCACTGTGTGATGGTCCATTTCAGATGTCTCAGAGGCCAGAGAAGTCGACTCCACTTCTGGATGTGGTTAACATTAGACCTCCTTTTTGCACAGTAATGTTTTAAGTGGCATTTGTGAATGTAACTTTGTATTGTAGTGCTTGGCAAAGGTTTTCCAAAGTCATCCCTTGCCCATATGGTTATATCAGCTGTTGATGAATGATGCAGTTCTTCAGCCTAGCCTTGTGCCCTTGCCCTTTATGGAATTTCTCCGGGTTTCTTCAATCGTTTAATGATATTATGCACTGTAGAGGGACAAATATGCTAATTCCTTCCAGTCTTTTTTTGAGGAACATTATTTTGAAACATTTTTATAATTTCCGGACAGGGTGAGGACTAAGCAGCATGAACAACATGATATAAAAGGGTGCTCAGGTCAGGGGGGGGGATTCCCTAGCACTGCAGCAGGGAGCCCTACTCAACCCAGAAATGGACTAGCATCTCATTCAGGGTGCATGCTCGTTTCAACCTTGTGAATAGGGATAGACTCTGAAAGGTCTTGCAGATATACAAGGTTTATACAGATAACGAGGTCAAACAGGTGCCATTAATACAGGTAACGAGTGGAGGACAGAAGAGCTTCTTAAAGAAGAAGTTACAGGTCTGTGAGAGCCAGAAATCTTGCTTGTTTGCGGGTGACCAAATACTTATTTTCCACCATGATTTCCAATTCAATTCTTAAAAAATCCTACTATGTGATTTCCTGGATTGTTTTTCTCATTTTGTCTCTCATAGTTGAAGTGTACCTATGATGAAAATTACAGACCTCTCTCATCTTTCTAAGTAGAAGAACTTGCACAATCAGTGGCTGACTAAATACTTTTTTGTCCTTCCAATCTTTCACAATCGCACTCCTCTAAGATATTTATATTACCACATCATGTTGATTTAAAACACTCACTGCATAAATAAGCTCTGCATGTTCAGTTCTGCAGCTGGCTGGAGGAGGGCACCAGTTGGGGTTGCCACTGGCGTGCTCTTGTACATGGGCGTACAAAGAATGAATGTGGATGCAGGTTTCCGTTCCAAGCAAGCGTGAGCTACAGCTGATTCCACTTGTTCAAATCATGTTTGGCATTCAGATGACTGAGACGTTGTATGAGGCGTCTGGAGGGTAAACCTTCAGCAATGCCAAATTTGATATGACTGGCCATTCTAGGATGACGGAATGGTCCTCTACCAATTCCGACAATTACCAATTATTACCAGTGCCAAGGACCAGCCCTGGGTAAGATGTTAGTGGACTGAAGGACTTGATTAGCTCGTAGTCAGATTTCTGCAGTTATCTGATTATTCAAGTGGTCATGTGTATATATATCACACTCCGATCTAGAAATAAGATTAATCAGAGTACTAATAACATGTATACTAGCTACCCGAATTAAATCAAATTTGTTAGTCTGCGCATGTGCGCAAGGCAGCTAGCGGAAAAGAAACATGGTTGCCAGATTACTGACAAAATGTACACTGTACAGCATTTGCCAGTCCTCATCCAGACCAACTTACAACTGGACTGAGAGGATTGAGGGCCTTGCCTTGAGGCCCAATAGTGGAGACCACTGAAGTGCTGTTAGGTTCAACTACCTATGTCTATGCAGTGAAACCTCCAGGGGAAAAAGAGCAGCCAAATACAATTACCAACTCAGTATAACAGCTGAATATTGTAGTCACTTGTGCCCTGACAGGGGTGGAGGGGGTTGTTGTCACCGAGACGTGTGAGGATGAGTTGGTGTGAAAGTGTCTTCATATCACTGTACTCCCTAGATGTTTCCTACTGACGCTACAGGCTGAAGAAACCATAGAGAAGCACCCTTTACTTTAGTCTGTATAAGGATGGTGAAGTGCGTCCACTGGTTGACCCGATCTTGGTCCGCACCTCTTGTGTGTCGGTGTGTGTAGGGGACATCATGCTGAGGTCCAATGACAAAGCTGAAGAAGCACCTTTCTTTCTCCTCCCTCTCTCCTCTATCCCTGTATCTCTCTCTCTCCCTCAATCTCTCTCCTCCCTCTGCTCTCTCACTCCTCTCTCATCACTGGCTCACACTCCACTCTGACACCAGGGCACTCACAACCTCTCCTTCCTCTCCTTTTCTATTCTCACATCCCCAAATTTCTCTCTCCATCTCGTTTCACTGAGTCCTTCAAGATGCGTCTGGGAATCTCAGGCTTCATCACGGATATCCTCAGCACCTCAGGCAACATCTGCTTCTGCTGGGCCGACGGCAAGGTAGTGGCTCCCCTCTCCACCAACCTGAGAGGAGAGGAGCAACTTTACTTAAGCTCAGTGTGGCTCTCGCATGTTGTTTTTATTTTGCTGATCTTACTGACATCTCTTTCACTTTACACTTTTGCATTTGGTGTGAATAGATCCGGTGTTAACTTTTTGTGTGAGGGAGTTTGTGTGTGTGTGGAGGGAAGTAAGAAAGGCTTGACATGCACGTGGATCACTTGGTGGTGTTGTGAATGCGAGTATGGCTTCATGTAGCATGTACTCAGGTTCAGGAAAAGAAAACTTGAGAGAGAAACTAAAGGAGAGACAGTTCCTGAGGAAAAGTGAGCCAGTCCTCAGAAAACTGAGCTACTTCAGTGTTAACTGGCTAACTCTGTGGAAACTTGTAGTTTAGCGTTAGCAGACGTGAGTAGACTAGCATAAAACTCTCTGAGGTAAAAGTACTCTGAAGGATAAAAGAGACAACACAATTTTTTTTTCTGAACATATTGCTCACTGTCCGTCACCAGTCTGGATTAAATGTAGGAATTGTGTTCACTTTTGTGCTTCATACCATTTGAATTAGCTGGTTTGCTAGCAACAAATTCAATCTGTGCATCCTACTGTTACTAAGGAGATTGACTACGGCTCCACACTTTGTGTAAATAGAGCTAACATAAACCTTCATGTCAATGGAAAGTCAAATGTGTGTGTATATCATGTTTATATTACATTGTGGAGACCAATTGTCCCCACAAGGACAGAAAGATCTGACATTTTTCACCTTGTGGGGACATTTGGCTGGTGCCCATAAGGAAGACGTTTTTTGTTTTTTTTACAGAAACTGCAACTTTCTGTTGAAAAAGGTTACCGAGGTTAAGGTTAGGGTTAGGTGTAAGCATTATAACAGTGGAAAGTCCCTACAAGGATAGTGAGACAAATGTGTGTATGTGTGTGCCTTGTCTTCCTATACTTGTGAGGACCAAATGTCCTCACAATGATATGGAAACCTGGCAATTTTGACTCATGAGGACTGTTTTGCCAGCCCTGACCTTTTTAATTGCCTTTTACAAAAACAGCAGCTTTTATCTGAAAAACCAAAAGAGACAAAAGAGTTGCTTTATGTTACTGAGGTTAGGATTAGGGTTAGGTGTAGCATTAATTAGCTGCAGTAGTCCTTCATTGTCATTCATATCAATGGAATGTCCCTACAAGGATGGCAAGACGTGTGTGTGTGTGTGTGTGTGTGTGTGTACACCTTGTCCTTTTATACTTGTAAGGACCAAATGTCCTCGCAATGATAGAAAAACCTGGCAATTTTGACTTTAATTGTTTGTTTGTTTGTTTTTTCACCAAAAATGGCAACTTTTATTTGAAGAACCCAAAAGGTTAGGTGTCATTATGTCAATGGAAAGTCCTCACAAGGAGACAAATATGTTTGTGCGTGTGTGTGTGTGTGTGTGTGTGTGTGTGTGTGAGACATGTTTATATTACATTGTGGGGACCAGATGTCCCAACAAGGACAGGATGATCTGACATTTTTTACATTGTGCGGAAAACTGCATTTTGTTTTGTTTTTTTACAGAAACTGCAACTTTCTTTTGAAAAACAAAAAGAGTCAAGAATGTGTGTGTGTGTCTGTGCACGTGTTCGCATGTGTATATGTACATGTGTTCAGGTATTTATATACATGTGAGGTCTCGGATCATCAGATGTTTTTGGTCTCTACGAGTCTGGTCGTCTGGTACTTTAAGTGCTTGTTTACAGAAACAGCAACTTCTTTTGAAAAACCAAAAGAGCAAAATATTTAGCTCTTAAGGTACTGAGTGTCGTAATATTATTACAATAATATTATTAAATGGAGAATTGCTACAGTGACAGAAAGACAAACGTGTGTATGTGAATGTGGGTATTTATATATGTGTGGACCATATGTCCCCTGAAGTATATGAATATCAGATATTTTTGGGTAAAATGTCCTTTGGGTAAAATGTCCTTGTGGGGATATTTCGCTGCTCTCTACAACTTGAACAGCAAAAAAATATTTAGCTCTTAAGATACTGAGTGCAGCATTACAATAATATTATGTTAATGGAAAGTCCCTACAAGGACAGAAAAACAAATGTGTGACTGTGTGTGTGAGTGTGTGTGTGTGACCAAAATGATGTAGCCAGCCTTGTAATTGGTGATTGTGACAGTATTAAGAAACAGAACTGTTGAGCTACATCTCGACTTGAAGGTTACTCTCAGCTTGGACTCAGAACTTGTAGTTCACTTGTTAGAAGATGTTAGCAGAGGTGAGCAGTGTTGACGTCTCTTTTCAGAGGAAATCGCTGCCAGTTGATGTCACATGACTAATTTACATATTGACTTTAATCATTTGCATATCATAACGTTTCACAAAGAATGAATTCACTTCATAATACATTTAGTATAAAACAGAACATTTTATCAGAATACAAAATAATATATTATAGCTTATTTCTTATAAAAAGAACAAGAATAATGGCACAGAAAACTGTTCAGATATTTTACAAACAATATAATCCATCCAACAATAAACAAAACACTAATTTCTATCAAAAACACAGACCAAACAAAAGCAGTGGTAGTAAGAAGTTCAGCAACAGGCATGATGGACAACGGTCTTGGAAGGAATAACTTACTTAAGTCGAACCAAGCCATTTAAAACTAATAACAAAGAGGTGTGCATGCATCAGAGATTGGTCGTTGACTGGGACATGCGTAACTCATGTAGGATGTAGCCACACAAGTGGTGAGTCTCCCCAAACCCTTCTCTCAATTTGTATAACCAGCAGCTGGAGGACCAGACTGGGTGCAGGACAGTCACGTCTGCTCAGAAAATCACTAGATTTGTTGCTAGGATGGTCTTGAAATAAACAACCACACACAACCACACACACTGTAGAACCAAAGTATAACTGCACATGATGGAATATAAACAGAACTAAACATACCTCGCTGGCTGCACACAACCGAGAGGGAATGAGTCCATATGAAGAAACACTCATTTCCAGAACAGGCAATGCAGTATCTCCTTTTAAACACTTTAAATCTTTAAATCCAGCACAAAACTACTAGCCCCTTGCCATATTTACATTTACAGCATTTAGCAGACACCCTTATCCAGAGCGACTTACAACTTATACAGTCTTACAGTCCAGGCAATTGTGGGTTAAGGGTCTTGCTCAAGGACCCAACAGTGGCAGCTTTGGCTGAGGTGGGATTTGAACCCTGGACCTTCAGGTTCATAGTCCTGCACCTTAACCGCTAGGCTACCACAGTCCCACATGTAAGAATTTAATCTCATTTTTAAGCGAATTGCACTATTACATTTAAACACTGGTTATTTTAAGTTTTACATATAGCAAAATGGTCATTCAGAGCTTCAATTGAAGTAAACACTTGGGCCAAAATATTTATTCACCTCCAGGCTTCATTTTTCATGATTTAGGTTTTATTTCAGAACATCAAATACAGAAAAAATGTCCAAAAAAACACAAAACGCATTTTATTTTTTGGGTTTATAATGTGTGTGTGGATGCTGGTGATTGAAAATGATCCATGCTGTACATTTTATGTTTCACCAGGGACTTGTAAAGCTAAATCCAAAATTTGGAAAAGATACAACAAAGTATTCAAGAGTTACACAGCTTTTTTAGTATTGATCACCATTTGTCTCAAAATAGGCCTCTAAATATACAAATAAAATTAAGCCTGTCACTATAAATCAAGAGGTTGCACTTTTTTTTATAATAGAACAAACAAATATAAGTCTAATTCTAGAGTTATACAGTTATACAATTGCATGGGCTGCATTAGAAATGTAACGTATGAGATTTTCTGTAATACTTGATAACATGAAAGGAATCGTTCCATTATAAACAGGCAGCGTGAAGGTCAGTCAGTTGGGGTGCTAAATTAGATAGTGTGTGTTACCCTTGTTTTTGTTTTTGTTATTGTTGTTTTTTTGCTGAGTATTGATGCTGTGAGCTCAGAGAAGAGACGGTGGAATTCCAAACCAGAACCAGAGCTAATGGCACTCGTTTGATGTTTTCTCATTCTCCCCACAATACTGCTAGCCTCAGCGAAAATGCTAAGTCATGGGTAAATATAGTTCCAACTTGGCAACACACATATTACAAATAGGCATGGAGTGTAAATCTCAGGAAGTATCCAGTGAAAAATCTGTTTATGGAGCAGGTTGAAACAGTATCAGCCATTACAATATTGATATCACAACCATTCAAGGTAAATGGATACAAGAATCATTTAAACTCATAAGGACCGTGTGTAAGATTGTACTGAAGGTACACGACTTATAATAATATAATATCTAAATGGTCACTGAACGGTATTTTCTCATTGTTAGCCAAATATAGGACCTATGCTAGAATTTAATGTTTTAGAAAACACAACATTACTGCAACAGATTTCAAATAAGGGATGTTAGGTAGCTGTTACACTTCAGAGTCAGGTGGGAAAACATCTTCTGAGTCAATGGTGTCCATCAGAAATTCATCCATCTCAGTGTGATGAAGTGAGTGGTGAAACAAGTCTTACTAGCATGACCTTATCAGGACCTCAAGGAGAAACAACTGAACTACAGATTAGCAAGTAGAGAGATTAGCAATTCCTTTGTCTTCACTAACCGCTTCATCATTGGTTTCCTAACCTGTTTTTCCAGAAGCACTGGATGCAGGTGGGAATAGACCCTCAACAATGCGAGAGTCCATCTCAGGGCATCACTTTCATAAATGTATACATAATATTATGTATCGTCATATATTTTGTAAAATATAACATTGAATAATATAGTATAAAATGATTATTTATTATTATATTATAGTCTTGGACAAACTAAGGCAATGTAATTTCTGGAAGCAAATGATAGTTCTTCTCTCAAACTTCACTCAAAATCATCACATAAAGTCAACAATATTTACATTTACAGCATTTAGCAGACGCCCTTATCCAGAGCAACTTACAACTGATACAGTCTTACAATCCAAGCAATTGTGGGTCAAGGGTCTTGCTCAAGGAGCCAACAGTGGCAGCTTGGCAGTGGTGGGATTTGAACCCTGGACCTTCTGGTCCATAGTCCTGTGCCTTATCCGCTAGGCTACCACAGTCCCACAATATCCAATATCCATTATCCATTATCCATATGCAATATCCTCTATTATAAAACTATACTATAAATGCGCACTTGCAATCTTGTGGCACTGTGGTAGCCTAGTGGTTAAAGTACTGCACTATGGACCAGAAGGTCCAGTGTTCAAATCCCACCTCTGCCAAGCTGCCACAGTTGGGTCCTTGAGCAAAACCCTTAACCTATAATTGCTTAGATTGAAAGACTATAACAATTTTAAGTCCTTCTGGAGAAGGACGTCTGCTAAATGACATAAATGTAAATCTTAACATCAGACTATTCAGAATAAACCCTATTCATTGATTGGATACTGAATGAGAAGGGCTGTAACTTGTTTCTCAATGTTAGCCAATCTGAGTGCAGATTTTATTTAGGCATGTAGAGAAAGGACTGATTTATTCTGTTTGAATGGATTGTTGATATTCAATAACGATAGAAAAAAAGCTGTTTATAATAATAATACATTTTATTTTCAGCGCCTTTCCAACACCCAAGGCCACTTTACAGACTAAAAATATCTAGCATCAAATCTTAGATACAAAGAGAAAAAGCAAAAAACAAACAGAACAAATGCATATATTACACAACATTAAAAAATGTTTAGAATTAATGTTAAGAAGAGGCATTGGACTTGGCTGCACAATTTCCGAGTCCACCATACCCCGAGACTGAGACCAGACCAAGTCCAAATGAGGTCAAGACTGAGATGAGACTGAGACCCTAGCAACAAACACAAACACAGGCGGCACAGTTGTAAGAATTAAGAAAGCGCTTAATGTGTTTTTCTGCAAACCGCTACAGCATGTCCCGGGATTTTGGGATTTCTTTAGACTCATCATTGACTGGGGGACTGCCAAGAATTGTGGGAATGATTTGTTTGCTGCTTTTCTCACAGCCCTTGAGTCTTGTGACCTTCCTGGTGTACACAGGGAGCTCTGACAAGCACTAAATCAACACTGGCTTTCCAGCTCTGTTTAAGTCCTTGTCAACACAAACACAGCAAGACAAACCTGTCATTAAAACTGATGGTTTAATTGATGGGTTCGTCCCACACCATTAAACCCATTCCCACACACACTGACAGATGTTTAGCTCCCATTGCTAATGGCTGTGTTTACTGTACATCAGCTTTGAGATTAGACATTGCTCTGCGACTTCTAATAGCTTGTTGGATGCTAATGTGGGCTGTGTTGCCCAGTCATCCCATATGGCCACCATGAAAGCAAGTAGGAGAACATCAGTCATTTTCTAATCAGCCTGTCCGGAACGTGTTACCAAACCGTTTGCACAGATGAATGTTCCTTTATTGATTGGAATGTTAGGACACGCTGATCTATGACCCTGCTGAAGCCTTCGACTGGTTACAGATGTTAAGAGTGGAGATGAGATTGAAGCGCATGTTCCTTCACACTGGTGCTCTAGCTCATTCCCTAAGTGGCTCTGTCACATCAAAGCAGAATCTACAGTACTGTGCAAAAGTCTTAGGCCATAACACATTGTTGACGAATGGACCCAAAAATCTCAAACGTGGTTTCGTCACTCCAGAATACTGTTGTCCACTGAACGTCATTCCAGTCTTGGTGAGCTGCTAAAGATCTAAAGTGAGCTTTAGCAGATCTTAGTCTTTTCACCCTGTTCCCCTTCTGAAAAAGTGATCAAGCTTCTTCAGACTGTAGAAGGGTCATCTTGGCATCCTGATGAAGCTCCCAGATGCTGCTACTGCTCAAATTTAAGGGATGGTTACATTGCTTTATAAACATGTTGGAATATAAACAGATTGTATTTGACTATGTGAGGCACCTGTAGCTATAAGTGTCCAAAATAGCCCCCTAATCACTATTCACTACATTTACATACCATACACACTATTAGCCTTTATTAAACAGAATTGTTGAGGGTAGTAAAAGATTTTGGGCACTTGTGGGCAATTAAGTGCTTGTTCTTAATTTCTATGATTCAGCTTTGTATCTGAATTGGCATGAGCAGTACACAGTGGTTTATCAAAATATACATTTAAGGGTTCCTTTCAGTCCCTTCACGTCTGTAGTGTCTTACATTGACGTCCTCAAACAGAATGGGTGGTATTTTTAGATTTATGACAAACAGCAAAATGTAAATGGTGCTGGCACCGATGGCTACGTTATTGATTTGTGTCCTCCAGGATGACCTAGTGTAACAGATCATGTAAGCATGACTCTGCTATCGTTTTTCATTTGTGAGAAATTTACAGCTCAATTCAGCTGACCAAACCATGCGGAAATAACAAGTGTGGTGGTTGGGAGACTTGATGCAGACTCCCCAGATGGACAAGCAGTGTAGACTACAGACTTTGAAGCCTAAGGGCCATTTTTAGGGTGAAGGTAGGCTAATGCTCACAAAGATTTCAATGAAAATTATGGAGTATTATGGAGTGACGAATCCAAGGTAGAAATTTTGGGTCCAGTTGTCGACAATATGTCATATATGGTCATTGTGCCATTGTTAAAACAACAAATGGTGCCCTAATATTTTTGCAAGTTGCTGAGTCTGACACACATTTGAGGAGGAAAGGAGGTGAGATTCTGCATTAAATTTCTGTTGTTTTTTTTTCTGTGGGGGTCTAGTGGTTAAGGTACTGGACTATGGACCAAAAGGTCCAGTGTCCAAATCCCACCTCTGTCAAGCTGCCACTGTTTGCTCTTTGAGCAAGACTTCTTAACTCACAAATGCTTGGAAGGTTGTAAGTCACTGTGGATAAGGGTGTCTGCTAAATGATGTAAATGTAATGTAACCATTTCAAACAATTGTAAATCGTGAATCCGGTATCCTGCTGCAATCCTGCCTCCATGCCATAGGTGCTACATAGCTGGAATATTTGTCAAAAAAAACCTTCTTTAACAGCCCTGATTAGATGAGATCAAGGCATGTGCTTTAAAAATAGTACCATAGCTAGCTTAAAGTCCTTTAGCCTGTAGACACACTGCCTGCTCAAGGCCACTGGAATCACCCCCAGCAATTCTCCCACTTATGGCACCATTGGCGTTGAGTAGCCTCTCAGGCACAGCGAGGTCAGGACTAAATCTAGCCAATGACCTCCATTTAGCCCTGTCACAATGGGTTGATCTGATTGGCGATTATACATATAGGGTGGTGTGTAACGCTTTGGAACGCTATGGAACGCTTTAAAAAATATCAGATTTATCCCCAATTGAGCATTTATGGGACCAGCTGGGACCCCAGCTTCGGCAACTTATGAGTGTGAAGGATCTACAGATCCAGCTGTGGGCAAATGTCATAGAGGCATGTCTAGAAGTCAATGATCTTTCACCAAGTGGTACATTACCCAAAAGTAGCATCTGAGAGCCTTTTTATAGAGCAGCGGGGGAAGCACTTTCATGCCCTCTTGTGGCAATACCTAGTCTAATCAGAGCACACCTGTAATCATTTACTCATTTACTCATTTCTATCTGGATGCTTTATTTTTTTATGTCAATGAGTATACTATTGTATTATATTTTTTCATTTTTAGAGTAGATTCTCTCTTTTATACTCTTCTATACTGTATTTAATTTATGTATTATATTTAAATTTTATATTTTTAGATATGTTCTCTACTTTATATGCTCTTTTAATATTTCACTTCTGTTTGTTCTTGTCAGGATGAAGTGTTTACAGAAGTAATGAAAAGCCATTTTACAAAGCTAAATGCAGTAGTTTGGGAATTGTGGGTAAACTGTGTCAGTCTCTCAGAATCCTTCCTCTCTAATCAAAGGGCCGCGGTGGAGCTGAAGAGATCTGACCTTGCAAACTCCAGAGGCTGCTTTCCTCCTCCTGCTACTTTCCGCGCAGGCTAATGACGTCTCATATAAGGTCATGATGTGATGATGGATGAGAGGCATGACCTTCCAATGTCTGCTGTACCTTTCTCCTTACATTGCTCCTTATATTCCTTGTCCTCTGTCCTTGTACTCTATCCTGCGTTCCGAAGTTTTGGCCGCTCCCAGGTGTCTCTTCAGATCTAAACCAGTGTGGTGTTACGACATTTTGCTCTTCTGTAATTAAAACCTCATTATGAAGCCACAGGTTCAGGGGGAACACGATGGCATGACGAACAGCCACAGTCATATTAGTATCAACAATGATCAGTGTCATCAGTTACGCCGATTATGTGGGACGCTCTCCATAACTCTCTCAGTCATCGGTTCCTGCTCTCTCTCCAGAGAGAAAAGGTAATTAATGGCAGACAGATGGAAGGAGGATAGGAAGGCCATGCAGCGCAGCCACAAAACCCATAATTACACTCTAAATCGCTGCAGTGAGAGTGCCGCTGGCTGTTTTTTTTTACAAACCAACGCACAGATTAAGCCACGCTGAATGATTCAAAGCACTGTTATGTTTTCTATGATCATATATAACGTAGGCACACTTTTGGGGTGGGAGGACATGTCCCCTTCGCAGTTTGGAGGGGGTACAATGTCCCCCCAATAATTCCTGCTCCCAGCATCTTTGTGAGTTTGTTTCTAACAGTGTGGTGCATTAGATGTGACCGATATTAGTATTATTATTATGTTAGTCAAGTCAAGTCAGATTTATTTATATAGCACTTTTCACAATGGAGCATTATCTCAAAGCAACTTTACAAGTTTAGATTATCTCCTAATAACTACGTCCAATCCCAAATTGAGCAAGCCTAGGGCGACAGTGGCAAGGAAAAACTCCCTAGTTCTAGGAAGAAACCTTGGAAAGACTCAAAAAGGGACCCAACCTCCTTGGGCGGCGTAGATGATAAATCTAAGAGCGAAACTAAAGTCATGGAGTCAAAGTTCGAATAAAATGTGAAGTACGCACATCGGCATTAAGTGGCCCGGGTATGTTAGTGACACTGATGTGGTGGTGGTGAGTTATTTTGTGTTGCACTGGTAAGAGTGGATCAGACACAGCAGTGCTGCTGGAGTTTGAAACCACCATCAGTGTCACCGCTGGACTGAAAATAGCCCACCAGTCAAAAATATCCAGCCACCAGCATCCTGTAGGCTGAGCACTGATGAATTATTAGAGGATGACTAACACAAACTGTACAGCAACAGATGAGCCACTGTTTCTGCCTTTACATCTACAAGGTGGAGCACTTTTAAAACTCCAGCAGCAGTGCCAGCTCAAAAATAAATGTGTTTACATGTGTAAACAATAAAACAGGTAATAAAACAGAATATGTGGCACTTGTGTGGCAAAGTAGTCAAATATAGTATTCAGTACACAGTGATTCAGTGATTCAGATTCACAATAGCTGTTGCCCAGGGAAGATCCCCTCTGTGTTTATCATGTTTTTCTTTATTTTTACATCTACTTTATTGTATTCTAAGTGCTAATAAGTCCCCATGGGTCCTGAAAAGGTTAGTTTATAAGCACCAACCGAAAGCAAAACAGGAACTGAAGCACCTGCAGTTAGCACCCTGAGTTCACCAATACTTTAAGTGTTTTGCTTTTACTTTTCATTTTCAGTCCATTACTCACTAAATAACATGAGATTTTTCAACACTTCATTATAAAATAAGCTTTGTGTTAATGATTTTGGCCAACTGTAGGTTAGTGTAAGTGTTTTAAACATTAACTTACTTATCATTACTAATTATCGGCTCCGCTTTGATATAGTACAATACCGCTCTACCAAACACTCGTTAAACTCCTCAGTTCATGATACATTGCAATACAGCTCCATTATTGCATATAATGCCTTATATAGTGTGGATTTTCTGGGGGTCTGGAACGGATTAGTTAAATTTACATTATTCCTTATGGGAAAAAATTAGCATTTTCAGTTCTCTACAAGCCTTCTGGAACGATTGAACGCAGAGAACAGAGGTACCACAGTAGTTGGTTGGCACAACTTTTTGGAGGCACTTGCTGACCTAAGGCCTCCATTGGCTGTGGTAGCCTAGTGGTTAAGGTACTGGACTCTGGAGCAGAAGGTGCAGGGTTCAAATCCCACCTCTGCCAAGCTGCCACTGTTGGGTCCTTGAGCAAGACCCTTAACCCACAATTGCTTGGATTGTAAGATTGTACCAATTGTAAGTCGGATAAGGGTGTCTGCTAAATGCTGTAAATGTAAATGGTAGTGTAGGCAGGGTGGAGATTTAAAGAGATGTGCCAAATTAGGAGACAAATGATTTCACCATTGTAACCTGTGTTCCCAGTGATGCCTTCCAGCCAGGTCAAATGTCACATGCCTATAACTGGAGGAGAGGCTGGGGTGGATGATCGTCTCCTGGCACTGCAGCAGTGACCCCTACCCAGCCCTTGATGTGCCCTGTCAGAGTACATGTGCCGACGTACTCGTAACTCTTTTATCAGACTCTGCAGTTACAAAGTACTCCAGTGCAACGACTCTTTACCTCATCACACACTGCTTTATTCGCTTTATCACATCTAATCCATCATGTGCATTAAATGCTGAGTTCAACCAGGTGTGCTGTAGCAGGGAAGCACTGAACTGTGCTGAACAGTCTGTCCCGAGGTCTTCAGCTGAACTGTTATGCTCCATGGCACCTAAGGAAGGGCAAAGTGTGAATCAGATTGCCTTTAGTCTTCTGCCAGGAAGGGAGAGCTGCTGAGTCCCAGCGCTGCTTAGCTCTCCCAGATACACATCATCAAGGGCAAATATCTGACCTTCAGCCACTTTGTTTGCATCGTAGCTCAGCTGGATGTGAGCTACTGGACATTTGTAATCACTCAAACCTCACATTTATTTTTCACTATAACTGTTTAGCAGTTGGCGCGCTACCTGTCTGACCTAACAGGGACTGTGTGATGTAGGGGGTGCTAAATCCGAACTACTGCACATAATGAAGTGCACCTAATGAAGTGGCAAGTGAGTGTAGCTTTAAACTAGATTGATGTTGACATTTGGAATGGTTTACTCCTGTGTATCTTTTTCAGTAGACCTTGCTATCTGTGTGTAAATATTTTGTCACCCGTCCTGTCTGAGGTAACACCAAGGTTAGTGTGACATCAGTCAGAGCAGTGTTGTTAGGTGAATAGGTTGTGACACTTGTTTTTTGATGTCATGGCAGGCTCGCATGAAACCTCACTATTGTCACTTGTATTTTAGTAGCAGTCTGAATCAGAGCCTGCGAGGCGTTTCCCATCTCATTCTGTCGCCATGTATCCATCACACTCTGTCAGTGTGTACACCCGAGTTTGTGCTGTACTTTTATTTGTGTTTGTGTGTCTTTTTTTGAGACGGTATGGAAAATGCAAATAACAACATTTGCAGTGTGCCCTACATTTCCTTTGGCTTTTATTTCATTGCAGACGGTATGAACCCAAGATATTTCAGGTTTTTTTCTGATCAACGTCATTTCATTTGTTAATAAACATCTATCCCTGCATTTCAGGCCTGCAACACATTCAAAAGAAGTTGGGATAGGGGGCAATTTAGGGCTAGTAATGTGGTGAAAAAAATTAACTGATGATATGATGTCAACAGGTGATTATAATCATGATTTGGTACAAAAGCAGCATCCAGGAAAGGCTGAGTCTTTGAGGAGTAAAGATGTGCAGAGGATCTCCAGTTTGTTAACAAATGTGTAAGAAAATTGATGAAATGTGGAAAAACAATGAAGGGATTTCCATATTTCATACCTTGTTGCATTGTCTTGTTGAAAAATGCATGGACGTCCCTGGAAAAGATGTCGTCTTGAAGGCAGATTATGTTGCTCTAAAATCTCAATGTACTTTTCTGCATTAATGCCGCCATCACAAGAGTGTAAATGACCTTTGCCAAGGGCACTGACTCAACCCCATACCATGACAGAGCCTGGCTTTTGGACTTGTTGTTGATAACAGCCTGGATGGTCCTCTTTCGTCTTTGGTCCGAAGCACACATCCATTTCTTCCAAAAAAGATCTGGAATACTGATTGGTCTGACCACAAGCCATGGTTCCACTGTGTGATGGTCCCTCCCAGATGCCTCCATGCCCAGAGAAGTCAATGCTGCTTCTGAACATTGTTAACATAAGTAAAGTTTTAAGTGGCATTCATGTAACTCCGTATTGTAGAGCTTGATAAAGGTTTGATGAAGTTATCCCTTGCCCATGGCGGTTCTTGATGCAGTGCCGTCTGAGGGATCAGAGATCACACCTAATCAGTTTCGGCTTGTGCCCTCGGCCTTTACGCACTGAAATTCTTCCAGATTCCTTGAATCGTTTAATATCATGCACTACAGAGGGAGAAGTATTTAAATCCCTTCCAGTCTTTCTTTGAGGAACATTGTTTTTGAACATTTCACTAATTTTCTTACACATTTCTTGATCAACTGGAGATCCTCTGCTCACCTTAACTCCTCAAAGACTCAGCCTTTTGTGGATACTGCTTTTGTACCAAATCATAGTTATAATCACCTGTTTGACATCACATCATTATTATTACTAGCCATAAATTGCCCCCGTCCCAACTTATTTTGGAATGTGTTGCAGGTCTGAAATGCAGAAATGGAAGTTTATTAACAAATGAAATGAAGTTGACCAGAAAAAAACTGAAATATCTCTGTCTGCAATGACATACAAGTCAATGCATAATTTTTATTTGCATTTTCCATATCGTCCCAACTTCTTCTGATTTGGGGTTGTATTAACCAAGGAAAATAATCCAAAGCAATGCTTGACAAATGATACGAGCTGATACACTCATGTCTATAGAGATTCAAAGTAACTCGAGTCAAAACATTTACTCCATAGACACTGTGATCTGTAGTGAGAACAGGGAACAGGTAGAAGAGAACTTGGAGAGGTGGAGGTATAATCTGGAAAGGAGAGGAATGAAAGTCAACTGCAGTAAGACAGAATACATGTGTGTAAATGAAAGGGAGGCAGGTGGAACAGTCAGGCTACAGGGATCATTGGTTCACAAAGGTCCAGGAGTTCAGGTACTTGGGATCAAACTGTCCAAGGAAATGGGGAGTGTGGAAAGGAGGTAAAGAAGAGAGTACAGGCAGGATGGAGTGGGTGGAGAAGAGTGTCAGGAGTGCTGTGTGACAAAAGGGTCGCAGCAAAAGTGAAAGGAAAGATTTATAAGAGAGTAGTGAGACCAGCCTTGTTGTATGGCTTAGAGACAGTGGCACTGACAAAGAGACAGGAAGCAGAGTTGGAGGTGGCAGAACTTAAGATGTTGTGGTTCTCTTTAGGAGTGTCTAGGGTGGACAGGATTAGGAATGAGATCATCAGAGGGACAGCACAGGTTGGAAAATTGGGAGACAAAATTCGAGAGGGAAGTTTGAGATGGTTTGGACATGTGCAGAGGAGGGATAGTGGATATATTGGTAGGAGGATGTTGGCGATGGAGCTGCCAGGCAGAGACGGAGAGGAAGACCAAAGTTATTTGGTTGTGGTAAATGAAGATATGCAGGGAGTTGGGGTGAGAGTAGAGGACGTGGAGGACAGGGTGAGGTGGAAACGTTTAACTCACTGTGGTGACCCCTGATAAAGGGAGAAGCCGAAAGAAGAAGAAGAAGAAGAAGGTCAGAAAACCTTGAATATAAAAAAGAATCCTTAAAATCAATTGAGAAATAATTAGGTTATTGTGCTTTTTAACCAGAAAACATGCAGCTCTCCCATTTACTTGTATTTGTCTACAGGCCAGATTTCCCTGGACCAATTTGACACGTTTACGTATGGCAGCATTGGGCGTAGCAGCCGTGTAGCCTCTTTGGATCCAACATGAGACATGCAGTGTGGAGGACTTATTAATTTAAGCAGCTGGTATGCCTGAGTTGAAGGCATTAGGAATTTTCGCTGCACATTTGCTGCCATTAAGAAGGCCAGTAATTTCATTACATTTCTATATAAAACAGTATTTATGCACAGAATTTGACAATTGTCCTTTGAATAAATATGTTTTCCATTCTAATCTCACTGTTTCAATATGTGACAGACTTTTCTGTCTTTTCTGACTTTTTTGGTAATCTCCCACATGTTACAGATGCCTTAGAGATTAGACTGGACATGCCGATGTACTCTGCTGAAGGTTACAGCACATCCTTTTGACACATCAGAGTCCAGTAGTTTCACACCAGCTCAAACCAAGTTGATAAACTGTGAAGTATGGCCATGTCTAACTTGTCTTTTTAAGCAGTTATCAGAAGCAGATCGCTAAAGCTTCCCTCCACAACCCCCCTCCAATCCCTGTCACATCACATTACCCCAGTCCTGGTGTCTACACAGTTTGTGCTAACGGCTGTCTCAGACATAGACCTGCTCCAGCTGCCCCCAGCCAGAATCAGGCCACCCTTGGCCTTCATCTAACACTTCAACTAACAACTTTCTTCTTCTTCTTATAATCTCCTGGAGGTTGATCTCCCTCTAATGTTTGGTGGAATTTCCGTGATCTTCATCTAGGGTGGCTGAGCTGTCACTTATTACTATCAGCTCTCATTCAGAACTCCTGGGGAGGGTAACAATGGTCTTGAATTTCCTCCATTTGTACACAATCTGTCTGACTGTGGATTGGTGGAGTCCAAACTCTTTAGAGGTGGTTTTGTAACCTTTTCCAGCCTGGTGAGCATCAACAACTCTTTTTCTGAGATCCTCAGAAATCTCCTTTGTTCGTGCCATGATACACTTCCACAGACATGTGTTGTGAAGAGCAGACTTTGATAGATCCCTGTTCTTTAAATAAAACAGGGTGCCCACTCACACCTGATTGTCATCCCATTGATTGAAAACACCTGACTCTAATTTCACCTTCAAATTACCTGCTAATCCTAGAGGTTCACATACTTTTGCCACTCACTAATATGTGATATTGGATTTTCCTCAATAAATAAATGACCAAATCTAATTTTTTTTTCTCATTTGTTTAACTGGGTTCTCTTTATCTACTTTTAGATAGAACATTCTAAAAGGTTCACAAATTTTAAAGCACCACTGTATTAGTGCTTGATGAGTTACAGGAGTAAGAGGAACTGGAGTCTAAAACTCATCCAAAGAGGACAATAAAAATCAATTGAATTGCAGCACGGTTTGTCTTGTGTCCTTGGTATATATTTACTGTCAATTATGAGGTGATAAAGGACTGCACGTTATTTATATAGCACGGGTTGTGATGACGCATCACACATGCTGTAGTGTGTCATCACTTGTCCTTGTGGGTCTCATCTCAGATTAAATTTGTGGCCACACCAACTGTTTTTCGGCTAAATTACATTATTCTTAATGGGATTTGCTGCGGTTGAGATTTGCACATAAGAAACCTTGACTGTTAATAAATTCACTGGGAAAACATTCGTTACGAAGCGACGTTTAACTATCACGCAAGACGATGATAGATGATGATATTTACATTTACATTTACAGCATTTAGCAGACGCCATTATCCAGAGCGACTTACAATCCAATACAGTCTTACAATCCAAGCAATTGTGGGTGAAGGGCCTTGCTCAAGGACCCAACTGTGGCAGCTTGGCAGAGGTGGGATTTGAACCCTGGACCTTCTGGTCCATAGTCCAGTACCTTATCCACTAGGCTACCACAGTCCTATTGATGACACAGTTAACCTGCAAAGGGGTGATCCAACCATAGACATTTACATTTACAGCATTTAGCAGATGCCCTTATCCAGAGCGACTTACAATTGGTCAAGCAATTGTGGGCTAAGGGCCTTGCTCAAGGACCCAACAGTGGAAGCTTGGCAGAGGTGGGATTTGAACCCTGGACCTTTTGGTACCTTAACCGCTAGGCTACCACAGTCCCCACATAATATTCTCCAAAGGCTGTACCAGAAACAAGATGCCTGATTGTAGTCTACTAAATGAAAATATAATGTAGTAAAATAATAAAAGATTAACAATAGTAAAGAGTGTATGTAGTATAAATAGTAATACAATAGCAGTATAATACAGTACTCAGTATTTTATTTACTGTATTGTACTGCTAGTATGCTACTATTTATACTGCATATACTATTTACTATTGCTAATCTATTATGTCATTAATTCTATATTATTTATTAGACTACATCTTATTGTACTGCTGTACTATACTGTATATTGCCTTTGGGTGTACAGTAACTTTATTATTTCACTGTTATAAAAACAAATAAAACAGGCTGACTGCCAGAGTCTATTTCATTTTTATTTGCTGATATATTTTTCTCAATAATGCTGAATTATAAGAACTTAAAGATGCACCATTGAGATATTGTTTTCAGTATTTCAGAGCGAATGAGCTGAATTGTGACCTGAAGAACAAGAAAAGCTAATATAATGGGGACGTAGACAGAAAAGGCCATTTCCACAACATAATAAACCTTCTACATTTCAAACATTCAATTATAAAGAGACATTTCCGCACACATTATCCAAGGAAAGCAATTCAAGTCCACGCCTGACAAACAACTTCTTATGACAATGAATTATTTTCCCCCACATTAGCTCACCTAATGCTGATACACACTCCTCTCTGTCAAGATTCGAAGTAACTCAAGTCAAACCTTGTTTTTTGTATTCCACGTATATTAAAAAAAACTTGGGTTGAGAAATCATTCGGCTATTGTTCTTTTTAACCAGAAAACACGCAGTCCCCCTGTTCACTTGTATTTGTTTACAGGCCAGTCTTGCCTGGACCAATATGGCGGACGTGTTGACATATCGCAGCAACGGGCCAAAGCAGCCAATGCGGTGTCTAGGCATAAAGTCTATGGATCCAACATGACACATCAAATACATATCACCCAACTGTAAATTTCTTTATAAAAATTGGCAATATGATTCACAATTAATCTGGAGGCAAAGTTCAATGTATAACTGTCAGTTATATTTTGCTTACGGCTTATGCAACAGCTTACAGGTGCCGAGTTAGCTTGGTACCAACCGACTCCGTTAAATTGTGCTTAGTTCCTACAGAGTTCTTCTAATGCTTTGCCTTTTAATAGACTACTGCCAAAACGAAAGCGTAGCTTCTTACTAGTGGAAAGTGGAAGATAGAGGGAAAACGCCATTCAGAAAGCCATATGTCACACGGATACACAGTAAGTCGTCATGCAATTGAATTTTTCAGCGTTCATTTTTGAATTGTCATTCATTTTAGCAGGTTAAATGTATGGATTGAAGAGCAGCGTGCTCTGACTGGTGTGTTTGTGTTGTGTGTAAATGTGGTACATTGTAATGTTGTGACAAAACAGACAGGAGGCCACAATCTGTATAATTTTAAACCCTATCAGAGGGTCTCCAACTGCTAAGTAAATTCCACAGTCATACTGCTCTCAACCTCTTCTACACTCTTGCCAACTTGCCCCCACCCACTGTCAAAAATCATCTTACTACATATCCTACCAGACACCTCACCCTGTAGAAGAACCACACATGAATGGACAAGTTAGAATGTCTGCTACTAACTGGCCAAGTACAGCTCTGGATTCATACTGGTATGGGCAACCATCTTGTAGAAGTCATTAGGTCCAATGTTTGCTTTGAGTGGTCATGGAAAATAAATTGTACTGGAATAGATGTACCTTATGGTGCAAACACATTTTCATGATGATGTTTTCATATACCTGGATAATAATACACTCTACATACTGGTACAATTATTTGTGATTTTAACACCACAATGAAGTCCGACACATTTCTTGGCCTCCCAGAAGCAAATTTAACACCACTGGACAAATTCTGGAGTTCATACTGAGAACTGGAGGACTTCCATCATGCCACCACAAACCTTTCAGGACGTGTGAGAGAGTGTTCCATTAAAGACTAAACCTAAATGGAAAGGCTGTACACACTCTTCAGTAGCTCCTTCATATTTTAGTATACAATTTGCTCTGTTTGTGTAACCCCTGTTTCATTAGAAGTGGGTGCATATTATGGCTGGCTGAGTGACTCAGATCTCCTCAGGGAGAGCTGCTCATTAGGGGCTGGATTGATCGAGGATGCTATGGGTTGAGTAACGAGCCTCTGGATGGCTGTGCCTCCAGCCAGAACTGAGTGGCTTCTCCTCCAGCCGCCATTACTCACGTCATAGCCCGTCAGTGTGCCGCGGCCCAGAGACACTGAGATTCTGGAGAGCCTCACTCATGCTGAGCACATCAGGGGTGCTCAGTACATCTTGAAGGTCAACCAGGCAGAAAAGCAACACTCTCACAGAGCTCACAATGTCATGGTTTATTGCAAATATGTAACGTATTAACCTCGGAATATTCTACTTTTGCATTTTTATGAAATACTTATACAGTACAGAGCCGTGTGTGTGAGTCCAGGGTGTATCGTAGTTTCTATGTATATTATAAGAGGATAGCAAGGTACATGTCTGCTAGCTAGCTCTATCTCTCTCTAGCTCTCATAGAGCTAGCCAGCCCTCTAGCTAATGTAAACAAAGATCAAATCATGGTTATGCCACACTCTGACAGGCTTCACTACAGTTAATACATAGCCACGCAATTTAAGACACGTGTGTGCATTCCTGAAGCTTGAATTCTAGCAGTTAGTGAAACTATGCAAGCTATGTAGCCATTATCTCCTTATACTGTTCGGTTGTATGGTATGGATACTGTTAGTGGTTGAGATTGTGGAGAAAATGATGATTCTTTAAGAAACTGTCAAACAAAATGTCTACCTGTGAAAATGTGAGACAGTTTCTTAGTAGATTAAGAGCATGCTACCTCATAACCTTGAGTAAGGTTGCATTTACTGGTCTAATACATCAGATGCTTCAATGTCTGACCTACCTGGTCTGCACTGGCTGCTTAGAGCTTGTTCCTTTCTCTAATATTAGTTTAGAGCTTCACATAGAGGGCAGGATTATCTCAATATGACATGTTGCCCTTTTGTTCTATTGCAGTATCTTATAGCTTAAACTAATCAAAGTATTTGTGTGAAGTGGACATGGGAAATTTCCAGTATGCACATCATGAATTTTGAATCTATGGATAATTATATGGTGAACATCAAAATTAAAATGAAAGTTTCTTGCACACCAGCTATGCGTGTTCTCCATTACTGTTTGGCCAGCCATGCAGGAATGGAATGGAAACGACTTTGGGCTTATTTTTCTGTAAAGGTAGTTTTAGGGCTTGTTTCGAAAGTGTAATTGCTTATTATTGGGCTTACTCCCTGATCCTGTCTCTCTCCACCATACCTGTCTAATAAAGCAAAACCACTAGTTTGTCCTGTTGCATGCCCATCCACAACCCCATTCTGCTCTCCCCTTCCCCATACTGATGAAAACTGCCACTGATGCAGTGTTGCCAACATTTTTGTGTGTGTGTGTGTGTGTGTGTACACTGCCTGGCCAAAAAAAGGTCACCATCTGGATTTAACTAAGCAAATAGTTAAATAGTTAAGAAAAGAGCCTCCCATGAGATAATTACTGCATGGGTGATTATGTTTCAGCTGGCAACAAGTTCTTTAACCCTAACTGATGCAGTGAGGAGCTTCTCATGTGTTAAACAACCATGTCCAAAGACACATCCTGTGGTCGTGGAGATGTTCATCTGTTTCAGAAGGGTCAGATTGTGAAAGAGTGGTTCAGGGAGCATGAGCCATCATTATCACACATGGATTGGCCACCACAGAGTCCAGATCTGAACCCCATTGAGAATCTTTGGGATGTGCTGGAGGAGACTTTGTGCAGTGGAACAAATCTCCCATCATCAATACCAGATCTTGTGGAAAAATTAATGCAACTTTGGACAGAAATAAACGTTGGGACATTGCAGAAGCTTGTGGAGACGATGCCACAGCGAATGGGTTCCGTAATCAAAGCTAAAGGCGGTCCGACCAAATATTAGCGTGAGACCTTTTTTTTGGCCAGGCAGTGTATGTATATACACACATAGAGATGGATATAGATAAAGATAGCAATCAAATGGTCTCTCTCACACGCTGTGGTAGGTTGCTTGTTTTATAGATCCAGGTTGCTTCTTTTGGGCTTGTTTCCATAGACCTGGTAGCTTGTTTCTCTCAAAAGATTTGACAACACTGGTGCTATGCCGTAAAGTGTTGGTCTTGGTAATTGTACTGTGATGTGTCTTGGGTGCATTTATACACACATTTTGTATGTGGCTTAGCTCTAACCAGACACTATCCTGATATTCAAGACACAACAATCTAGTGTAAGCCAGGCCTCTGTTATTAGGCTGACAGGTTCAGAATATGGGCATGGAATCTTCACTGACAAACAGTGGCAGTAGCATGGGCTGTACTGAACCCCTCAGTACCACTCAAATTGATACATTCGAAGGTTTCAACCTCCTCCTATATCAAAGCCCATAAAGAAATGCTTTGCCAACTTGACTAGATGGCAGCTTGTACAGAGCCCTACTCTTATCTCCATTAGATGCCAACAGTGAGCCAAGGCAATTTCTCCAAAATCAGTGACCAATTGCATAGTCATGTTACAAAATGTAGTAAATATCCTTCTCACAAGAGTGAAAGCTGTTGTTGCAGTAAATTGGGACATCCCAGCAGTGTTCAGTTTGAGCATATGGGTTGTGATCCTGCAGGTTAAAGTGCAGGTCAGCGTCTTAATCTGCATGTTCTATTGTAGGGACCCATATGGCTTCCAGCTCTTCCATACAAGCTCCTCCAGAGAGAAGGGCTACTGGAGCAGCCAGCTACGCTACTTCTACCTGCTCGACTTACGGCACCTCTCCCTGCGCAGCTTTACACACATGTGCCAGGTATTTTCCATCACATTTTATTTGCCTGCCGCACATTTCCAGTGCTTCATCCGTTACCGCGTATGTATGTTACGGAAATGTGGACATGTTATGTTTAAGTTTTTCTTTGGATTTAATGGCCCCTTTAATTGGTACCCATAGCTTGTGCAAAAGAAAATCAATAGCGTCTTGTAGATAATAAATAGTGGCACTGATTGTTATGCACGAGTCACCATATGTTTTAAGCTGCTTTGTCCCTGCTAAGCACTGTAGGTCAGAGATGATTGGCAATCACTCAGTCAGAGCTAAATTTAGAAATGGAGTTTACTCAGTTTACACAAATTGCATTAGTACTCATTAGAATTACAGTAGCAGCTCAGAAACAGCTAGGTTCAAATCCCAAGTGGGGACACAACGTTTATGGAACCCTGTGTTGGACTAGCAGCCTGTGCAGGGTACAGTGGGGCAAAAAAGTATTTAGTCAGCCACTGATTGTGCAGGTTCTCCTACTTAGAAAGATGAGAGAGGTCTGTAATTTTCATCATAGGTACACTTCAACTATGAGAGAAAATATGAGAAAAAAAACAATCCAGGAAATCACACTGTAGGATTTTTAAAGAATTTAAAAATTATAAGTATTTGGTCACCCACAAACAAGCAAGATTTCTGGCTCTCACAGACCTGTAACTTCTTCTTTAAGAAGCTCTTCTGTCCTCCACTTGTTACCTGCATTAGTGGCACCTGTTTGACCTCGTTATCTGTACAAAAGACACCTGTCCACAGCCTCAAACAGTCAGACTCCAAACTCAACCAAGGCCAAGACCAAAGAGCTATCGAAAGACACCAGGAAGAAAATTGTAGACCTGCACCAGGCTGGGAAGAGTGAATCTACAATAGGCAAGCAGGTTGGTGTGAATAAATCAACTGTGGAAGCAATTGTAAGAAAATGGAAGACATACAAGACCATTGATAATCTCCCTCGATCTGGGGCCCCACGCAAGATCTCATCCCGTGGGTCAAAATGATCATGAGAATGGTGAGCGAAAATCCCAGAACTACACGGAGGGACCGGATGAATGACCTGCAGAGAGCTGGGACCAAAGTAACAAAGGCTACCATCATTGACACACTACACCGAGAGGGTACTCAGATCCTGCAGTGCCAGGCGTGTCCCCCTGCCTAAACCAGTACATGTCCAGGCCCATCTGAAGTTTGCCAGAGAGCATATGGATGATCCAGAAGAGATTGGGAGAATATCATGTGGTCAGATGAAACCAAAATAGAAACTTTTTTGGTAAAAACTCAACTCGTCGTGATTGGAGGAAGAAGAATGCTGAGTTGCATCCCAAGAACACCATACCTACTGTGAAGCATGGGGGGTGGAAACAACATGCTTTGGGGCTGTTTGTCTGCAAAGGGGACAGGACGACTGATCCGTGTTAAGGGAAGAATGAACGGGGCCATGTATCGTGAGATTTTAAGCCAAAACCTCCTTCCATCAGTGAGAGCATTGAAGATGGAACATGGCTGGGTCTTCCAGCATGACAGTGATCCCACAACACACCGTTTGGGAAACGAAGGAGTGGCTCCGTAAAAAGCATTTCAAGGTCCTGGAGTGGCCTAGCCAGTCTCCATACCTCAGCCCCATAGAAAAATTTGTGGAGGGAGTTGAAAGTCCATGTTGCCCGCCCAAAACATCACTGCTCTAGAGGAGATCTGCATGGAGGAATGGGCCAAAATACCAGCTACAGTGTGTGCCAACCTGGTGAAGACTTACAGGAAACGTTTGACCTCTGTCATTGCCAACAAAGGTTATGTTACAAAGTATTGAGTTGAACTTTTGTTATTGACCAAATACTTATTTTCCACCATAATGTACAATTAAATTCTTGAAAAATCCTACAATGTGATTTCCTGGATTTCTTTTTCCTTTTCTCTCTTATAGTTTAAGTGTCGCTATGATGAAAATTACAGACCTCTCTCATCTTTCTAAGTAGGAGAACTTGCACAATCAGTGGCTGACTAAATACTTTTTTGCCCCACTGTATACTGAAAAGCTGGAGAATGATGGTGATAAACCTCACAGTGACTGTATGGAACCATTTTCTTGTTTATTTAAGTGCATTCTACTCTGTTCATGCACACAGAAAACACAAACTATAGCTTCCCTCACTAAAATGCATGTGTCGTTGTTTTTTTTTAAGTTGCCGATGTGAAGACATGGCGAAATCTCCGTGACACATTAAGAGAAGGGAAATTAAAGACAGCAAAAGTGGACAGGGAGTTTTCAGAGTGTTTAGACAAAAAATGAACGTTAAAAATGTGGGGGGTTTTGTGCAAACATTCATACTCGGTGTGAATAGGCCTTTAATTATTAAGGGTAAAAGTAAACATGGACATCTCGATAATGTGTAAGAGATTGGAGTGACTGGAGGTGAAATATTAATAGCTTGCACAAAGAGGGCACAGAACAGCAATGCAACGTTTGGACCCCAAGCCACCCTAACACATTTATGGGAAACATGTGGAACGTGGATGAGACTCTTCACAGGTTTCATGTCTGCATTCAAGTCGCACTCCATATAAACTACAGTTATTATACAGGTCTGCCAAAGGAGCATTTATACAGTCTGAGAGCAAAAGGGCAAGGGCTTTTGTTCCCCTGGGCTCTATCTGTGCACATGCCTGCTCCAGAATCCTGACTCTGACCAGGATAAGGTAGAAAATGAATAAAGAAGCGCTGCCTCTGTTGGGCTCTAGAGCAAGGCCCTCAACCTTTAACTGCCCTGGATAAGAGTTCATGCTAAATGTTAAATTATACATTAATTTGCTATATTTTAGCTATTTAATAGTCTACACAGCAGATCTTTCCCATATATGGATGCTTGAGTATGCGTAACCTCATCCCAATATTCATTTTAATGTTTAAGGTTCTCTTCGATAATTCGATCCACAAGGCTTGTTGAGAACCAAAAATGAGAAATACCGAGCTTTTTTTTCCCTTGATAATGTAAATTGAATGAATCCATTCCAGATCCCCAGAAAATCCACACTGTATAAGGCATTATATGCATTAATGGAGTTGTATTGTACAGGTGCTCCCTGATTTAGGATGGGGATATGTTCAACAAATCCATCGTAAGTCAAATGCATCATGAACTGAGGAGTTTAACAAGTGTTTGGTACAGTGGTCTATACTGGATTATCGCGGAGCCTATGATAAGTAATGGAAAGTACGTTACTGTTCTGATGGGCCACTTTTAAAACGGCATTTGTTTGTTTTTTTACAGTGGTCTGTGGTAGCCTAGCGGGTAAGGTACTGCACTATGGACCAGAAGGTCCAGGGTTCAAATCCCGCCTCTGCCAAGCTGCCACTGTTGGGTCCTTGAGCAAGATCCTTAACCCACAATTGCTTGGATTGTAAGATTGTACCAATTGTAAGTCGCTCTGGATAAGGGCGTCTGCTAAATGCTGTAAATGTACAGTTCTGATTTCTTTTGGCTGGCATGTAAAACATTCAGACAACAGCTCAAATTGTTCCAAGAGAGTAGAGCATCCATGCACTGACCCCAATATTTAGTGAGCATTAAACGTAAATAGGGGCTAATACTTACCACGCCTTTCAGTGCTCATAATACCTCCCATGGACTGTATGCACGAACGGCCTGTGCATTTCAAACCCTTCACATTTTCATTAATAACCTCTTTTTCATTTCAACTATTATTACAATACAAACATGGTTTCCACTGGGGGTAACTAGAGGCCATTAACTGCTGCTGATTATTGGTCGCCAAGGGCAACTGGATGACCTTTCATGTGGAGTCTTGATTTCCTTGAGCCAGAGGGCTTAGCAGAGAACGGAGTGGATATTGTATGCAACATCGTACCCATTCTGTCCTTCATATGACATTTTATTTATTTACTGTTCAGTGGGTTGGGGGTTGGGAGGATATTTTTCTTTGCAGTTATGTAGATTTTATGCAAAGAGTTGAAACTAGATGAGTTGATAGAAAAATGGACATACCATAGTCACATAGTCTTTTATGCTTCAGACAAAAGTGATAGCTTGAATTAATCCAATGATTATATGAATGTAACTGTATTCTGATTACCACCTATTTCAATTGTAACTGTTACTAAACACAGCAAAATCCTGCTCACCAGTGAGCGCTCATATTAAGGCTAACAGCATGAAGCTGGAACTCACTCCACTTTTACTCCGTGTCCTCTCACACCTCCAAGTCATATATATATATATATATATATATAGATTGTCTGTTTTAGATTGCAAAAAAGTTCAAGACATGAAGCAATATCGATAACCTCCGTAAACATCAGTGTCAGGTTCATAACCTTTTCCATCTCTGTCATTCAGCAAAAGTTATATATACTTCACCTTTTGAGTGCCCTTTTACCTTCACCTGGCCGGTTTTGCCTGCTCAGGACCTGGCTGTGCACTGAAGCTACACTGCTGAATTGGAGTTTCTTTAGACGGCCGGTGTTGGAGAGTCAGGTGATGCCTAGCCCTGATTTATGCGGAAACCCAAAGGAGCTCTACCAGCAGAGTCACCTTCATGTGTTTGACTTCTGAGTTGCCCTTTGAGTTTTGCTGTGTATTTAGAGTTCACTGAAGAAGCACACTACACAAACTTGGTTCGGAATCAAGCTTGAAGTTTCCCTTCTTACCCATTTCAGTTTATGCAGCCAGAGAGGCAGGCAAGGTTACGTGTATGTTTCCACATTATGCTTATACTTTCCCTTCCACATGTTGGCACCCCTGGTATATATTAGTAGAAAGAGTTATAAGAAATTCCCCTTTTGGTGTTTTTGAATTCATCTCCCATTGAAGAAATGAGAAAAATCCAATCTTCCATTGAAGTAAATGTAGTCTGAGGAATAAAAAATCCTCCATCAAGAAATGATTATGTGCCACAATTATTAGCACTCCTATAAATTCTTAAAAACTTCCTATAAGCATTTTTCCATTTATATTTTACATTTTAAAGTTGCGCTTCACAGTGAGGAGGATGGCAAGCAAGGCAAACAATCCCCAATGACCACTTTTGGAGAGTTGCTGAAACAGGTAGCATCCAGGGGTCATCAAGTCTCCAAAACCACCATAGATCCTTTCCTGTCATCTAAACGTAAAAGTTGCTAAACACTGCTGGCACTTTGACTGGAACTGTTTTATGGTGAGATGAATCAAAAACTGAGCTGAGCTTTTTAATAACAAAAACAGCAACTATTTTGTATTACCCTGATGTCTACCCCCAGAGAACATGGGGGAGGTATAAACATGTCCTGGATGTGACAATAGTCTATTGCAGAGCTGGGTTGAGGTTGCCCTGCTGGAAAGTGTTGCTGGGACTTGAACCTGGGTCACTACGGTGGTAGGCTAGTGTATTAGACCACTGCACAACCTGAGAAGTCCCAGAATCAGACTGCTCCCACGTCATGCATTATTATTTTATTGTGATGGGTCCAGACATCAAATGCTGTTAGAAAAATCGAGCCATTTTTGTAAATAAAGAGCGCATTTTGACAAGATAATGTAAATATGCGCCGTGCAAATATTTGGGCACCTTGATGCACTTGAGTTTGTTGTCAGGCACTTAATTTACGTGATAATAATTTAAAAATCAACAAACCCGTCAGGGATGTCCAAACGTTTGCAAAAGCTCTGACACAGTGGCTTTCAAAAGTGTGTTAAGCCTCCCTCTTGTGTTTAGAGTTAGTACTGCAGTTAGGTAAGCTCAAGCTCTTAACGTGTCGCCATTCATAATTCGTAAGGTCGTAACGTTTCATTTAAAGTATGAACTGTTTGGCGTTTAGAATATGTAAAGTAATTTGGCACCAAAACCATTTGTTCTATGAGGAAAATGTCCTGCACCGAAATGGACAGGGCTGGAAACGATCTCCAGTATGGTTTTAGACTTGTGGAAACACGACTTATCATTCATAGCATTGAGCTAAACCGTGCAGAGGCTCTCCCTTTGCACTGATGTATATTTCAAAAGCAATACCACAGTTATGAGGCTCTGCCCACGTTATTACGAAAGGCCTATTAGTTGTAATGATTGAATTCAGCAGGTCAGGTTTCACATCCAAGGGCAGAAGTAAGTGACAGTCCAGTAACACTTGGCATGAGTATGAGATGTGTTACTTACTTAATTGGACATTGATATGAAGCTGTATGGTAGGTTGGGTCACAAAGATGGTGTAGGGACTCGGTGGTCTGACTGTAGGGACAGACAGTGCAGAGACAAAGCATACTGAGGACAATATGTTCTGTGAAATTGTGTGTAATTCGATCTGGATGTTGTCGGAACTTCATATTATATCCGTACTTAGCAGTGCTATATGGAATACTGTAGTGTACCGGTATTTAGTAAAGAGCCAAGATTCTGCAGTGTTTATACGTTGATTTATTAATATCATTCTTGACCACCACATATTGATTTTCTGTTTTTTACTATTTAAAAATGATAGTAGCGCTGTGTAGTAGAGCTGTACTGTGTAGAGCTGTGTGCAGCACAGTGATACACCCAGTCCTCCTTACAAGTTGGCAAGGGGTCTTTCCTCCAGGGTCCATTCCAGGTACCAAGGTGTTGACCCAGCACAGAGTTCCGTAAGTTTGTTTCTAAGTTTGGCCTCGCTGGGGGTCTCCTTAGTCAGTGTTCCTTAGGGCTGGGGCTGCTTGTTCCAGTTTAATCCTGTTTATGCTAGTCAAGATGGTGGATGGGTTCCTTGGATTATCCTGGAATTGATCAGACACTGGTGGCTAGAGCAACAGAGGATGATCCACCTCAGAAACCCACGACTAACCCCTTCCCCCAACCTCCCCAGTTTCAGACATGGTCAATCGAGCTTATGTAATGACATGACTGGGACTCAAACACCTAATAACATGCACGCACCGGCTACTTTGTTAGGGTCACCTGCTTATTTCTACACTCGTTGTCCATTTGATCAGCTCCACTTACCATATAGGAGCAATTTGTAGTTCTGCAATTACAGACTGTAGTCCATTGTTTCATACTTTTTGAGTCTGTTCTTTAATAGTCAGGACCTCCACAGATCAGGTACTATTTGGGTGGTGAATCATTCTCAGCACTGCAGTGACACTGATGTGGTGTGTGGTGCTCTGGTACAGTCGTATGAAAAAGTTTGGGCACCCCTGATAATTTTCATGATTTTAGTTTATAAGTCATTGGTTGTTTCGATCAGCAACTTGAGTTAAATATATCATATAGCAGATGAACACAGTGATATTTGAGAAGTGAAATGAAGTTTATAGGATTTACAGAAAGTGTGCAGTAATTATTCAAACAAAATTAGGCAGGTGTATAAATTTGGGCACCCAACAGAAAAATTACATAATATTTAGTAGATCCTCCTTTTGTAGAAATAACAGCCGCTAAACGCTTCCTACAGCTTCCAGTCTGGATTCTGGTTGAAGGTGCTTTGGACCATTCTTCTTTAGAAACATCTCCAGTTCAGTCAGGTTTGATGGTTTCCGAGCATGGACAGCTCACATTTGTCTAGGGACTGAGATGGCCATTCCAGAATGTTGTACTGGTTCCTCTGCATGAATGCCTTAGTAGATTTTGAGCAGGGTTTTGGGTCGTTGGCCTCGGTGCAACTTTGTCACTGATTCTTGAACATTGTTCTCAAGAATCTGGAGATATTAACTGGAATATGCGATCCTCAACTTTAACAAGATTCCTAGTACCTGCACTGGCCACACAGTCCCGCAGCCTGATGGAACCGCTACCAAATTTTACTGTGGGTAGCAAATGTTTGTCTTGGGATGTGTGCCGCTCCTTGTTATGTCCAAATAACTCAATTTTAGTTTCATCAGTACACAGCACTTTATTCCAAAATGAAGCTGGATTGTCCAAATGTGCTGTAGCACACCTCAAGTGACTGTGGCGTGTCTGCAGAAAAGGCTTCTTCTGCATTACTCTCCCATACAGCCTCTCCTTGTGCAAAGTGTGCTGTATAGTTGAACGATGATTAGTGACACCATCTGCAGCAAGATGAGGTTGTAGGTCTTTGAAGGTGGTCTGTGGCTTGACTATGACTGTTCTCACCATCCTTCGCCTCTGCCTATCTGAGATTCTTCTTGGTCTGCCACTTCGGGAGTTCCTTAACTAGAACTGTGTCTGTGGTCTTCCATTGCGTCACTATGTTCCTCACAGTGGAAACTGACAGCTGAAATCTCTGAGAGAGCTTTTCCCTTCCCTGAACCATGATGTTGAACAGCCTTTGTTTTCAGGCCATTTGAGAGTTGTTTTGAGGCTCCCATGTTGCCACTCTTCAGAGAAGATACAAAGAGGAGAAAAACTTCCAATTGGCCACCTTAACACTTTCTCATAGTTGGATTCACTTGTGTATGTAGATCAAGGGTCAATGAGCTTACAAAACAAATTTTGTGTTCTCATAATTAGTGCTAAAGGTATTCAAATGACAAGGGTGCCCAAATTTATGCACCTGCCTAATTTTGTTTGAATAATTACTGCACACTTTCTGTAAACCTATAAACTTAATTTCACTTCTCAAATATCACTGTGTTCATCTGCTATATGATATATTTACCTGAAATTGCTGAGCTGGACAACCAATGATTTATAAAGAAAAATCATGAAAATTATCAGGGGTGCCCAAACTTTTTCATACGACTGTATGAGTGGATCAGACACAGCAGTGCTGCTGGAGTTAAACACCTCAGTGTCACTAGAGGATGACTAACACAAACTGTGCAACAACAGATGAGCTTCTGTCCCTGGAGGTGGAGCAATGAGGTGAGTGTGTCTAAGAAAGCGGACAGTGAGTATATATATATAAGATATTACAAAAGCTAACTGAATTAAATGTGAATAACTGCTGTAAAAGGAAAATGTGCTTTTTTATCCTGCCATAATGTTCATATTCAAACACCTAATGACTAATGGGAATAAAGCTACAGTACTATTAAGACAAAGAGCATCATGTTATACATTTCCTGATGCACTGAACTGTTTCCTGAAGGACATTTCTCAATGCCTCTTGCCAACATACAATATGTGTTGGGTGTGAATTTGATCCATATGCTGAATTCTATTTAAAACTCAGATTTTCTCACCTCTGAAAGAGGTGTGATTGAAAGAGACGTGCACCGAGGGCTATATTTAGTGTAAGGTCTTACAGGCTTAACTCTGTCTAGCTGTAAAGCTGGAATATTATCATATACCTAAAAAAGGATGGAAGCTGTTTACTCGAAACAGATGTTTTTGCGATGGACAGGCTTCTCATCCAGTGCGTACTTCGGCCTGCACCTTATGAATTCCAGGATAGCTTTCACACCTGTATTTAGATATGTTGCACAAAAGGAATAGGATTTTGAATAATCCTGTCATTACAGTTTTTTTATATAATGTATAATGGTTGTGTCATGCGGCCAACTAAAATACAGTGGTACCTCGGTTCTCGACCACCTCGGAACTTTTTTAATTCGATTCTCGGCGCAACTTGACTAGAAAAATTTGTCTCGGTTCTCGTCGTTTGCTCGGTACTCGCCGCACTTGCTTACACTTAGGACTCGTTGCAGCCAAAACTCGATTCACGATTCAAGATTCACAATTCAGTACACAGTGATTCACTGATTCAGGTTCACAATAGCCCTTGCTCAATGAAGATTATCTGCAAATAAGTCTCCAAGGGTCCTAATAAGGTTAGTTAGATGTTCTCTCTTTTAATTTCTATATTCAGCTTATGTCTATTTAAACTATATCTATAAACGTATTCATTAGGTAACTTCGTTTAATTCTTACATTTATCATCTGGGCTGTCCAAGGAGTCCCTGTTTGAGTCTTAGCCCTTCCAATGTTTCTTGCTTATGACATTTTAGGGAGTTTTTCCTTGCCACTAATGCCCCAGGCTTGTTCAGTTAGTTTTGATCCCCCTGTAAAACTGCTTTGAGACAATGCTTTGATGTAAAAGCACTATATATAAATTGACTGAGACTTTGACATTTGAAATTGTCTCTGACTAATTTTCTGTCCAAGCCAGTGTATTATCAATGCCAGACTAGTAAACACAGACTAACTACACACTGCAGTCTAGTACTTACCCACACAGTGCACTCAGTCACAAAGAGGCTCCAGGCCTTTACCAGGAACTTATTATGACAACATGAGTAATAGAGACAAGGCCTGAATTGATAGAATTTGAATGGGAGATGTGGTCATAGCATAAACAGATGAAGTCATTGTGGTCATTTTGTGTGATGATCTCAGCATTGTCCTTGTCATTGTGTTCCTCCTTTACACTTATTTGTACAGAAAGAAAGGTTTCAGGTGTTTGAAGCTCGTAAAAACTTTGTGGCACAGAGTGGTACATTTACAGCATTTAGCAGATGCCCTTATCCAGAGCGACTTACAATTGGTACAGTCTTACAATCCAAGCAATTGTGGGTTAAGGGTCTTGCCCAAGGACCCAACAGTGGCAGCTTGGCAGAGGTGGGATTTGAACCCTGGACCTTCTGGGCCAGAGTCCAGTACCTTACCCGCTAGGCTACCACAGTCCCACAGTCTACAAGTGGTAGCTTGTAGATCAGCCCTACAAAGATTATAAACACTGCTTGTTTTGGGTTTTTTAAAGGATTGCTCTGGAAGTGGTGGCTCAGTGGATATGGTACTGGACTGTTGACCAGAAGGTTGAGGGTTCATGAGGGTTCTAGCACTGCCAAGCTGCCAGTGAGCAAGAATGATTGCCCATGAGCAAGAATTTGAACCCTCGTTGCTTGGATTGTCCCTTGTAATATTATACTAGTAGGTCACTCTGGACAATGGTAATTGCCCTCTACATGCTGCCAATGTAAATTACTTTATAGGCAAAGCTCCCCGCCTAAACCTCGATCCAATATCCATTTGTTATCACAATGGTCAAGGGACGTAAAGAGACAGCATGGGTAAAATAAAGAATGGTACCATCATTTAAACAGAAATCCAGTAGAAGATGTAGAGTCTAGGTCAAGAAGTCTAGAAGGTTTAAAGTTTAGGTCCCAAGACAGCCAAGTCCGTGATGGGTCTTTGAGCAATGCTCTTAACCTGCAGTTGATTTGGTTTGGATAAAATGAGTAGAATTAATGGCTGGCAGATTCGGGTGGTTCAGTGGGAATGGCTCTGGAATACCAATAAGATTGTGAGTTCTGTTGGGACCTGGAGCAAGAACCTTTACCCTTTCCTTGTCCACCCTTTTCCCTTTCCAGTTGTTAGCCACTCTGGATAAGGGTGTCTGTAAATGCTGTAAATTTAGCTTTGCCCAGAGTGCCCAGCATAGACTTGGCTCCTAAATAACGAAATGTAAATGAATTACCAGCAAAACCCTTTCAAAGCCACCCTCCTTAAAGTTGGAAGTCATTTCTGAGGCCTACAACAGTTTTGAAGATTTCACATAAGCACCTTTGTTCTGGATCCGAGTACAATTACACAGCGAGTTTCCTATTTTTGGACAGAGTAAATGTTTCTATTGAAACCAGACGTGCTCCTGGGAGAAGATCTGTGGCCCAACAGAACCAGTCCTCTAAAGTTTGCTTCAAGTGAATTCGGGTGCACCACGTGTAAAAGCAGAACCACTCCCAGAGCTGGGTGTTGAATAACTTGACCTTTATATATAGTATTTGAAGTTTCACAACAAGGGGAAATTCTTGATATATTGTAACAAGTGTGACTACAACAAAATGCTGAATACTTTTTGTATATTGGTTGTTTATTTAACGTCACATTGGCATCGATGGCTATTCCTGAGAGGAGCAGGGTTATAACGATACTAGTCAGACACAATTTAAAGTGACCAATTAACCTAACACGTTTGGAATGTGGGAGGAAACCATAGCACTGTTGGAAAACCTGGGGAGGAGCCAGAGGAGGACATGCAAAGTCATTATATTTTACTCATAAAATACAATAAGGTGAAGTCCTTTCTTCACATTTTTTCGAAATGATTTGAAATTAGCTGTATTTGACTATGACTCATCAAATTTTCTGAAATGTCTATACCGAAAAATATACGCTGGGGGCAAAGTCTGAGACCACTACTGAAAATGCTTCTATTTTTCATTTTTCTCAAATACAATGGTTTACATTACAAATCATATAATCAGTATAAGTGGACAGTCTTTGAACAAAATACACAACGTTCAGATTTTATTATTATATGGTATGTTTGAGATTTTGTTGTAAGTACAGTGTGCCCCTGAGCTGGCATGGACTCCACAAGTTTGTGCAAAATCTGATGGTCCATGTTATCATGATTTCACAATATTCCACAGAGCATCTTGTGATGTTACTGAATGCTTGGTTTTCTGTCTTCAAGTGCCCCATAAATGCTCAGTAGGGTTTACCTCAGGTGACGTTAATGACAGTCAGCGCTCCTTGATCTTTTTTGGTCATCAAGTAGTTGATGCAAAGCTGAGATGTTTGGGTCATTATCCTGCTGCAGTATGAATCATTCACAACTAAGCATTTTCACTAGTGTTCTCAGACGTTTGGCCCTCATGATATATATAAATAATTATATACAAATTTATAGTAATGGAACTATGATAGAAAACAATGTATATTTGAAATGAATTCAAATACTGTATCCTATTACCGTATTTCATCACAAACGTGTTTAGCTTGTTCAGTACCTGACTAATTGGACTCCTGATTTCGCTACTTACAATAAAAAGACTTAATGTTCAGCATTTGATACTAAATAAGAAATACATAATCCGGTATTCATTTATTAGGTCGGTAGTAAATCTATAAAGGCGTCAGACTGTACTTTCATAAAGTCAGCATAGCCTCTGAAACACCACTGTGTTTATCAGTAACTTTCAGAGAACAGTTAAATCAATGCAGCCAGCTGGTTGTGTCCATTTTAAGGGGTGGTAGTGTTTAATAAGAACTAAGTCAATTACGTCTTCGGCTGTTTTATGTACAGTTTATAAATCATTTACGTACTACGCAACGTATGTCATGTTGACACTGCCTTGTTGTCTGGTTAGCTTTCTAATCGGTGGTTTTGATCAGTGGATGCAACCGGACACCCCTCGTTCGTGTTTGGTTTGATCGTGTAGTGGGTTGGCCTGGTAGATAGTGGCTCGCTGTAATAATGTTTCTCAGACTCGGGGAAGGGAAAGTGAGCGTAGCGCTGGAGAAACAGCAGAAGAACGGCGTGACAGTTGCAATGCTGTATTTAATGCACCAAGGACTATAAGACAACGCGGAGACTCGAGATAGTTTGTAAAATAAATATATATTTGTTCGTCTTTGAGAAGAGCGCAGGATGCCCGTTAAAGGAGGAAGAACTGCGTATGCGAATAAAAACGATAATGGAGGCGTAAGTAGATCCATACAATAGCATATATTTGTATTTCATCGTTGGTGTTTATACGTTTTAGCATCCTCGACTTTAGCTTCAAATACCTGGGCTGCTCCAGTTTTGTTCAAATAGTTCGTCCTGCCACTGGAATGTTGAATTGTGGCAGAACTACAAATGAGCCCGTGCTCCCTACATAGGCGCACTGCTTAGGCTACAAAATAATGACTTAGACAGGCCATGTAGCACACTATGTGTGAAATGAAGACCCAATTGCGATTAGGCTGTATCTCATCCACCTGTTGAGTTCTCCCTCAAGCTCAGCTGTTGAAATGAGTCCAGAAATGTTGGAGTCTGTGTGGATTCCAACTCTGTGTGTAATGTTTACCTGTTGCTCAGTGTGAGCTAAGCTTATTTGAACCAGTTTACCTGTTTCTTTATGTATATTGAGCTTATTTGAACCAGTTTATCTATTTCTCAGCATATATTGAGCTTATTTCAACCAGTTTACCTGTTTCTTTATGTATATTGAGCATTAAAAAACAGTTTACCTGTTTCTCAGTGTATATTGAGCTTATTTCAACCAATTTACTTGTTTATTGAACTTATTTGAAGCTGTTTACATGTTTTTCACTGTGTATTGAGCTTATTTGAACCAGTTTACCTATTTCTTTATGTATATTGAACTTATTTACCTATTTCTCAGCATATATTGAGCTGATTTCAACCAGTTTACCTGTTTTCAGTGTGTATTGAGCTTCTAAAAACAGTTTAGATGTTTCTCAATGTATATTGAGCTTATTTGAACCGGTTCAGCTGTTTCCCAGAGTATATTGAGCTTATTTGAACCGGTTCAGCCGTTTCCCAGAGTATATTGAGCTTATTTGAACCGGTTCACCTGTTTCCCAGAGTATATGGAGCTTATTTGAACCGGTTCACCTGTTTCCCAGAGTATATGGAGCTTATTTGAACCGGTTCACCTGTTTCCCAGAGTATATGGAGCTTATTTGAACCGGTTCACCTGTTTCCCAGAGTATATGGAGCTTATTTGAACCGGTTCACCTGTTTTCCCAGAGTATATGGAGCTTATTTTGAACCGGTTCACCTGTTTCCCAGAGTATATGGAGCTTATTTGAAACCGGTTCACCTGTTTCCCAAGTATATGGAGCTTATTTGAACCGGTTCACCTGTTTTTCCCAGAGTATATGGAGCTGATTTGAACCGGTTCACCTGTTTTCCCAGAGTATATGGAGCTGATTTGAACCGGTTCACCTGTTTCCCAGAGTATATGGAGCTGATTTGAACCGGTTCACCTGTTTCACCGAAGAAAATATGGAGCTTATTTGAACCGGTTCACCTGTTTCCCAGAGTATATGGAGCTTATTTGAACCGGTTCACCTGTTTCCCAGAGTATATGGAGCTTATTTGAACCGGTTCACCTGTTTCCCAGAGTATATGGAGCTTATTTGAACCGGTTCACCTGCTTCCCAGAGTATATGGAGCTTATTTGAACCGGTTCACCTGCTTCCCAGAGTATATTGAGCTTATTTGAACCGGTTCAGCTGTTTCCCAGAGTATATTGAGGTTATTTGAACCGGTTTAGCTGTTTCTTACTGTGTATTGAGCTTATGTGGAGCAATTTACCTGCTTTTCAGTGTATGTTGAGCTTATTTGAACCAGTTTACCTGTTTCTTTATGTATATTGAGCTTATTTCAACCAATTTACTTGTCTTCAGAGTGTATTGAGCTTTAAAAAGCGGTTCAGATGTTTCTCAATGTATATTGAGCTTATTTGAACCAGTTTACCTGTTTCTTTATTTATATAGAGCTTTTGTAAAACCAGTTTACATGTTTTTCGGTGTATATAGAGCTTTTTTAACATGGTTTACATGGTTTCAGTGAGTCCTGAGCTTATTTGAACCAGTTCCCAGTGTATACTGAGCTTTTTCAAAATCCATTTACTGTTTTTTTCAGTGTGCATTGAGCTTAGGTGAACCAATTTAGCTGTTTTTCAGTATTGAGCTTTTTAGGAGCAGTTAATCTGTTTTAATATATACATACATACATATATACATACCCAAGATGTACACTATATACTCACGGGAAATGTCTTGACCTTATCTAAACCAGGTTACCTCAGTTTGTTTCTGTGTGTAGACAGCTTACTTGGTGTTTATTTATTTATTAACATCACGTCATAGTCGATGGCCATATCCATGACAGGAGCCAAGTCCAACACAGTCATGCTGGAGCAAGTGTAGACCGACGAATTAACCTAAGTCTTTGGAATGTGTGATCTGGAGTACCTGGAGAAAACCGACGTAGACACGGAGAACATGCCAACTCCACGCAGGCGAGGTTGAGATTGGACCAGGGTTCTCTGGAGCTGTGAGGTGAAGGTTCTAACCACTTGCCAACCTAATTAACCTGTTTAGCAGTTCGTATGAAGTTTACCCCAGTCTTTTGATCTTTTTTGTGGTGTGTATGGAACTTATGTAACCTTTACTACATAAGTAGTGAGCTTGACTAAAGACGTTTACCTGTTTTGCAGTGGATTTGGCTTTTTTAAACCAGTTTACATGTTATGCAGTGCGTAGCGAGCTTACTTTAAACCAATTTATATTGTTTATGGTGTATAATGAGCTTATTTAAACCTCTTTTTGAGTGTGTAGTAAGTATATGTAGGCCTGCCGTCTTAAAATCAAACCAGATTACACAATTTGCACATTATGTATTGATCTTTCTGTTTTGTGTAGTTTGCTTAGCTCTTTATCACAATGTACTTTGACATGTCTGACCAGCAGTGCACAGATTCAAAATTTGATAACGTAAATTGCTCCACATAAGCTCAATACACAGTAAGAAACAGCTAAACCGGTTCAAATAACCTCAATATACTCTGGGAAACAGCTGAACCGGTTCAAATAAGCTCAATATACTCTGGGAAACAGGTGAACCGGTTCAAATAAGCTCCATAAAACTACACTTATATGACCTACAGTCTTATAAGTCTGTGGCAGATAAAATAATAAAATTAAATTTTAAAAATCCAGTTTTTCCCCCAATACTGACAATGGCCATTCGTTTTGACCTTGGTGAGCTCTTTGTTTAGGAGCCTGACGTTCAAATTAGCAAATTGTGGCTCCATTTAAATCTCGGAACCCACCTTGAGCTGATGTTTGTATGAGTGCAGATGGTACAGATTTGTTTTCAGCTGCTGTGTTACATAAATCCTCTTAATAACATATTGAGCCTTGGGGCCAAAAGCACTTGAGGGCTTGTGTTGGCTGGAATTGCCTCATCCTAGTGGGCAGCTGATGTTGGTCTGAAGGTGCAGTTATTGCATCAGTGTGTGTTTGTATTCCCAATGGACTCATCGAGCTCAGCATTGAGGCTTGGTTTGGCACAGTAGGGAATGGCTTATGCGGGGGATTATGGACCCCGTTACTCATCAGCACAGGGGCCCGTGTGTATCTCCGGGTGAGACGGTCTGATTATCACACCAAGAAGCCTTAGTGTAAACTCTCTTCAGCATGGTCACGCTGGTTCATCACCTGTGTAGCTCTGGAAGTCCTTGGGTTATGATAAACTTATGCAATACAGTCAGGATGTTTAATTTTGGAGGTTTTCAAATAGCCTGTTTTTGCAGCTTTAATTTGCATATTTTTTCCTTACAACAAGTTACAACCGAAAAAATCAGTTCTGCATATAAATAAATAAATAAAATAACAGTGGGATGGCACAGTGGTTTATCGCTGCTTCAGTGTCCCCATTTCGACCCTGATCTCGGACTCCACCTGTATGGAGTTTGTTCTCCCCATGTCCATGTGGGTTTACTCCAGATACTCTGGTTTCCTCTCACAATTCAAATACATGTTAGGTTAATTGGTGTTTCTAAAGTCCCCTTGGTGTGTGAGTGTGTGTGCCCTGCGATAGATTGGCACCCTGTCTAGGGTTGTTCCTGCCTCGTGCCCTGTGCTGCTGGTTAGGCACTGGCTTTTGCAGACCATGATCAGGATTAAGTGGTTGGGAGTGTGATATGGTCTCTGATTTAATACTGTGTAGAGCCATGTTTTACTTTAAATACAGCTGTCAGTCTGTTTGGATAAGTCTCTGCTTGCCTCTCACAGATAGATTGGCTAATATTTGCCAGTTCTTCCTTACAGAATTGTTGAAGTGCAGTCAGATTTTGTGATAATTTAGGTTTGGGCTCTGACTTGACCAGGACAATCACCTTCCTATCCTTCATCCACTCCATTGTTTCTTTAGCAAGTGTCTTTTGGGTCATTGTGGTGGAAGGTGAACCACACTTATATCTTAAGCTGTCTAGCAGAGGCCTGCAGACGTATTTGGAATACATGGAAGCATATCCGTTTGTACATCAATAGTGAACAACTGCCCAGCATTTCCAAAAGTGTATTGTGTGGGTCAGGATTAGGGATGCAACAATCCGACTTTTTCAGTTTCGATACCGATACGTAAACTTTGCATATCTGTCGATACCTGATATCGATCCGATACTATTGTTGAATTAATAAATCATATACCTCACCATGTGGGAGGGACTTTAGGCATCAGTATTTACTTAAACATTACTTTACTTACTTTGAAAAACAAATGAACAGATATAAAGTTACTGATAATGTATGGTCTTGCACGTGTCGTAAAAATAAAGTGAACGGATCAATCCCATGGATCGGCTTAATTTTCCCGATACCCGATCCAGCTAATTTTGTTCATATCGGTACCGATATCCGATCCTAATATCGGATCGGTGCATCCCTAGTCACGATACAATCACATCATGATACGGTAGCCTAGCGGTTAAGGTACTGGACTATGGACCAGAAGGTCCAGGGTTCAAATTCCACATCTGCCAAGCTGCCACTGTTGGGTCCTTGAGGAAGACCCTTAACCCACAATTGCTTGGATTATGAGACTGTACCTGGAGACTGTCGCCCTGGCATCTGCTAAATGCTGTAAATGTAAATGATACATTGCGATGCATATTGTGATATACTGCAATATTCCACATAGTTCACTGAAAATATAAAAATGGCAAATACAAGTTAGTGTACAATCTGAGTCGTCTTAACACGTCACACTGATAATTCATTGGACAACTTGAGTCCAAACACTGTACTGCGACATCTACAGGAGCGGAGGCTATAGTTTACACCCCATTTGAAATGTTTTTGCTTCCTGGTTCGGTCGTTCAGTTTGGAGGGACTGCCCAATTTAACAGGGGTGGCGGTGTATACTTTCACTTCTTAATTATGCTCCGAATGCCAATCAGAAGGACATACAACCCCTGGCAAAAAGTATGGAATCACCAGTCTTGGATGAGCACTCATTCAGACATTTCATTCTGTAAAACAAACTCAGATCAAAAACATGATACAATAATAAGGTCATTCCAAAGTGCAACTTGTTGGCTTTCAGGAACACTCAAAGAAATGAAGGGAAAACATTGTGGAAGTCAGTGAATGTTACTTTTATTGACCAAGCACAGGGAAAAAAGTATGGAATCACTCAAATTGGAGGTAGAAAATAAGGACACACCCAGTCAATTTCCTTTCCCTAAATGGACACCTGGCTCAGAGTAGATCTGCGCGTTAGTCTGCAGTTAAAAACACCTGCAGTCATGACGCCTTGGAGGGCTGCTGGACGAAGTGGAGTGGCAAGAACCATGGCTCCAACAAGAGGATTGTGAAACTTCTTGAAGAAGGTAACTCTTCACGCATGGTTGCTAAAGATGTGGGCTGTTCACAGTCAGCTGTATCCAAGATATGGACCAAATACAAACAGCATGGAATGGTTGTTAAAGCCAAGCGTACTGGTAGACCAAGAAAGACACCAAAGCGTCAAGACAAACAACGTAAGGCCATTTGTCTGGAAAACCGAAAAAGTACAACCACACAGATGAAGCATAAATGGGAGGAAGCTGGAGCCAATGTATGTGACCGAACCGTTAGAAATCGCCTAAAAGGAAATGGGATTTCAATCAGGAAAGCTAAAAGAAAACCATCATTGACACCTAAACATAAAAGAACAAGACTGCAATGGGCTAAGGAGAGGCAATCATGGACTGTGGATGACTGGATGAAAGTTATCTTCAGTGATGAGTCAAGAATCTGCATTGGATAAGGTGATGATGCTGGAACTTTTGTTTGGTGCCGTTCCAGTGAGATTTATGAAGAGGCCTGCCTGAAGAAAACAACCAAATTTCGACAGTCCTTGATGATATGGGGCTGTATGTCAGGCAAAGGCACTGGGGAGATGACTGTGGTTAATTCTTCTATCGATGCGTAAGTTTACATTGAGATTTTGGACAGTTTTCTCATCCCTTCAGTTGAACAGATGTTTGGAGGTGATGAAATAATTTTCCAAGATGACAATGCATCGTGCCATAGGGCAAAAAACAGTGAAGGCATTCCTTGGAGAAAGACACATTCAGTCGATGTCATGGCCTGCAAATAGTCCAGATCTCAACCCAATTAAAAACCTGTGGTGGAAATTGAAAAAAATGGTCCACAAGAAGGCTCCGACCTGCAAAGCTGATCTGGCAACTGTTATCAAAGAGAGTTGGCACCAAATTGATGCAGAATACTGTTTGTCACTCATCAAGTCCATGCGTCAGAGACTGAAAGCCGTTATAAAAGCCAAAGGTGGTGCAACTAAATACTAGTGATTTATTTTGAATGGTCTTTTGTTTATCTGTTTTTCATGATTCCATACTTTTTTCCTCAGAATTGAGTGGTTCCATATTTTTTTCCCCTGTGCTTGGTCAATAAAAGTAACATTCACTGACTTCCACAATGTTTTTCTCTTCATTTCTTTGAGTGTTCCTGAAAGCCAACAAGTTGCACTTTGGAATGACCTTATTATTGTATCATGTTTTTGATCTGAGTTTGTTTTACAGAATGAAATGTCTGAATGAGTGCTCATCCAAGACTGGTGATTCCATACTTTTTGCCAGGAGTTGTATAAAGCCTCTGAAATTTGAAAGCCTCTTATCCTAAGTTTTGCCTTTCTCTACTTTATATTGGAGCTTTTTCCAACCAGGTGGAAAACCGTAAACCTGCTGTGTGAGCCGGAAGGTGATTGGTTGTATCTAGGCAAGTTTAGAATGGTTATTTTAAATTGGCTGATCAGGTATGCTACTAATTACATTTTAATAATTGTTCAGACTTTTTTTTTTTTTTTACATTATTTTTACTTTGAAGTAGAGTTTTACAAGGTGTAGACAGCTGGAAATAGTTCGATTTCATTCATTTTTCAGGGTGCGATCTGACATAAGGGTTTTAACTTATGATGGTGTCTTTGGGCACTATAGAAATGAAACACATTAAGCCAAATCTATATTCATAAGGACATCTATGGAGAAGAACTGCCATTAAACCTTCTCATAACATGTTAAATAACTGCTAAAGAGGGTCCAGTACTGAACGGTCGCGATCCCACAGAGAGGGATTCAGTAATTGGGAGACAGTTGGAATAAGGTGTGTGAAATGAGGTGGAAAGCTAAAGTCTGCCCTGATGTATAATGCTTCTGATTATATGGACAGCTTGGGGGTGATGCTAGATAATCTTTGTACTCTTAGGCATGAGCAGCTGTGAGTAACCCTTCAGACCCCCACGAAGAAGCGAGTGGTCTGGGAACACTCATTAAACCTAATTTACAAAATGGCCTGAGTTGCCTCCCAGTTTCCTTTAATCTTCTCGGTGCCAGTTTGCTTTGTGTTTCCTGTTACGATCGATTGGACAGAGCTACCCGCTATCTGTGGATGACTTATGGTTCGAGTATTTCTGCTCTGCCTTTAGCTGTCTATGCCGTGTGAGTCTGGGAAAACACTAGGGATAATTCATTTATTATTAGCGTTCTTGGTAAAGGCAAAGAAAGGAATCCAGAACCACCACTCAGCCAAACATAAATATCTAGAAACAATGTGTTGAGACAGTTACTGGCACCACCAATTTATACAGCCTCCCTTTTCCCAACATGAGAGTACTGAAGTTGAGTCACAGGTGCATACTTTATTAGGTTAGCCTGAACACAAACACTTTTCCTACAGAGAAGTTACTATAGGCTGAGTGGCTGTTGAGGAAGTGATGGGTTCCAATAACTCAGAGCTCACATTTTATCACATGGTTTCTGAACCTCATGCATCAGGCAACACTGATTTCATCTGCTCTGCGTACATGGCCGTGCCCAGGCTGAAAAAGCAAGCTCCCACAAATTCTGTAAGCTGTTTTTCATTGTATGGGGGTTCTTGTAATAAAAGATGTGCTGATGAATTCTGGTCAAGATGCGTCACAATGCCTAAAATGTTGCATCAGGTTTGTTGATGGTGCAGAATGGTGTCCTACAATGGCATCTGCTGCTCAATAGCTCAAAAGCATTGCGTCGTTTTGAAAGTATGTACATGTGGTCCTCGTTTTATGATATTTTTATGATGGGGGAAAAATGCACATGATGGGAATCCGGTAATGCACATAAATACACATTCAGCAGAAGCTGTACTCTGAATTTTGAATTTCATGCAAGTGATACGCAGAACGATACTCTCCTGCACTCTCGTGTGGTAAATGAGGAAGTTGGCAGTACGTGACATGGGGAGTCATGAGGCGGGAGTGATGAGTGCTGGGACATGTAGTGAGGAAAAGCCATAGTCGCAACAATAATTTAAGTAGGGGAGTACCTGTAGATGCAAGTAAGTGGGGTGGTGGTGGGGTCTGACTGTGACAGTGGGTGAATTTACTCCTATGTAAAATATTAGCGTTAGAAACTTGTTTCGGGTGAATTAAGACAAAATGATAGTAGCTGTTGATATTCACTTCCAGAATATTCCTGTAGGCTTTAAGTTGAATGTACAGCGACTGGGTTGAGCTGGGATCAGTATCTCCCAAGTGTGTGGCCATTGAGGCGTCCTATTCAGGTTAGGGGGCAAAACCTGCCATTAGTGGAGGAGTTCAAGTACCTTGTACCTTGTTGGGTTGGGTCAGCGACCGCCAGGCCGTAGTGGTGAAGTAGGAGAGCTTGTACAAAAGTCTGTAGTTCACAATTATTTTACCACCTTATCCTCATCAATGTTTGTGAGCTTTGGGTAGTGACTGAAGGTTGAAGGTACGAGCTGCAAATAAGGTTCATGTGCATGGGTGCTGGGCTTACTCTGTGCCAGTATGAGGCAGGGGGAGTATTGAGCCATTTCTCCACTGGATGAAGACGAGCCTGTTGAGGTGCTTTGGGAATCGCAGAAGGATGCTGGTACCCCACTAAAGCTGTTTTAGGAATGCCCTCAGCAAGGAGACCCCAGGGAAGACCCAGGACCCGCTGGAGAGGTTATATCCCGCAATTGGATCTGGTGCCTATCCCTGAGAACAGTTTGGCCAGGGTTGCTATTGCAACCCAAAGGATGGTCTCCTGACTTCTCTCCCTTCCATCAGACATAGCTAATAGATAGATAGCAATACTTTTTTGCTGCCCAGAGGGGACATTTTGGTTCATCAATGACATGTACAAATATTAAATATGGTACTTGATTTACACACAAGACAAAGTGCAGAGAACATTAAACAAATATTCACACTAAACCTTCATGTATGTTCACTGCCTGGCCAAAAAAAAAAGGTCACACACACTAATATTTCATTAGACCCCCTTTAGCTTTGATTACGGCACGCATTCGCTGTGGCATCATTTCCACAAGCTTCTGCAATGTCACAACTTTTATTTCTATCCAGAGTTGTATTGATTTTTCCCCAAGACCTTGTACTGATGATGGGAGATTTGTTCCACTGCACAAAGTCTCCTCCAGCACATCCCAAAGATTCTCAATGGGGTTCAGGTCTGGACTCTGTGGTGGCCAATCCATGTGTGTAAATGACGTCTCATGCTTCCTGAACCACTCTTTCACAATTTGAGCCCGATGAATCCTGGCATTGTCATTTTGGAATATGCCCGTGCCATCAGGGAAGAAAAAAATCCATGGATGGAATAACCTGGTTGGTCAGTATATTCAGGTAGTCAGCTGACCTCATTCTTTGGGCACATAACGTTGCTGAACCTAGACCTGACCAACTGCAGCAATCCCAGATCATAGCTCTGCCCCCACAGGCTTGTACGGTAGGCACTAGGCATGATGGGTGGATCACTTCGGCCACCTCTCTTCTTACCCTGATGCGCCATCACTCTGGAACAGGGTAAACCTGGACTCATCAGACCACATGACCTTCTTCCATTGCTCCAGTCTTTATGCTCCCTAGCAAATTGAAGTCGTTTTTGCCGGTTAGCCTCACTGACAAGTGGTTTTCTTAAGTCTACACAGCTATTAACCTTCGCATTGTGTGTGGAAATGCTCTTACTTTCACTATTAAACATATCCCTGAGTTCTACTGTTGTTTTTCTACGATTTGATTTCACAAAATGTTTAAGTGATTCACGATCATTCAAGATTTTTTTTTTCCAACATTCCATTCTCGAAGATGATATTTCCCCACTGTTTTTCCACTTCTTAATAATGCGTTGGACATTTCTTAACCCGATTTGAGTAGTTTTAGCAAATCTCCTTAGATGTTTTCTCAGTTTGATGCATGCCAATAATGTTACCCTTGTGAAACAGATGAACATCTTTACCATGACCACAGGATGTGTCTTTGGACATGGTTGTTTAACAAATGAGAAGCTGCTCACTGCATCAGTTAGGGTTAAAGAACTTGCCAGCTGAAACATAATCACCAATGCAGTAATTATCCAATGGGAGGCTCTTACCTATTCGCTTAGTTAAATCCAGGTGGTGACCCCTTTTTTTTTTTTTTTTTTTTTTTTTTGGCCAGTCAGTCTATGTATGGTGCAGTTCCAGAGCTTATGCTGATATATTGTGTGTTGTGGGTCACTGTGGACAAGTATCTGTCAGTAAGTCATGGGAATTGTGTCCAAATAGTAAGCTGAATGTGTTATTGCACCCATACTTATCTAGGTCAGTTTTATATTCAATTGTACTTGCAGGTTAACCTGACTACAAAATTGGTTATTAACTAGTTTGGTATTTTGTTTTACCATGTTGTCGTATCCCAGTCTGTACGTAACTCATTTCTCCAGGTTCTCATATAGTTGTTTCCATCAGCTGACTACTATCGCTGAGCCACAGGACTTGTGTTTAAATTAATATTGTTGTTTAAGATAAAACACTGTGTGCGGCATATCTAAACTACTATGTAACTATGGAAATGTCTGCTCAACATCCATTTCCACAGAACCTAATGTGGATCGTAGACTGTGCTCAAACGTATGAAGATTTAGATATGGATTTATAATATTTGGAGAGCCACTTTGCAGAGGGGGTTGTGGGTGGGATGGGGAACCATTCCTTTAAGCAGCTCTTCACTTCAGACTACAGGCGGTGCCTCTTAGTATAATTTGTGTCTGACTTGGACACGTACTTTATCTTACGCAATCAGACGTGTACATCTCTGGATCTCACTTAGGCTGGATGGTCACGCCCAGTCTGAGTGACTGCATCTTAAGAGAGGTGGTGTGGGTTTGATTAGTGCTATTAAAGGATCAAACTTGATCTGTTGAATGTTTTGCTTTGTGCATGTACCGTTGGGCCAGTGGGAGGATAATCACCTCTCACCACAGCAGGCAATTACCTCTGTTTGTCTTCCTTCAGGAACAAGATCTGCATCGGGTCTATTTTTGTCTTTCTGCCTCGTGCTGTATCGTGTTAGCTTCCATTATAGACTATAGGTATTTTCACTCCTGCTGAAAGTCAACAAGCTGGCCAAAGCTAGTGACGTTAGGGGAGGTACGTACAAAGTGAACATCACCTCGTGTCGGTTGTTAGATTTGGAAAAGCAAATAGTTTGCTCTCTCGTCCTCAGGATGTCCGTACTAGGTGATAAGGGTGTGTTATTCTTTGCCGGATGGGCTAATTAGCAATTTGTGACGTAAATTTCTTTCTGAGCATGACTAATCTTTATCTCCAGTCCCACCGGATGAGGGAAGTTTACGTGTTTATGTTTAGGTTTCTCTCTGATCCCACCTACGCCTTGACTTTGGATAGTTTCTAAATGAACCCCATATCTACTGGTTCAATCAAATCAGAGAGGTCACGCCTGAGATATCTGAGAAGCTGTACACTCGCCGTCCCGATCAGCAGCTCCTCAAAGCGCTTAAGCTTCCCAAATGAAGTGATGACCCATTTTAGCTTGTTGGGGAACTTTTTGTGAGCGTTCCGTCCGACTCGTTTCAGCAGGGCGTGTGCTCGGTCCTTTTAGTCTACATGTTAATTTCACTTAAATGGACTCGATTTAGATTCAACACCGGTTGCTTTGCGACAACAGGATGTTTGCGAAAGGCGGCAGACGTTCGTTTTGAGGAGTCTGTAATATCTTGATTTCCCCTGGGAAGCAGTTTAATTTCAGATGGCTTTTCCTTGTTCACATGAAGGGTTTTGGCAGCGATCCATCCTTTCACAGATGGGTTGTGCACACTTGTTTTTTCTTTTTCTTTTTTGTGGGTAACAATGTAACGCCGATATTCGTAAGTGTTTTTAATACCTTTACAGTCCAATTTTTAAAAAATGCAGTTTTTTAGTTTGGCAGCGTCTTGGGCTGTGCTGCATTGTATTGACTTTCTGTAACTTCCTGTTGAGCCTTAGTGGAACAATAGACGGATCCAAAAACTTTGATGGCAGAACTGATAGTGAAGGAACAGTAGCTGTTAGCATTAGAACAAACTACGTGTGTTCGGTTATGGTATCTACATTTTAAATAATTCATACAATGTCCGGTCACTTTAGTATGATCACATCCTTGTTTCTAGGCTCATTACCCATGTTATCGGTTCAATTTACCATATAGATACAGTGGGGCAAAAAAGTATTTAGTCAGCCACTGATTGTGCAAGTTCTCCTACTTAGAAAGATGAGAGAGGTCTGTAATTTTCATCATAGGTACACTTCAACTATGAGAGACCAAATGAGGATTTTTCCACCCCCATGCTTCACAGTAGGTATGGTGTTTTTGGGATGCAACTCAGCTTTCAAACATGACCAGTTGAGTTTGTACCAAAAAGTTCTATTTTGGTTTCATCTGACTACATAATACTCTCTCAATCCTCTTCTGGATCATCCATATGCTCTCTGGCAAACTTCAGACGGGCCTGGACATGTACTGGCTTAAGCAGGGGGACACGCCTGGCACTGCAGGATCTGAGTCCCTCTCGGCGTAGTGTGTTACTGATGGTAGCCTTTGTTACTTTGGTCCCAGCTCTCTGCAGGTCATTCATCAGGTCCCTCCGTGTAGTTCTGGGATTTTTGCTCACTGTTCTCATGATCATTTTGACCCCACGGGATGAGATCTTGCGTGGAGCCCCAGATCGAGGGAGATTATCAATTGCCTTGTATGTCTTCCATTTTCTTACGGTTGCTCCCACAGTTGATTTATTCACACCAACCTGCTTGCCTATTGTAGATTCACTCTTCCCAGCCTGGTACAGGTCTACAATTTTCGTCCTGGTGACCTTCGACAGCTTTTTGGTTTTGAGTTTGGAGTCTGACTGTTTGAGGCTGTGGACAGGTGTCTTTTATACAGATGATGAGGTCAAACAGGTGCCATTAATACAGGTAACGAGTGGAGGACAGAAGAGCTTCTTAAAGAAGTAGTTACAGCTCTGTGAAAGCTAAAATTCTTGCTTGTTTGTGGGTGACCAAATACTTATTTTCCACCATGATTTACAATTAAATTATTTAAAAAAAAATTTCTCTCATAGTTGAAGTGTACACACTAGAAAGAAAATCGGATAAATCAGATTTGTTCCCTTTTATCTGTAGTTTGAACAGATCTTGTTTCAATCCAGATTCGACGTGACTGGAATCCAGTTGGGAAAAGTAAGAGCTTGTGGGGTTTTTAGTTTAGACTGGATAAAATCTGTCCAGATATCAAATCAGATGAGAGATTAAATTCGATTTGAGCCACCTCTCTGAAGAAAGTGTAAGAAAATCTCCCGTGCTCAAATGGATCCATCTATGGGTGAAGCCAGACAACAGGATTAAGTTCTTAGGAGTCCTTGTCTAGCTGAGCAATATTGTGTATAAGATGTTCAGTGTAGCATTATGTGGACTGTGGTAGCCTAGCGGATAAGATACTGGGCTATGGACCAAAAGGTCCAGGGTTCAAATCCCACCTCTGCCAAGCTGCCACTGTTGGGTTCTTGAGCAAGACCTTTAACCTACAATAGCTTGGATTGTAAGACTGTACCAATTGTAAGTCGCTCTGGATAAGGGCGTCTGCTACATGCTGTAAATGTAAAAAGATTATTGAGAGAGGAAAAACTCGTAATATTGTCGATTTTCAGTTCAGAATAACAGTATTATGTAATTTGCTGCCTATTGAAGAGTTACAGCTGTTGTTTCTGCTGTGCTTTGGTATGACGGTATATGAAAAAATTTATACCCTAAGGGAAATTAACACCGGCACAGCACTTCTAGAACAGTTCAAAAACGTTCAAGTCAATTTAACATCTCATAGTTCTTAGCTAATAGTGGCACAGCAGGTAGGGGTGGTGCCACATGTCTCTAGCAACCAGCATTTGACATGTTCTCCTCATACCCGAGTTGGATTGCTCTGAGTTCTGAAAAACATCTGTAGGTGTACTGGTTACACAAAGCTACCACAAGTTATGAGTAAGTGTGAATAAATGTGTGTGTGAGATAAATTGGTGTCCAGTTCAGGGTGTATTCCTGTCTTGCATTTCTGGGATGTGACTCCCTCTGACCCGTACTAAAGCAGTTACTCAAGACATAATTATTCACTTTTAATTGGGCAGTTTACTATTACAGTTACAAATTGCAGCTGGAGAACCAAGGATTCTCACGATAAACCATCTTAGTGGTTTATCACTATCCCCACATGACCCAGCCCTGACCGTAGCCCTGATCTGGTCTATTTCTGTGTATACCACAATGCCTATGGAATTCCAAACAAGAACATGTCCAGTCATAACTCAGTTGATACGTCTGAGCTCGGGTATCTAGCAGAAAAGATGGACCAGTCACTGCAAAATTTGGAATGGGGCCATAAATTAGGCTGTGCCAGCTCTCTGAGATGTTGCCACTCAATGGCATTCATTGTTCCACAATAAAACCTCATCACAAGTGGGTCACAGGACAGTGAGCGACGAGCTGTGGAGGAGGGAACGCATTCATAAACCTACCTTGAGTGTTTGCTGACTGAAAGCTTTGTTTTTCTGTCTTCTCAACAGAGAATGTTGTTTCTGTTCAAGTTTCAGTAGCGTCTAACTAACTCCAGTTGCTTCTGCTTGCGGTTGGGTGAAATGAGAGACTTTCTACTGGCATGAGCTACAAATAGTTTCCTGGCATGGATGTGATAGCTAATTGTAGATTTGGAGACCATAAAGTGCTACCGTCTTCTGCGATCTTTAATTCGCTGGCTGTAATTCTGAATGTGCATTTGGGCAAAGTACACTTGTATCCTCTTTTTTTAAAAGTATCTCTTGCCTGCTGTATGGTCCTCGACATAGCTAGGGGTGTAAGAAATGGCCCAAATCTATCATGGTACAGGTGGAATGTACACGATGTGTTCTGTGAAACTCCACATAAGTGATGTGGGCAAGGATACTGCGGTGATTTCCATTGATTTATTTGATATCAACATTGACCGCAACATGTTTAGGATGGGTAAAACCATTTCACTGTAGAACTATGTGAAATGAAACCCACGTTTATGTGATGAGAAACTATTTTATGTGACAAGCCCAGATTGGTGCAGTGCTAGATGGTTGACCTTCTGGAAGTTCCTCCCATCTGCACAAAGTGACCATTGGGTTCTCGGTCACCTCTCCTACCAAGTCCCATCTCCCCTGATTACTTAGTATGTTGGGGCGGCCAGCTTTAGGAAAGGGGCTATTTGCTCCAAACTTCTTCCACTTAAGAATTATGGAGGCCACTGTGCTCTTGGGAACATTAAGTCAAATTTTCTCCAGATCTGTGCCTCCACACAATCCTGTCTCTGAGCTCTACAGGCAATTCTTTCCTCCTCATGGCTTGGTGTTTGCTCTGATATGCATTGTTAGACCTTCTATAGACAGGTGTGTCTTTCCAGATTTTGTCCCATCAACGGAATTTACCACAAGTGTACCCCAATCAAGGTGTAAAAACATGTCAAAGATGATTAAGAGAAATTGGAGGCCCCCAGAATTTGAGTATGTGGCTCTGAGCTTAAAATACTGCACCAAGATGCACTTCTAAAGTCCTCAAACCTCTTCAAAATGCTGTAATAACCTCCTAGGCTATGAGGCTCCTGAGATTTGAGATGGCTGCTTTCATGTACCTCCAGTTCCTGCTGTCCTTTGAGGCACACTGTGTCTGATCTGAATGCACCCACACGTTCAGACATTAAAGCAGTGCGGGACAATGGGAAGGCTCGTGCTGGTCCGGATAGGCCGCTTGCTGTACAAGGTCTTTTAGTGTCAGGAGTAAACCCTCGTGCTGTGTGGAAGGCGGCTCTGGTGTCCACCAGATTACCTTACAGTGCACAACACAGAGCTTTGACCTGATTGGCTGATAGGGAGCTCGGTAGGCAGAACCAAACTTGTTTTTGTGGCTTCCAGTTGTTTGGTATCCAATGTATTGTACAGGTGAAGGTGTTCCATCTCCATTGTTTTGAGTTTATGTACATGTGGGTTGCTGATGAGTGGTGAAGCAGCACGATGAGACAGAAGCACTATGGCTGTTCGGTTCATGCTGCAGGTAAGAGCCGTCTTTAACCTCCACCTGATACCTGAGATCAGGACTCATTGCTGTGGTAGACTGGGAGAGGTACAGGCCGGGGCTGGAATGAGCTAGACTTTAATCCTAACATGCTACTCCACCTTGGCTGTACAGCAACACACACGTTTGAAACCAGACAGGGTGCGTGACTCGAGTTACTGAGGTATCTATATGCAAACTGACTTATGTAAATAGACCTGCTGTAGCTCACAGTTGTGCGTTTTGTTCAAGCAGGCATATCGTTGTTTGGTTTTGTGTTAGGCCTTGTTTTGGAATTGCTTTTGCGAGTTAGTCAAGAGATTTCTGATATCTATTAACTTTAAGTTTAATCCTGTATACATTTGTGTATGTGTTCATGATATGTGGTATCTATTATATTCCAATATCCATTATTATTACAGGTTAAAGCTTTGTATCGTCCTTCTGCTTTTGTCGTAACTGTGTTCCTCATGGTACTTTGGTATTAGAGCATGCAGTCCAAGTTACATCACATTGGTATGAATTCATAGGATTTTGTTCCCGAAAAAGGCTGTGTTTATCTACAAAGTAGGGAAATTAAGATATGATATACAGTACTGTGCAAAAGTCTTGGGCCACCATTATTTCAGCAATGGTATAGTGCCCATATTTGATTCTTTATCAGTCTCTTCATTAGAATGCAACCATAGTATAAAGGAAAATTGTATGCAGTACTAAAAAAAAACTTCTGTAGGTTACAGTGACACTCATTTAGTGTGACCTCCCGTTACACTTGAGCAGCAAGTATCAGACGCCCTTATCCAGAGCGACTTACAATTGATAGAATCTTACAATCCAAGCAATTGTGGGTTAAGGATCTTGCTCAAGGACCCAACAATGGCAGCTTGGCAGAGGTGGGATTTGAACCCTGGACCTTTTGGTCCATAGTCCAGTACCTTAACCGCTAATCTACCACAGTCCCATTTGTACTCTGTCAGGAAATTTAACTTGCTACAGCAGAAGAAGATTGATAAATAATAGAAAATCACAAATACACAGTAAAATTACAATTATACACTGTTTTTTGAAAGTTGGAATCACATTCTCATTTTGTGGTAAGGAACGTTGTTGCACGAGAAGCAAACTATTGTGAGGTTGAGTTGGATAATTGCAAAAAAGGTGGTGACAAGGACTGAAAGTAGAAAAGTGAATAACTACGTGAGTGAGGATCTTCATCAGGAGGCCAGGTTGACCCTTCTAGGGTCTGAAGAAGCTTAATCAGTAATTGTCTTTTTGGGAAGGTAGCATCCAAGAAACCACTTTTTCATAAGGGGAACGGTTTGAAAAGCCTAAGATATTCTGAAGATCACAAAGATTGGGCTGAGGCTTGAAATGTTTGGGTTCAGTTCTCGATAATATGTTATATATGGACATTATACCAGTGCTAAAACAACAAATCTAATAGTGGCCTAAGACTTTTGCACAGTACTGTATGATCTGTGGTATGTATTATATTCCAGTGCCCTTTATTATTACAGGTTGAAGTTTTGTGGCTTCCTTCTGCTTTTTTTGTAAGTGTGTTCCACATGCTACTTTGGTATTTAGAGCATGCATTGCAAGAGCTAAAACACACTGGTATGAATTCCTAGTATTTTGTTCCAGAGCAGGCTAGGCTTATCTGCAAACTGGGAGAAATTATGATATGATATTGTGAAATTAGGCTCCAGAACACCATTGCTGTTGGCAGTTAATTTGACTTTTTTGGCCCTCAAGTTTTCTGTTACCTAACACCTTATTTTTGCAGAACGGCCTTGTTGGCGTGTGTCAAACCTCAGCAATAACATGTTGTGATATGTCTCGTGCTATGAAAAGAACTTCAGGTAATGCTCTTGGTACCCTTTCTTCCAGAGTGGCACTGTGGTTAAAGTCGAGGAGTGTAGGCCAGAAGGGCCCTTGAGCAATCCACCATTGCTTGGATTGTACGTTGTAATGTTGTCAGTGTTGAAGCCGCTTTGGATACAAGCATTTGTTAAATGTAAATCTAAAAATGGAAGGGTCAAGGTGGCAACAGGCTGAGAAGGTCAACAGAGGCTTCTCTATCTCCAGCCACAGATTCTGGCTCCTCTTGGGGGATCTCCAGACATTCCCAAGCCAACTGTGAAATAGAATCCCAGACACACCCGGTGGAGGTCTTAGATCTGCACTGGGGTCTCCGTCCTTGTAAGGGCCTCCTCGTGAAATGTCCAGACCATCTCGGACAACTCCTGTCAGTCTGAAAGAGTGGCAGCTCCGTTCTGAGGCCTCCCTGGATTGACAAACCCCTCTGCATAGGACTCTCATTTCTGCCTCTTTTGGTCACAACCCAAAACGTATGACCATTGATGAGGTTAGGACCTGTAATCAGAGAACTTTGCCCAGGGACTAAGCAGCTTTTCAGACAGCTTTCTTTGCTCTTCAATTCTGAGTACGTGTAGCCATTAAACAGTGGACATAGTACCGGTTCAACCAGTACACCGGTGTTAATTTCCCATACAGAATGCATTTTTCATATACCTCCATACCGGGACATAGCAGAAACACAGCTCTAACAAATAGGCAGCAAATTATATAATTTTTCAGCACTACGAGCGCTGCTGAGCTCTGAGTAGAACCACATCACCTGGGTAAAGCTTCCTAGCCACATAGCATAACGTACATCACAGCCTAGAAACAGTGTGTTAACAGCTTTGAGAGGTTTCGTCAGATTAAAGAACAGAAAACAGAAATGGATTATAAAGTGAGATTGGAGGTGCAAAGAACAACCACATAACTCTGGAGAGTTACTGCATTCATCATGTGGTTGTTCTTTGCACCTCCAATCTTTTACCCCTGACAGTAGAGTAAGCTACCTATATAAGAGCCTGTTATCCCCCCCCCCCCCCCCCCCAATCTCCCCACCCAGACAAAAATACCATGATGTACCGTGAACCTGGTAGAATCCTTAACTACCGTCATATAAATTTGGCTCTAAGTGGAAGATTTTCAGAGGTGGGATTTGAACCCTGGACCCTCTGGTTCCCAGTCCAATACCTTTAATGCTGTCCACCACAGTCCCCACAAAAGCAGGTGAGTCACCATTTCCCTGCCCCCATATGCAAGGTTGTCCAGATCTTAGTAGTAAATAAAGATCTTCAAGTCATTTTTGGGGCGGCATAGTGGTTAGCGCCCCGGTTCGATTCTTGGCATGTACTCAACCTGTGTGGTGTCTCCACATCAGTGTGGGGTTCCTTCCACATTTTAAAGACATGATCCCCAAGACTTTTGGGAAAACATTCTGTGGACTGACGAGAGAAAACTCTTTGGAGGGTGTGTCCCTTTACATCTGGCGTAAAAGTAACACAGCATTTCAGAAAAAGAACATTATACCAACAGTAAGATATGGTGGTGGTAGTGTGATGGTCTGGGGCTGTTTTGCTGCTTCAGGACCTGGAAGACTTGCTGTGATAAATGGAACTATGAATTCTGCTGTCTACCAAACAATCCTGAAGGAGAATGTCCGGCCATCTGGTCGTGACCTCAAGCTGAAACGAACTTGGGTTCTGCAGCTGGACAATGATCCAAAACACACCAGCAAGTCCACCTCTGAAAGGCTGAAGAAAAACAAAATGGACTTTGGAGTGGCGTAGTCAAAGTCCTGACCTGAGTCCTTCAAAAGGCCGTTCATGCTGGAAAACCCTCCAATGTGGCTGAATTACAACAATTCTGCAAAGATGAGTGGCCAAAATTCCTCCACAACACTGTAAGAGACTCATTGCAAGTTATCGCAAACGCTTGGTTGCAGTTGTTGCTGCTAAGGGTGGCCCAACCAGTTATTAGGTTTAGGGGACAATCACTTTTTCACACAGGGGCATGTAGGTTTGGATTTTTTTCTCATTTAATAATGAACACCTTCATTTCAAAACCGCATTTTGTGTTTACTTGTTGTCTTTGACTACTATTTAAATTGGTTTGATGTTCTGAAACACTTCAGTGTGACAAACATGCAAAAAAATAGGAAATCTGGAAGGGGGCAAACACTTTTTCACACCACTGTATCTTAAACTCGTCGGTTTTCGATACACCCAACTTACAATGTGTTTGTCGGGATGTAACCCCATTATATATTGCATTTACGTATTAGGTCAGTTGGTTGCCATGTCTGTCTGGTGCCTGCCGGAGGCACCACAGAGGGACTAAGACCCAGGTCTAGTCCAATGATTTCTTTTCATTCTACTTACTATTGTGCATTTGATAAATATTTACTCAGCCTGAAATGTTGGTATTTGCTTTGTAGATGCTTATTTTATTCCGTTGGATTACTCAGTAGGGTCTGGCCCTGTAGCTCTGTCAATAGGATCCGCTGTGGAAAGCTCTGTGCAAATAGAACTGAAGGCAAACAAGCCGAAGTTAAAAGAACCCGTTCTATTCCTCTTCCAGCTGAATGAACGCTACGAGGGAATTGGGCAGATCAGTCTGTTCCTGATTGTCGTTAATGAGTAGGAAGTGGCCGAAGCCTACACTATTAGTCCGGGATCGCGTGTTTGACTGCGTGTTTGTTACGCATGGTCTCCTAATCACACTGTTTTTATGAGGAACATGCTGTACATCCTCTTATCTGCATGTCAGAGCCATGTTGCTATTGTTCCAGTGCGGTTGTTTGGACTGACCCCTTTCTGAGTATGGAGAGGTGTTTAAGTGAAGGCAAGCCTAATCATGTACTGATGTGGCAGCCACTGCGTCAGCGTAACTAGACTGAGGGAAGGATCACATGACCAGCATAAGACTGCTGTTTTGCTTTAGGAACTGGACTGTTGGCCAGAGGGTTCCCTGTGCTGCCAAATTACTTTTTAGATTTTTTTTTATCAAGGCCCTTAAACCTTAATTGCTTGGATTGTATTTTTAAACATTGTACCAGTTGTTGCTTTGGATGTACATTTATGGGGCATGTTATTACATACACCTCCATGTTTCATTGTTCATTTTATCAATTACAGACTGTTGTCCATCTGCATGCTTTGTTAGTTCCCTTTACTCTGTTCTCTAATGATCAGGACCTCCACAGGACCAGCACAGATCAGGTACTATTTGGGTGGTGGATCATTCTCAGCACTGCAGTGATTTCAGCAGTTATCTGATTGTTCAAGTGGTCATGTAAACAACATACTCCGATCCAGAAATCAAATGAAGAAATCCGATAGAGCTGGATTTTACCTCAGTAATCGGATTTCTCAGAGCATGTGTACTACGATTTCAATCGGATTCCTCAGTCTGCGCATGCACGCAAATGTGACACAATAATCAAATGACAAAATCCGATAAAGAGCTGGATTTTACCTCAGTAATCGGATTTCTCAGAGCATGTGTACTACGATTTCCATCGGATTTCTCAGTCTGCGCATGCACGCAAATGTAACACGATAGTCTAACACGGTTGCCAGGTCAACTTATTCTTCAAGACTTAGCTACCACTGACATTGTTTCTATAGACCTGGTAGTTTTTTTGTTTGTTTGCAGAAATCATGTGACATCACCAGTCTCTATGATCCACATCGTGACGTTTTTTGTATCGCAGTTGTTACACCCCTACTAACCTGGGATTTTTCACAGAGAATTCGGACAGCACTACAAACTACTATGGTGACCATTGTAAAACGTTTGCTAATCATGAACGAATTCAGACGCACCTTAAATATTATTTGCAGATGTTTACTTTCACACTAGACAAATATCCCACAAGTATCAGGCACCAGCCAAGTCTTGGCTAGAGGACGTTAAACTGCTACCATTTTTTTCCTTCAAGGATCTTACTTGGGGAAGCAGTAGTGGTTGCCTGGCATTGTCTTGGCATCAGTATGGTCCAGGATTCTTAACCAGTGAGCTACCATGACTTGTATTAATATAATATAATATAATTGTATTAATATAATAATAATAAATGTGACTTGTTAGTCTAGGGGTAGGATTCTTGTGGGACTGTGATGGCCTAGCAGTTAAGGTACTGGACTATGGACCGGAAGGTCCAGGGCTCAAATCCCATCTCTACCAAGCTGCCACTGTTGGGTCCTTGAGAAAGACCCTTAACCCACAATTGCTTGGATTGTATGATTGAATTGGTTGTAAGTCACTCTGGACAAGGACATCTGCTAAATGCTAGTAATGTAAAAATCTTTTTCAAGACTTTGTGTTTTCAAATCCTTTGTCTTCCTCAGTCATTCCTTCAGTCGTTTCACTTCCTGATGTGGCGCTTTGCGTTTATTAAGTGTTCTTTGTAGCATAAAACGTACAGCCGTTGGAAATCTGTGTGCCAAGGATGCGTTTGGGAAAGGAGACAAGTGGAACGTCTGGCTTCAGACTAACCCGCCTTGAGCGGGCCAGGAATGCCCTAAAAATACCACCATCCTCCTGATTCTGCACCCCCTTAGTGCATCTCCATTTTCATCTTCGTTATGGCTCCTCGACCCAGCTGTCCCTCACAAGGACTCGGTGCACTTTTACCCTTATCGGCTGGGCGCAGCTGAGTCATTTTGTTTACTGTGCAAATGTTTTGTTTATAGTGGAATGTGAGAAGCGTTGGCAGTAGTTTTGCCCGTTTCTGTTCGCCTGAGAGACGAAAAAAATGCAGCTGAACCCTACTAATCCATTCGGAAACACTTACTAGCAGGGTCTGTAATGTAGAAAGAGCTGATGTGACTGTAGGTTTGTTGTGCAGATGTGCAGCTGATTCCAGTCAATCTCTCTTGGACTTTCATTGACTATTAGGTGTGGCTCCTGTTTGGCTGAACTGAGAGCCTGTAACCACTGTGGCTGTTTGCGGGTAGTTTTAAAGACCGCTGCTGCTTAGCTACTTTCCGAAAACTTTTATAAACAAGGGAAAATGTCATGTGTATCTGGAACCACCACAAAAGCTTGGGAAGTGACAGCTAACGAATAGGTTTAGGCTGGTAATTCTGATGACTGATGAAATGCTTATACTTTCATTTTCTTTTAGTGGTTTATTATAAAGTTGTTGTTATTAATGTTTATTTAACCATTGCTTTACTAAAATTTAGCAATTTAGTCTGTGCTTACTAGGGGGTGGGATATATATTATCTGCGATAATGTCTTGCAAAAAACAGTCAGAAACACGCCTTAAGACGCTTACATTTCATTAACATTATTTAGCAGACGCCCTTATTCAGAGAGACTTACAATTGGTACAGTCTTACAATCCAAGCAATAGTGGGTTAAGGGCCTTGCTCAAGGACCCAACAGTGGCAGCTTGGCAGAGGTGGGATTTGAACCCTGGATCTTCTAGTCCATAGTCCAGTACCTTACCCGCTAGGCTACCACAGCCCCAAAATTTACATTTACAATCTTACAATCCAAGCAATTGTGGGTTAAGAACCTTGCTCAAGGACCCAACAGTGGCAGCTTGGCAGAGGTGGGATTTGAACCCTGGACCTTCTGCTCCATAGTCCAGTACCTTACCTGCTAGGCTACCACAGTCCCAAAATTTACATTTACAATCTTACAATCCAAGCAATTGTGGGTTAAGGGCCTTGCTCAAGGACCCAACAGTGGCAGCTTGGCAGAGGTGGGATTTGAACCCTGGACCTTCTAGTACCTTACCTGCTAGGCTACCACAGGCTACCACAGTCCCAAAATTTACATTTACAATCTTACAATCCAAGCAATTGTGGTTAAGGGCCTTGCTCAAGGACCCAACAGTGGCAGCTTGGCAGAGGTGGGATTTGAACCCTGGACCTTCTAGTACCTTACCTGCTAGGCTACCACAGTCCCAAAATTTACATTTACAATCTTACAATCCCAGCAATTGTGGGTTAAGGGCCTTGCTCAAGGACCCAACAGTGGCAGCTTGGCAGAGGTGGGATTTGAACCCTGGACCTTCTAGTCCATAGTCCAGTACCTTACCCGCTAGGCTACCACAGTCACATAGCCGGGTAGATAGAGTTCAACTTCACATGGCATTACTGAAGTTAAAAATGAATGAACAGACTGCTCTAGGAGACAAAATACAGACACCACCAGTCTCAGTCTTTGTTATTAGATTTAATTGGCTCAATCTCACTCGCATGGAGGTGGTTTGGCTTTGAAAGGACGGAGATTAAACCCACAGAGACTTATTTGCTTTAAGAATACAGTACTGTAGATGTAAAAAGAAATAACGAAAATCATGATAAAGGCAGCGAACATCTGCACTGAGCAATGACCCTTATGAATCTGAATCATTGAATCACTGTTTACTGAATCGACGAGTTTCGAGATGCTCTGTTCTAAGACCAGACACGTGGCTCTTTGGGGTAATCGTTCAGACGATAATGATTTGTTTAAATTATGTTATCTAACCAAGCTCCTGATGAAGCTGCCAATAAAGCTCTTTTGGAGTACTTTAGTCCTGCAGCTTCCTTTAACATTCTTCAAACCACCAGACAGAGAAAGCAATTATCGCCTTTATTGGGACAGTTATTTAGGACAACGTGGTGCTTGTGAGATTAAGCTGTATACATTACAACGTTGAATTCCAAGAACCTGTTCCATTCTGACATTCCACTACATAGCAGGGCTTCTCTTGACAGGTTAGGACGTATGAAATATCTCTTATGCTGGTCTATAGCGGCCTTAGGTCTGTTAGCAGGTGCGGTGGATCACTCTGTCCTTACTGTTTATACACAGTGTAGAGAAGAAATCTGCGCCAGCCTGCACCGATCAGCAGTGCGCGTCTGCCAGCAGTATGAATCAATCCAGAGGTATTTACGCTGCACTACTGCTGCGCTTTCCACACAGCAGATAAAGATCTATCTCAGCCAGTGGATTAAGTGTGTCAGTTATCTGTTCTCTTCTGATATGCAGATCTAAGATACAGACACGGGGTTTGTCAGTCAGATACGGCTGAGGAAAAGCATCACTCTATTAAATGAAAAGAACCTTTCCATAGAAAGGTGGAGAAATGCTTTTAATAAGAATCTGCAGTTGATAGCTGTAGCATATATTGAGTTACCAAGGACAAGCATTTAGACATGTTTTCCTGTACTGGTGGATGACATGGCAAAAATATAATGTTCATGTTTCTGAAATTCTTTTTATTAATTTCCAACTGAACATGGCAACCAAACCAATTTCTCGTTTTTGATGAATAGCTCCATAACAAAGGGGGTGGGGGGGATTCACTTCAATGAAATGGGAATAGTGTCAAAATGTAAATATCACCACTATGTTGTGGGTGTTCGTGGATAATATAATAATCATATTAAATACATCAAATATGGTTCTGCAGTAGAGCTAGACCATAAATCACTAGTAGTGACAAAACCAGGCACTGGTTAATGTTGCATTCAGTGGTCTCTTTGGAATTATTGTGTGTCAGTGGAATTGCGATAATAACGCTTGTTTTTGGCCGTATCATCAGCAAAGTCTTTCAGATAACTTTTAGTGTTGTTTCATGCAACGCTGTTTCTGGATGTCCAGGTTTCTGTGCTATCTGGCTTTCCATGTACTCTTTGGGGTGTCTTCTTTTAAGGTGGTTATTATTGATTTAGTCGTGTGGTTGTAATTGCAAACATAAGTTGGACTAGTGAATAGAGTAGTCTGGTTGAAATACCTTGGGATGATATGTAGGAGCCTTCAGCATGAGTGGTACTGTGGTAGCCTGTGGTAGCGGGTAAGGTACTGGACTATGGACCAAAAGATCCACGGTTCAAATCCCACCTCTGCCAAGCTGCCACTGTTGGGTCCTTGAGCAAGGCCCTTAACCCACAATTGCTCGGATTGTCGCTCTGGATAAGGGTGTCTGCTAAGTGCTGTAAATGTAAAAAAATATGTTCAGTACAATCTCTGTAAAGGCATATTGTGGAGACATTTTAAATATTGGTGGTGACGAAAAACCGGCACATTGTTCACCTCTACTTCCCTGTATTGAATAAAGAGTGGAATATGAGGTAATTAATGGTAGTTTATAATTCCGTGTAATCATTATACATCACAATAATTGAGACTAATCTGATTGTTTGGGCCTTGTGTGGTTGTAAACTGGATGTAACCAAAAAAAGAATCTGGACGCAAGTTGAATGGGCCATTAGATGAACTGATTAAACTTTCTGGGATTTTCTCACCTGGATTATTGGGCATGCATCAAGATGGTGTTAAAACTAATATGTCACTTTGGTTCTGAGTAGATGATGGAGTAACGAAAGGTGCTGAAAGGCCTAGAATTGATGGAAAAGTTCTCTTGGCAGAGGAATGATATCATCGTGAGACAGTGCTCTTGGAGTTGGTTGCCCTCAGAAGAGTGGCATCCTGACTGAACGGAGTTAGAGTTGAGGACATAAAAGTCTTGGAAGAAGGAGCTACAAGAGAATAAAGCAATTAGATCAGAATGTGGGAAGTTTAAACAGTTTAGCTTAAATAGAGGAAGTTTGAAAACCACTGAGGACCAACTTCGCCAGGTGACATTAAAATACTCCAGCAAATGTACAGCCAAATGTGAAGTGAATCTGAATCACTGTGTACTGAATCGTGAATCGTAACTGGGATTCAGTTGGAACGACTCGCATGTCTCGACTCATACAAGTTTAAGCAAGTGTGCAGAGTACAAAGACGAGAGCCGAGACAAATGTTTCTAGTCAGAATGGGCCGAGAACCAAATTTGACGCATTCCAAAGTGGTTGAGAATCGAGATACCACTGTAGTAGTAGTAGTAGTAATAATAATAAATTGAGTTTTAATTGAGTGCTGACTCAAGCTGAAAACCCGCAATCCTGATGGCTTCTTACTGCTAATCTAATAATAAGGTAATAATTGTTCATTTTATATTGTAGCATTGAGTGCTAGAAGAAACCCACTGTGAATCCAAGTGACCGGCTGTAGTTAGGAAGTTCCACTAGAGCAGAGCGAGTGGTGATTTGCGTGACGTGACATGACATTCCTTGCTCCTGTAAACACAGGGTTGACGAGAATTGTTGAAATGACTGTTTGTGGCAATCGCACATGCCCTACAGAGGTAGAGATTAGGTTTCAGAGATGCTGGATTGTTTCCCAGAAAGCTGAGCTGAGCTGTAGACTGAGACGAGCTCAAGAGTTTGTAATGAGGCTAGGCATTCATTTCGCATTCAAGACTAAACATCTGGGTTAATGAAGCAGCTCAGCAGCAGAGACTCGAGTGGAGCTTTTCACGCCTTACATCTGATGCCCTGCACCGTTAGAAGAATTAAAGCAATGTATATTTTAAATGCTTTAATAAATGAGGTATTACTTATTCAGCACTTAGTTATTCAGTCTGTAGCAGGCTGCTCCTGTAGTACGCAACCACACACACTGTGTTCAACAGCAAACCAGATGGATATATAGGCGTCCGCCATTTAGTGTTATGATCTGTAAAACAGGACGTTGACTGGACGTCTCCATAGTCATATCAAGTGTTTCATATCTTTTATACTGTTTGAAACACTTAAAAATTGCAAAAGGAACATTACCATGTTGTTTTCTGCCTTCAAGACGGTGATTCTCTTTTCTATCAGTAGATGTCACAAAGATTCACTCGTTCTAATTTTCTGTCATTCAGATGTGAACCCTTTAGAACTTTTTATATTTCTGCATAAATATGACCTAAAACATCATCAGATTTTCACACAAGTCCTAAAAGTAGATAAAGAGAACCCAGTTACACAAATGAGACAAAATTATTATACTTGGTCATTTATTTATTGAGGAAAATGATCCAATATACATATTAAGTGAGTGGCAAAAGTATGTGGAACCTCTAGGATTAGCAGTTAATTTGAAGGTGACATTAGAGTCAGGTGGGTTTTCAATCAATACAATGACAATCAGGTGTGAGTGGGCACCCTGTTTTATTTAAAGAACAGGGATCTATCAAAGTCTGCTCTTCACAACACGTTTGTGGAAGTGTATCATGGTACGAACAAAGGAGATTTCAGAGGACCTCAGAAAAGTTGTTGATCAGACTGGAAAAGGTTACAAAACCATCTCTAAAGAGTTTGGACTCCACCAACCCACAGTCAGACAGATTGTGTACAAATGGAGGAAATTCAAGACCATTGTTACCCTCCCCAGGAGTGGTCGACCAACAAAGATCACTCCAAGAGCAAGGCGTGTAATAGTTGGCGAGGTCACAAAGGACCCCAGGGTAACTTCTAAGCAACTGAAGGTCTCTCTCACGTTGGCTAATGTTAATGTTCATGAGGAGAACACTGAACAACAATGGTGTGTATTAGTGATGCACGATATATCGGCGGCCGATATATTATTTGCCGATATATGGATTTTTTTTCAGTTATCGGCATCGGTCCGATATTAGAATTGTTGCCAATATTTATGACCAATATTTTTATATATTTGCATTTTATTTTTTCTTTTGGCTGTTCTTCATGAAGCAAAATATCTGATTTTCCTGACTGTATAGTTCTGTATAGAGTTCTATTCTTTCTTTTGGCTTCTCAATCTTAAGCTTTCTTACACACTTAATTGTTCCTGTTGCTGCCTGTACCAATTCAAGACTAAAAAATAACATTCTCACCTTTTAAAGGGAGGTTAGATAATAAAATGTAATGAAACCTTTTTACCTTTGAGTGAAGCACAACTTGTGTTTACAGTAATCATCATGACTGATTTAACTGTTTTATTGCTTATTGTTATTATTGCCAAAATGAATTCCTGATCTTTTTAAAGATCTTCCTGATCTTTATATATATATATATATCTATATCTATATCTATCTATCTATCTATATATATATATATATATGACTGTGGTAGCCTAGTGGTTAAGGTACTGGAGATAGATAGATAGATAGATAGATAGATAGATAGATAGATAGATATATAATATAACACACACAGAATGTATTGTGGACATGGACTGACGATACATTTAATTCATATGATGATTATTAATATCTGTTTCAAATTTAATTGCATTTTCATGATCATTGAATTTATTAATTTCCAGTAAGGCATAGTTTCTGTTCCTGCTTAACGTCCATTAGTTGGAGAACATGTCTGTAATGGGCTGGTGTCCATGTGCTTAAACTTGTCTGTCTGCAGAGAGACTGTGTCTGTGTGTGTCTGTTTGTGTCTGTGTGTGCACGCCTGTTGAGGACCAGCGTTCTCCTGTATGTGCCCCTGTAAAGGACCACAGCACGTTTCGACTTGGCAAGAGCCATCATTCTCTCAGCACAGCTTCTGTTTGACACTGAAGCCTTTATTTGGATTCGTCCCATTTTCAGATGGACAGAACACGGCCTTTGTCTGTGTGAATGTCCTTCATTGTGTTCCAGGATTTCTGCATTGTTATTCTTTCTCCATTTGCAACCATCTCCTCTAAGGCTTTGTCCATTTTTGATGCTCATCATTTATGGTTATCTGAGCTTCTGTGGCAATAATGAAGTGTGGTTGCTTGGATGGGGATAAATTTAAATCTCATTTGTGATGAGAACGACAGAGAGAAATGGTATCGCACATGCCTACACCAGCCCTATTTCCATTTTGAGTACTCTGAGTATCATGTGATTGTAACTCTGATCCAAGCCTGACATCCTGGCCATAACCAAGCCACACACAAGCACAGTCTTCCTGACTGGCACGCATGTTCGTGGGCACGAATGAGGTCATGGGTGTACGAGCCAAGCTTGAGATCAGTATGTGACGACGGCTCTGACTCACCCTGACCAACTACTTTGCATTAGAGGGAAATCTAGCCTGTTATATCCGCGTGTGAGTGTGATGATGAGAGGTCAGGGGGAGTGTGTGTATGTGTGCATGTGGAGATTAGCAGATGGTCTGGTGTGTAGCCTGGAGCTACGTTGTGCTGCAGCTCTGATCGTTTTAAATACACTGAATCTGATTTGATTAACATTTGCACCATCTTGCTTGCGTATTAGCTCCCTAATTAAAAGGCTGCTGTCGAGTGTATTAGAAGCGATTGGTGGAAACTTAATTTCCTGATTAATCCCCATGCGGTCTGATTTAGCCCAGAAGCAAGAAGTCATCAGACACTTGACTCCTCTCATCTCCTCGTGTTGAGTGTCGTTACTGATGGCAGTGTTGCACTGTGGAAATTAGGATGACCATATTGTGGTTTGCAAAAGGCAGCCATGGTCTGTAGGTGGGAGGGAGGGGTCTGGGAGGTTCCAGTACATGTGGTCCGGTGAACTTCAATACATAAACATTTAGTCTTTGGAGTTTCCTCACAACTCCCCAGTTTGTTGAGTTCCCCAGCTTGATTCCCAGCCTGGACTTTTGTATGTTCTCACCAAGTCTGCATTCATTTCCTTCAGATATTCCAGTTTCCTCCCACAATCCAAATACATGTGTTTAGGGCTGGTAGGGCTTGGCGATATGGAATACATCTTATTGCGATTTTTTTCCGTATCAGTATTTTCATATCAATTAAATCTGTTTCTGTCAACTTACAGATTCCTTTGTACTCCTAAGTAAGCTGTGAAGATATCATAAGGTTAATTTTGGTTTAAATGTTGTTTATGGTCTTCAGAAGCTGAACATGACAGATGTACTGTAGAACATTATAGTACTGTATGTCAATAAAAAAATATTGGTATATATACTCATTGACAACAAAAATAACGCACCCAGGTCATGTCGGATTGCTGCAAAACTCGGCATGCTATTATGTCTCAGGCGGATATGTAAATGACTACAGGTGTGGTCTGATTAGACACCGGGTCTTGCCACAAGAGGGCGTAAAAGTGTTCTATAAGAAGGCTCTCAGAGGTGACTTTTGGGTAGTGTACCTCCTGGTAAGGGATCAAGGACTGCTGGACTATGATGCACTCTTTTATGGTAATGGTGATGTCATGGCACTAGAGAAACAGGACGCTGGTCTCTGACACAGCAGTGCTGCTGGAGGTTCTCTCTTTAAGAGTGCTGTGTAAATGAATAGAAGTTATGTTTAAAAAGAGTTATGGTGCATCATGTTGCGGTTTACTTTGAGTGGATTTTGCTTTTGTTTTGATTAGAGATGCACAGATGGATCGATGGGTGACCGGAATCGGCTGTTTTTCAGCGTGATCGGCTCCGACCTGTGATCGGTCGATCCGTGGCACGAACTTATGCACACACATGCTTTGAATAATGTTAATTCAGAAACCAGTTCATGTGCGTACGGAGCTTTAAACGCCCACTTGCGTGTTTATTTCCTTGTCCGAAAGTTTCAAAGTACAAATCTTGCTTGTTTGTGGGTGACCAAATACTTATTTTCCACCATGATTTACAATTAAATTCATTAAAAATCCTACAATGTGGTTTCCTGGATTTTTTTTTCACATTTTGTCTCTCATAGTTGAAGTGTAGCTCTGATGAAAATTACAGACCTCTGTAATTTTCCGAAGTAGGAGAACTTGCACAATCAGTGGCTGACTAAATACTTTTTTGCCCCACTGTATGACTTGCCACCTGTGTGATACTGTGACCTGAGTGGGGTGAGTTGCAATTCGGCGTCTTTGCTTTGCTTGTACTCTTGTACTAAAGAACTGTGGTAAAAGGCTCTTATCAAGGCTGTAATAAAGTACTGTTTGAGAAAGTTGGCAGTGATTTATATTTGTGTGGCTCAGATGGTGTGTGTGTGTGTGTGTGTGTGTGTGTTTGAGAGGGAGAGGGAGAGGGAGACCGAGGTGCCGTGTATATGTGAACTGCATTTATGTTGAATAAGTTAATGTGTGTGTTTATGTGAGGGCATGTCTGCTAGTATTGTATTTGGATTACATAACATGGAACAAGGGGAGCGAGAGGAGAGATGCGGAGGGGAGATGGGGGGGGGGGGTGTGCGTGTGTGTGTGTGTGCGCGAGGGCAGGAGCCGGCAGACGGCTGGGCTCGGCTTGCGGACCTGGCCATGACAACGGTGCTGTGCCTAAAGTGGGCGCACGCCATCCAAACGCTCAGGACTCGCCAAGGCTCCGTGAGTTTTATTTTTAGCCCCCACCTTCCCCTCTCTCTCCTTCACCCTCTCTCTGTCCCTCCTCCCTCTCCGTCTCTTCCGATCCCCTAATCCTCTCCGCCACAGCTCCTAATGAGATGAGCAGCGGCGGCCATGGGGAGAGATGAGCGTGGACTGGCTGCCATGGAACTGCTGCGTGTGTCTGAGGAGAGCCCGTTTGCGGAGGCGCGGTGGCCGGCGAGTACGTGTGGAGGTGCGGGGTGAGAGCCGGCCGCTCGGCGACGACTTCATCATCCTCTACGCCCCCAGCCGGGCGCCAGCATGCCTGCTCAGACTGGTGGGGACGTAGAGAGAGAGAATCGTGCGCTCCGTCCTCCGGGGATAAACCCTCGTCAGCCAGCCTCTCCTCCCCTCCCCCACGTAGTGACTTGATTTGCGTGCAAAGTGCTTTTTGATGTGCTAGTCGATGTGATGGCTGCCCCGCACCGCTCTGGAGTTTCTCGGAGTGTGTGTGGCGAGCTGTGTCAGGTTACGTGCATTGCAAAAGTTGAAGGATGCGTGGCGCTGGCGGTGTGTGTAGCGAGGCTGCTGACGAACTTAGTTGTGTTTTGCATGCAGCTGTGGGTCTGGGTTTCAAGCTGGTCCGTAGCGGTGGAATAAAAGCAGACGCTTGCAGATCATCAGATGCAGTAGAAATAAGAGCTGTCCTGCGTGTGTGTGTGGAGAGCATGGAGCAGCAGTGATGATGCCGGAATGAAGAATGAGTGTGTCTCTAGCGTGCGTGTAGGTGTGTGTGTGTGTGTGTGTGTGTATACGCGCACACTTCACCTCTTGTCGCATAGCGCACTGTGAGATTCTTTCTTTACTGTGATGCTCCAGGACTATGTATGTACCATTTCTGTACTGTGTGTGTGTGTGTGTGTGGGCGCTAAGCATGTTGCCATGTTTCTGAAGGTCCTGACAGCATTAGTACTGCTTAGGCTTTAGGTGTGGGTTTATAGTTGGGAATAAGGTAAAGGTTGGGATTTAGGATTGGGAATGGCGTTGGGTCTGGGGTTAGGGTTGGGATTTGGGTTAGGTATAAATTGTAGGGCTTAGGATTAGGAATGGTTTTAGAGTCTTAAATTAGACTTAGATCTACAGTTAGGGATGTAGGACAGGGTTATGTGTTGAAGTTGGGATTAGGAATAAGTTTAGGAACTGTGGTAGCCTAGCGTTTAAGGTACTGGATTATGGACCAGAAGTTTCAATGTTTAGTTGTAAGCTGCTCTGGATAAAGGTGCCTGCTAAATGACTAAATGTAGGAGTTGGGATTGGGAATGGGGTTAGGAATAGAGTTATGGTTGGGATTATTGTTAGGAATGGGGCCAGGGGTGGAGAATAGGGTTAGGTGTTGTGTTTAGGAGTAGGGTTTGGTATAAAGTGAATATGGGGTTAGGGGTATAGGTGCGTGATCGGCTGGGACCGGTGATCCGCCTATTTATGTAACCGATTCTGTCCCACTCACATTTAGCTTACATCTGTGACACAGACAGCGGCACAAACAGCCACGCCCAAACAGCACAGTGCTTTGACTAACGTTAATTCAGATTTCAGATCTTGTGTAAGGAGCTTTAAACTTAAACCGTTAATGCACAGCTGCTCCATGTTTGTTTCCCGGTCCCAATGTTTAGCGTGTGGCTTGATGGTCTGTTTATTTTTGGGTTTGCATCTTTTTAGTCATTAATAAAAGCTCACAGTGCGTGTTTTCAATTGTGTTGTATCATTTATGCCCAGGATTAGCGTAAGAGTGTTTTTACTGCATTGAGTGACGTACCGTATTGGTTGGTGTACGCTGCTAACTGTGGGGTGAGTTGCAATTCGGCGTCTTTGCTTGTTCTTGTACCCTAAATGGTGAAAGGCTCTTATCAAGGCTTGTCAATAAAGTACAATTTGAGAAAGTTTGCTAAAGCTAATGAGGGAATGGAGCCAAGAACAAGCCAACAGCTCCTGCTATTTTTCTTTAGCAACTGTTTCTGTGTGCGGTCGTTCATAATTCTTAGAATGACAATCGCAATCGGCCGGTCATATATTTAAAAAAAGAAATTTGCAATCAGTGCATCTGTCTTTAGGGGTTGTGGTTGGGATTAGCGGCAGGAGTTAGGATTAGGGTTAGTAGTTATTGATAGGGTTTTGATAAGAGTGAAGAGGTTATGATTAGGGTTATGAGTTAGGGGTTGGGACTAGGGTTTGGAGACAAGGCTGGGAAGGTCTTGACACACACAGGCATGCATGTGCATCATACTTGGACTCGCTTCTAATGACTCATAAGGGTTGTGTGTTTGTGCCTAAATGCATAGTTTATTGTTATATCACTGGTTTATTGCTTACAGGATTGATTTGTTTGCCTGTAAGTTGTTCTGTTGCATGTGTATATTCATTATTTTCATCAAATTGACAAGCCCTCGTGGGCTGTTGGTGGACCCCTGTCACTTTCCAGCACATTTTGCCAGCAGTAGATTTACATTTACATTTCCAGCATTTTTCAGACGCCCTTATCCAGAGCGACTTACAATTGGTACAGTCTTACAGTCCAAGTAATTGTGGGTTAAGGGTCTTGCTCAAGGACTAAACAGTGGCAGCCTAGCGGTTAAGGTACTGAACTATGGACCAGAAGGTCCAAGGTTCTCTGCCAAGCTGCCACAGTCCCACAGTAGCTGGTGCATTACAGAATAAACAACCATTACCTTAATCAGTAATAACATATGGGGGTAGTTGACTCAGTGATTGGAGGAAAGTGCAGGGTGTCGGTAGAGGCAAGATCTGCTGATATCCACTCACTCTGTGTGACGTTTGACGTCTCGGGCAGCTCCAGTTAGGGCTGTGCTAAAAAATCGGCACAGCAATATATTGCGATATTATTTTCGTGATACACTACATCGATTTTCAGCTCAAAATATTTATTTTAAGACATTTTAAATGGGGTGTAAACTACAATCTCCACTCGTGTAGATATCGCTGTACAGTGTTTTGACTCGATTTGTTTGCTGAATTTATCAGTAATGTCTTAAGATGACTCCGATTGTACACTTTTCATTTCAACTGCTTTTATTTTCCTTGAGCTATGGGGAATATCGCAATTTATCTATTCGCAATGTATAGTGATATAATCGTATCGTGAAGTCCTGTCCAAGACCCACCCAGCAGTAGTCACTGAAAGCCTGGGTTTGAATCCCAGCAGGGGCTTGCAACCTGAGGATTGGGATTGAGGATTGTAATACCGTCTAGCACCAACCCCCATGCCACATTCAAAATCCCTTAAATCACCTGCACCTCGACTGGTCATCTGGACCAAGTCTATATGCCTGAATGCACTGACTTACTGCCATGTGATTGGCTGATTTAGATATTTTTGTATTAACAAGCAGTTGAACTGGTGTATCTAATGAAGTGGCCAGTCAGTGTATAAAGAAGCCTGCTGTGTTAAAGTGTATGTACCACACTTTGTGTAATGTGTTTGTGTTATGATGAGGAAAGAGCTGTGATGCATCAGAATGCGCATCTCAAATGCGGTTGTAATTGAATTGTGGTTCAGATGCTATTTAGGTGTAACGTGATAAGCTGTGTGTGCGTGTTAGGGCTGTCACTATACACAGTAATATTCATTTTTTTCTATATGGGGGTTACGGTACGATACGAGCTGTGAATCAAATACATTAAGATTAAAAACAAAAACAAAACTTTTCGTTCGTCGACCGGCACAGAGCCAGCCGCAGCTCTAGACCAACAGTTCCGTCCTGCTGTAGTGCTACACAGGCGACATCTAGTGGCAGATTCTGTAATAGATTCTGTGCCCCATCTAGATACTGCAGGTAAGGAAAGAGCATATAATCTCACCACAGAGATTTTAAGCACTGGGCAGCATCAGAAACAGATCAGATGCTGCTTTTGTTAATGGAAATAGAAACTCAAATATAATAAATACGTTTTCATAATTTATCTCTAATGCAAAGCTAGAGAGAATATGGAGAGACATCCTTCAGAAGAGTGTGTGGACCCTGAGGTGCCTGGATCATGCCCTTCAAAAAAGAAATCAACAATGGCAGTGATTTTTTTGAACCCCTGCAAAGCAAATAAGGTTCCAAGCTTGCAGAGCAGGAAGCTGTATTGGCCTTCTTGATCTCTACATTAAAAAGGGAGTTAAAATCAAATTTCTTGCTTCATTTTGTGTCGAAAATGTATCCTATTGTGGAGCAAAAACAGCAGTACGTATGGTGAAATTTCTGTATCGTTGCAAACCAATCGTGTGTGTGTGTGTGTGTGTGTGTGTGTGTGTGTGTGTGCTGTGAGTGAATCTTGCTTTCTATGATCCATGTTCTTACTATAGACTCTTACACTATTAAAAACTCATTTCAGCTTTTGCTCATTTCCATGCCTGGCACAGGGAAGCAGGTGTTTCTGGTTGTGTCCCTTAGGTGGAAAATGAACGTATAGCGTTGTCAGCTGTGTGTGTGTGTGTGTGTGTGTGTGTGTGTGTGTGTTGGGGGGGCTTTTCTTTTCCCTTGGCCTCAGTGGCCTTGACGTATTTTGTGCAATGTTTGCTGTTGAAGGCTATGCTAACAGTTTTATCTGCATTAGCACTGGCGTGCTGTCTCTTCCTAATCAGTCCCAAAGCTCTTGCTTTTGTACTAGTGCTAAGAGCTTTACGCACACACAGGTGTGTGATTATGTAGCACTAAAGACATGGGCATTAACAGCTTTAACAGGTGCGAGTCTGTCTGCACATGTGCGTTTTTAGAGGTTGTAGACTGTCTGATACAAAGGTACATGGCTGCATGACTTGTGAGTTCATACTGTGTCCGTGCAGCGCTAGAATGTCACGCTTTTTTGTATCAAAGTCCTGGCAATGCTGGCAAATGATGTATGAAAATCTTAACACAAAACAGTGCATCATTATAGCCTTAATGTTGGAGACCAGCGAAAGTATACATGTGTTTGTGAGTGTATGATAATGGGACTGTGGTAGCCTAGTGGTTAAGATACTGGACTCTGGACCAGTATCTCTGCCAAGCTGCCGCTGTTGGGTCCTTGAGCAAGACCCTTAACCCACAATTGCTTGGATTGTAAGACTGTACCAATTGTAAGTCGCTCTGGATAAGGGCGTCTGCTAAATGCTGTAAATGTAAATGTCTAGAAGTATTACTCATCGGCATACCACACACGTAACCTAGCAACGATGCCCGCCCTAAAAATCAGCCAAGTTGTAATGAGTAAAATACTGCCGAAATGAAAACTATAATTAGTTTATAAAATCTATTGGTTTTAGAAGTGATTTAAATTAGGAAGATGAAGCTATTAATGACCAACCTGAGCCAAAGCTTCATCACCTTTAGGATTTGGAGGCTCTGGAAAAGCCAAACGCAGTCAGTCCTTTAAATCAAACGTCCGGCTCTTAATGGATCCACAGCTCGACTGACGATCAGTTTTAGTCCCACCAACAAAAATGCTGAATCAGCTTCATCCCTCACAAAGACGTCGTTTGCTGGAGTTAAACTCGGCTCTTTCATTAAACCCCATCGGCGGCTGATCGGAGCTTCGTTCCTCTGACAGGTTTGTTATCTGTAAGTCCAGCTCTAACCCAGAGAAGCTGCTGATGCTCTGTAGCTCTGCCCTTACATTTCTGACTGATCAGATTCTCACATTAAGAGCTTCATCATACAGATTTATAATCCACTAATCAAAACGGGATCTAGACTTTGGTTAGAACACCGGGATCTCACTCCGATCTGCTTCAGTCGGTAGAATTAGAACAGTGGATCTTAGTAACAGCCTGTCTTATAAACCCCACCCATTTTATTTGCTGAATGTAAGTAAACTTTCTTTTTAATAAATTAAAACTTACCAGTCGATACATTTGTGTTTGCTGTCTGTATAATAATAGTTATTGGTCATTCTGTTCCTCGCACACATACAACACACACTCACCCCTTAGGTGCAGCGTTAGGACTAATGATATGCTGTTATGTGTGAAGATGGTGATACATCGTCTGCAAGCATTTTCAGCATTCACAGAGAAATCATGAGATTATAGCGTTTTAGGGGCACGTTATAATTTGAAATGTTCCGTACTTTGTACTTTTATATTGTGTAATGTTGGATTATAACTCATTATCCACAGTACATGTGTTGTAATGTACCACAATGCCGTGCTGTTCTATTTAGGCTTATTAGACTTGCGCTATCTATTCTCCAAACACTCATCCATAATAATATAATACCTGTGTAGTGTGTGTATTTATCATCCAGTGATTGTAGCATACCAGAAAATACACAACATCTATAAATCATTATCGGATTACAGGTATTAACCCGCTTGGCATTACACTCACAGGATGTTTACCGGCATGGACGCTGACCAGACATTACCACAGTAACAGTCTTTAAAGGATATTTTCAGTGTTATTTACGATAGAACAGGCACATACACTTCCAAACACCATTTACAGCTTGTTTACATTTACAGCATTTAGCAGACGCCCTTATCCAGAGCGACTTACAATTGGTACAGTCTTACAATCCAAGCAGTTGTAGGTTAAGGGCCTTGCTCAAGGACCCAACAGTGGTAGCTTGGCAGAGGTGGGATTTGAACCCTGGACCTATTGGTTCATAGTCCAGTACCTTAACCACTAGGCAACCACAGCCCGTTAAAAAATAAGGAGGTCATATGCACAAACACGAGTAACTTGGACAAAAATCTCTAAACACATCAACTGAGTTAGAGCAGTCTCTAGTCCAAACTGAGCACACGACCAGTAAGGTAGTTAACTTTCGTGGATCTTTAACTCCGGCCTCTGCTCACGGATCTGCAGCATTGATTGGCTGTTCAGTGCTGTTGAGGTGATCCGTTAGTGGTTGGATTTTTATTTAGTATTATAATTTAAGACCTCAGCCTTTAAAGCGAACTGCGGTTGATTGGGTGGATGTTAATACCTATATACTTTTTAACTTTTTTCCCCATATTCTACAGTGAGAACAGCTTTTTGGGGGGTTTATGGTTGAGGGCATGAATTCAAAGTGTAAGCTAAGCTAGTCGTGGCTGGTGATGAGTAGTATAGGTACAATTGTACAATTTAGCTACACAACAGGCCGCTGTCTAGGGCTGTAACGATACACTCTGCTCATGTTTCGGTTCGATTCACGATACTGAGTTCACAGTTTGATTTATTTCTGAAGTGTAAACCATGCACATTTCCTGGGACTGTGGTAGCCTAGCGGTTAAGGTACTGGACTCTGGACCAGAAGGTCCAGGGTTCAAATCCCACCTCTGCCAAGCTGCCACTGTTGGGTCCTTGAGCAAGGCCCTTAACCCACAATTGCTTGGATTGTAAGACTGTACCAATTGTAAGTCGCTCTGGATAAGGGCGTCTGCTAAATGCTGTAAATGCAAGTTTAAAAAAGCACTTTAGTCTTCTGCGAGTAAAAGAGATGAATTGTAAACAAAATGCTATATTGTAGCTTCACCATATCTTAAGTAGTTTTTTTAATTTCTGAAGAATAACAGTTCAAACAGTCCTTTTTCTTGTATAAAAATTCTTTAGTCTGCTGCGATTAAAAGAAATTCGGAGTCTCACTGAGAATGGGAAATGCGTCAGCGAGCATGAAGTATTATTGCTCCCTCTTGTGTTAAACAAATGCAATTGCGTTAGATGGCGTAATAAACAAGAATGCATAATTTACGTTTCTCATGTAGCAGACGCCTTTATCCAGAGGGACTTACAACTGATAGAATCGTACAATCCAAGCAATTGTGGGTTAAGGGCCTTGCTCAAGGACCCAACAGTGACAGCTTGGCAGAGATGGGATTTGAACCCTGGACCTTCTGGTCCATAGTCCAGTACCTTAACCTAGGCCACCACAGTCCTGTCAATCAGAGTTTATTCGAAAAACCCTTTTCCATCACCCTTTTCCGCACTAGCAGATGTGGGATTTGAACCCTGGACGTTTTGGCCACCACAGTCCCCAACTCGACGATGCCCATCGTCCCATTTTTGCGTCGTTACACCCCTGCTGCTGACCAGTTGTTATGGTTGTGCATCTTTCTTTCAAACACACAGCCAAGTGTGTTTGGTCTTGGTTTGATTTTGGTTGGTACATATTGTGTACCAAGTATTCCCTACCACCTACCAATCAGTCTTAGCTGTGAACTAGTGGTAGCAGTTTGCAGCATCCTTGGAGAACATGGGTTTTCTCCATTTATTCATGGAAACCTCGTTCAAATTGACATAACAATAATAAAGAATTATTAAATGTAAATCAGGTCAAAAAGGAGAGCAAGTTTACAGGAGCACTTAATCCGACTCTTCCAGGAAGCAGTGTGCTACTCTGGTAATGTAACTGTCAGCATGACCCCACATATAACTAAGACCAGAATCCTGACCTTATTCACATTGCTTTCTGTAAGTAAGAGCTGAGCCCTGTGCTGGTGAGCGCTGGGGTTTCTGGGTTAGTTCTCAGGAGGGTGAGAGTCAGGGGACAGGGACAGAGTAAGTATACGTGTTCTGCTCAGAGGTACTGATGTGATACTTCTGAGGGAATTTGCAAAATCTTCCGGACATGTCTAGAGAAACAAGTCCACGTCTTCTCTGCTATGCATTTTTGACCTTCTTTACTTGGTTTATAAAGGATGAAGAAAGTGATGTGGATGGGGAAAGTGCATAAACCTGTAAAATCGACAAATTGTCTGAACTTGTCCAGAGGAAGCTTCTCATTATTACGTGCACCCAGGGCTGGATAATGTAATCAGCTGTCTGCGAGGTCTAACACATCATCAGAGCTAATCCTTGACAGATGGTGATCTGATATTTTGGAAAGGAAGCAGATAGAAAAATAGACAGGAGTACATTTAATCAGAGTGGGATAAATGTAGTCTCACAAAGCAGGAATGAGGAGAAAATGGCTTGATGATTCCTGCTTGTAATATGTAAATGTAATTTGATTTGGTTCTTCTGCTGGTTTGGGTTGTGGTTGCTTGTGTTGGTTTGAGGGAGCTTGTTGGTTTGTTGGCTCTTGTGGGTGAGTTCTTGTTGGTTTAAGTGAGATGTTGCTTAGTGCTTATATTGGAGTTGTGAGTTGGTTCTTGTATTGGCTTGAAAGAGTTGTGAGTTGGTTTGAGGGAGTTATGGGTTGGTTCTGTTGCTGAAGGATTTGTGGGTTGGTCATTGTGTCAGATTGGGTGAGTTGTGGCTTGGTTCTTGTTGGTTCGAGTGGAATTTGGGTTGGTTCTTGTAATGGCTTGAAGTTGTGAGTGGATTTGAGGGAGTTGGTTGGAGTGGGCTGGTTCTTGTGGTTCTTTGAGCTAATTGGTTTTGGGTTTGAGAGAATTGTGGATTGGTTTGAAGAAGTTGGAATGAGGAAGATGTGGATTGCTCTGTGTTGGCTTGAGGAAGTTTTGAGTTGGTTCTTGCAATGGATTGAAAGAGTTTGAGGGAGCTGTGATTTGTTTTTGTTAAGTTAATTGCTGCTTTGAGCTAATTATGAGTTCATTTTGTATTTGTTTAAGAGAATTGTTGGTTGGTTCTTGTTGGTTTGAAGATGATGTTGCAATTAGGAAGTTGGGGATCACTTGTCTTTGTTCTTGTCTACATTTGGGGAGTTACGATTGGCTTGAAAGAGTTGAATTGGTTTGAGGGAGTTGTGGATTGGTTATTGTGTTTGGTTCAAGTGAGGTGTGAGTTGGTTCTTGTGTACATTTGAGGGAGTTGTGAGTTCCTTTTACGTTTACGTCATTTAGCAGACGCCCTTATCCAGAGCGACTTACAGTTGATACAGTCTTACAGTCTAAGCAATTGTGGGTTGAGGGATTTGCTCAAGGACCCAACAGTGGCAGCTTGGCAGAGGTGGGATTTGAACTCCAAACCGTCTGGCCCACAGTCCAGTACTTTAACTGATAGGCCACCACAGTTGGTTCTTGTATTGTTTCAAAGAATCGTGAGTTGATTTGAGGGGGATGCAAATTCCTTTTTTTGTTTGTTAAAGGGAATTGTGGGATGGTAGTGTTGTTGATTTGTTGATACTGGTTTTGAGGGAGTTGTTAGTTGGGTTCTGTCTTGGTTTGAAGAAGTTGTGGGTTGGTCCTTGGGTTGGTTTGAGGGAATATGTTTGTTCTTTTAATGCCTTGTAAAAGTTATCAGTTGATTTGAGGGAGTTGCATAGTACTTTTTGTATTTGTTAGGGGAATTGTGGGATGGTAGTATTGTTGATGCAGGTTTTTGTGAGTTGCTTCTTGTTTGTTTGAATTAATGGTGAGTTTTATATAGTGTTTGAAGGAGTTCTTATGTTGGTTTGAGGGAGGTAAAAGGTCTCTTTTTTTTAATGAGGTACGAGTCCTTGTGTGGTTGTGTTGGTTTTGTGGAGACTGGAATTATAGATTGTCGAGGTCATGCTGGGCTTGTGATTTGCTCCCAAATAAGCATATTGACCCAGATTGACCTTGTCTGTTTATCTGGGAACACTGACACCCTCAAGCACTCTCTCCCTCTCTCTCTCTCTCACTCCCCCCCCCCCCCCCCCCCCCCCCCCCCCTCTCTCTCTCTCTCTCTCTCTCTCTCTCTCTCTCTCTCTCTCTCTCTCTCTCTCTCTCTCTCTCTCTCTCTCTCTCTCTCTCCCTCTCTCTCCCTCTCTCCCTCTCGCTCCCTCTCGCTCCCTCTTTCTCTCGCGCTCTCTCTCACTCCCGCTCTCTCTCACTCCCTCTCGCTCCCCCTCTCTCTCTCTCCCTCTCTCTCTCCCTCTCTCCCTCTCGCTCCCCCTCTCTCTCTCTCCCTCTCGCTCCCCCTCTCTCTCTCTCGCTCCCTCTTTCTCTCGCGCTGTCTCTCTCACTCGCGCGCTCTCTCGCTCCCTCTCTCTCACTCGCGCGCTCTCTCTCGCTCCCTCTCTCTCTCTCACACGCTCTCACTCTCGTGTGTGTGTGTGTGTGTGTGTGGTATTTGATTTTGAGAGAAATTCTAGCTTTGTTCACAGAGGCGACAGCACAGCCAAATAAGTTCACATGAAATCAGTCTGGAGTGTTCTCACTCTCTCTCACTACTCACTCTCTCTCACTACTCACTCTCTCTCATTCCTTACATTGTACAGCTTGCCCAAAGTACAGAATATCAGCTTTAAAGTCTGTACTGACCGAACCATATAGGATTGTATCACTTCTGTATGTTATAGAGCACCCATTCCATTTTAGAGGACCATAAATAAACGGATAAACGTAATGTAACATAAAAGATTATCATTTACAGCATAAAACACACCAAAGGTTTGTTTGTTCATTTTCATTTGTGTGTTCCACTCTGGAATATTATTGGTTCATTCATGTGAATGTCGGGGTTAATGCAAGTAGAACCAACAGACAAAAACGTAACATCTCTCAGCCACAGGTCATTGACGCTGTAGATACAAAACTGGCTTTCTGCACTTAAACCCCATGAACATTGTTCATTTCACACAGCTTGCTCAAATGCAGACACACAATCCAACAAAACCTTTGTGGCTACTTAGCAGTCCTGAATATCTTTCTTCTGCAGTCAGTACATATCTTTCAGGTGTTCCTTGCGTAAAACTGTATTTCCGTCAAGAAACCGCAAACATTGATTTAGGCTAATGCATGTATTTAGGACCAGCGAGTCCCATTTAACCTGTAATTCATTAACACTCTATTAAACGTGATTTATATCTTCTCTGTGCAGAGCTCAGGAATGGAGGAGACGGTGTGGGAGCAGTACACTGTGACTCTACAGAGGGTATGTCCCCACTTTCACTGCCACTGCTTGCTCTTCTCAAATGGTAGTTGAAATTGTAAATACGCACTCCCACGTCACTTCATTAGGTACTCATTGTCCATTTGTTCAGTTACCACTTACCATAAAGAAGCATTTTGTAGTTCTACAATTACAGACTGTAGTCCATTTGTTTCACTACATACTTTTGGTCCACTTTATTCTGTTCTCTAATGGTCAGGACCCCCACAGGACCAGCACAGATCAGGTACTCTTTGGGTGGTGGATCATTCTCAGCACTGCAGTGACACCGATGTGGTGGTTTGTTAGTGTGTGTTGTGCTGATATGAATGGATCAGACGCGGCAGTGCTGCTGGAGTTCTTAAACACTAACTACTGTTGGAAGTAGCCATCAGATGGTACACTGTGGTCAGTGAATGGTGAGCCCATGCTAAGTGTAGCCTCAGTTACCTGTTCTTAGCTGACAGAAGTGGCACCTGGTGTGGTCTCCTGCTGCTGTAGCCCATGTGCTTCAAGGTTTGATGTGTTGTGCGTTCAGAGATGCCCTCGGTTTTCTGAAGTCTGGACTCAACAAGGCTTTTTCACCCAGAGAGCTGCCCTCACTGGATGTTTTCTCTTTTTTTGGATCATTCTCTGTAATGCTAGAGATGGCTGTATGTGAAAATCCCAGCAGATCAAAAAACCTAGCACTTACTGTGACTAACCCATGACAACCCCAGTTGTTAGTGACCGATCCTGAACTGGACCCAGCTCTGCTTTTCCCATTCTGACCCGTCTTATTGATTCAAGTGTCATACACACATGCTAAGAGTCATTTCCTCTACTCCTTGTTCCCACCGGGAACCAGCTCCATTTATCTGCCGTCTCCCCAGACAGGAAGTCTTCTGTGCTCCTCGTATCAAATCACACAGCTTGTTCAGAGTTGTTTACACAGCCACATAAACACACACGGACACACAGACCAGCTATTTCCTGCCATCTTGTTGTTGAACCAGGAAGCGCTGGCTCAGTGTGTTGACATGTGCAGTGGATGTGCCACATCGTGGACGTCTTGATCTCAGGAGAGAGGATGCAGGATGCAGGTTGATGGTGCTGAGGTTTAGCCTGAGAAGGAAGCTGGCAGACTTCACAGACTGCAATCCCATAGCAGCCTTTAAACTCCCTGTTTAGCTGCCTAATCAATTGAATGCACTTATAAAGGTGTTGGTAGGCCGTGCTTTGCTCCCTTAAACTTGCTTTGCTGTCGCTAGCGTTTAATTTTAGCCACGAGTGTTTCGAATGAACGCGGTTCCGTTTTTAATGCCGTCTAAAGCAATGTCTTTCTCAAGGACATCTTGACGTTCTTACTGGAACAGCAGGATGAAACGGAAACTTTCTTTCAATTCACTAAGAATTGATCTCCCAAGGAGGTTGGGTCCCTTTTGGAGTCCTGGTCCTCCCAAGGTTTCTTCCTCATAACGCTTAGGGAGTTTTTCCTTGCCGCTGTCACCTTAGGCTTGCTCAATGTGGGATTGGACGTAGTGAAGTTGCTTTGAGACAATGCTCCATTGTATAAAGCGCTATATAAATAAATCTGACTTGACCTGAGAAAAATGTGCATGTGATTAGAAAGTCAGCACTCCAATTTCTAATCGGCTGCAAACCATCCAAACGTTTAGCAAAAGTTCTGCGCATTTATGAATTTCGGCAGAAAACAAAATGCATATTGACCCATTCTTGCATCCACTGCAGTTATATGAAGAAACTTTAGATGACATAGTCTAACGTAATCAGCTACGTTAATTTTAACAGATAACGTTTATGTTCAGTTGACTATTATATCATATCTAAACGTAATGAACCCAATTTTTGTTTCGTTTTGTTTTGGGTCTGACCAGGTGGAACCAAATCATATGACTTGCTTTACTTTTACATTTATGTCATTTAGCAGACGCCCTTATCCAGACAGACTTACAATCCAAGCAATTGTGGGGTAAGGGTCTTGCTCAAGGACCCAACAATGGAAGCCTGGAAGAAGTGGGTTTTGAACCCTGGACCTTCTGGTCCATAGTCGAGTACCTAAACCCTTTCCATCACCCTTTTCCGCATTGTCGGCTTTAGCGATATTCCAGCTTTTCCAGCTCGTCCTAGTGTGAAACCCCTTTTTGCGATATTTGGGTGTTTTTCTGAATTTTGGACAATTTTCTCTTTGAGCAATTTCAAAATTTGCAAAGACTCGGCAAAGACAAAACCCGCTACTGTTGAACCCTGTATTGGGAATAGAGGCGAGTATTGTGGGAAAATTCCTACTATTGAGTTCTCCTGCTATTCTGGTTCCACATCCTTTATTAATGTTTAATATGTAATGTGTATCATCTAATAAAGTGGCAGGTCAGTGTATATGGGTTGAACTTATTTTTCCTCCCTTGCTTTATCTATTAGGACTCCAAGATGGGCTTTGGGATCGCTGTGTCTGGTGGTAGGGACAACCCCAACGTGGACAGTGGGGAAACCTCCATCATTGTATCTGATGTGCTCCAGGGAGGCCCAGCTGATGGCTTACTGTTGTACGTCTCTTCTTTACATTTACAGCATTTAGCAGTATCTTCTTCTTTCTTTTTACTGTACCGGCCGGATATTATGATATTATAATATATATATATATATATATATATATATATATATATATATATATATATCTATATATATATATATATATATATATATATATAATTTTTAATATATATATATATATATATATATAATTTTTAATATATATATTTTTAATATATATATTAAAAATTATAATATGCTATTGAATGGGATCAGTACATTTGCTGTAGCTTTTGAATTTTGTATGAATGCCCTGTATTAATCTGGTTGTGTTTGTGTTGTTTGGCAGTGAAAATGACAGGGTTATACAGGTTAACACCATCCCCATGGACAACGTGCCTCATTCGTTTGCTGTGCAGCAGCTCCGAAAATGTGGGAAGGTGGCCAAAATTGTGAGTAAGCTTCCAGCTAACTGGCGCAAGGTCTGCGTTTTGTTTGTGCTTTTAAGTGCCTTCATTTTGGTTGAAATTATCGACGGGGATAATAATAATAGTAAAATAATGATGATGTGTTTGGGTGGCACAGTGGTCTCATAGACTAATCCACTGCCGCAGTGACCCAGGTTTGAGTGCCATCCAGCACGGTGCCTCCCAGCAGGGTAAGGCAGGGGTGTTTCTAGAATGCTCTTCGTACTGGGGCACACCCAGAATTGATTTAACACTAAAGTGGGTGTTACTCTGTCATGGATGAGTAATGAAGAACAAACTAAGAATAGGAACCACACTCAATAAATTGTATTAATTGCATTCATTTTGTTTAGGCTAACATAACTAATACCTTGGCTAGTTTAATGAATGCCTTTGCTCATATATATATATATATATATATATATATATATATATATATATATATATATATATATATATATGCTTGAAAGTTTGTGAACCCTGTAAAACTGCATAAATATGACCTAAAACATCATCAGATTTTCAGACAAGTCCTAAAAGTAGATAAAGAGAACCCAGATAAACAAATGACACAAAAATATTATACTTGGTCATTTGTTTATTGAGGAAAATGATCCAATATTACATATTAATGAGTGGCAAAAGTATGTGAACCTTTGCTTTCAGTATCTGGTGTGCCCCCCCTGTGCAGCAATAACTGTAACTAAACGTTTCCTGTAACTGTTGATCAGCACTCATAAAGAATTAGGAAAGAAATGAATAATAGGACCTTATTGTCGAATATCTGCACTGTCTTTGTATTCAGTTGACCCCTTTGTGCTCATACAGACAGTAAAGAGGCCTCGCAAGGTTGCCGTCCTTAAGCGTCCTCCCTCCCCGGACAGGGACAGCCGAGACTACAACCTGTCCGGCTACTACCCTGATGACAACCGTAGCACACAGAGTGACCCTGACTCAGACTACCCCAGAGGCAACGGCGGCCTGGGCTACCCGCGATCCCGTGGCACCCTGGAGTCGGACTACCGGAGCCGGGGCCGCAGCACTGAGAGACTGGACAGGAGCCCTGACAGGAGCTACCGGAGAGACGGCAGCCGCGGACGGACCCTCGATCGCAGCGTCAGCCCTGAACCCCGCTACCAGCGCAGCCGTGGCAACAGCGGAGGGTACGGGAGCGGGAACAGTCCAGCGCCGGGCTACGACTCGAGGAGATTGGACCCACGTTCAGAGGACAGGATGATCAGGAGTTGCAGCAGAGATCGCTTGCAGGAAGACTCGCCATCGCCAAGCAGAGGACGAGGCAGGGACTGGGAACCACTGGAGACCCCAATCAATGTTCTGCTTGTGAAGAACAGGCCCAATGAAGGTAAGGGTAGAAGAAATGGATTTTGATAGCAGTACTTCGTAAAAATAATGATATCAAGTATTTGTGTAGCTGACACTGGTTCCATATTGACAGAAAATTATATCTCTATTTTCTGGGATTTTGTCTATATTGATAATTAGACGATACTTTGTATGTCTTGGCTGTAAAGTACTCAAAAGTTGTTCGAACCCATCTCTCAACCGCCTGAATTTCGCAATATAATTGGCGACAGCATCTGTTTGTTATTTATGTTTTTGCGATCTGCTGCTTTTCTTGTCGTAAGGCACTTTTGGCAGAATGATTCAGCTATGGTTTGCTGAGTGTGTTTTAGTGCTCGTACCTTGGCTGGTTTAAGCCTGTCGGGGACAGCTGACTCTTAAAATATGTCACAATCTTCATATTCTGCGCAGTGGTTAGTTCGCAGATGGGAAATAAGCTAGTTGTCGAGCTGTCTTTAGGGGCAACCGATTTCCAACATAGTTTGCAGATCACCGGCTACATCTAGCAGTTAAATCTAATGACGTAGACTGCTAGGGTGGTGGTGTCTGTATTTTGTCTCTTGGAGCTGTTTGTTCACTCATTTTTAACTTCAGTCGCACGATTTTAGGGAGAATGCTAGCTTGATATGTGTATACGATTTGCCTGCACTGTGTGCCTCACTCAGTTCCTTTCTCTCTTTTGAAACATCCGCTTGTGTCATAAATGCAACAGGAATGCATTCCGCTGTCACATAAAAGACAGTTTCTCATTCCATAAGTGTGTTTTGGAGGGAGAGAGAGGGAGCTTGAGAGCAAGAGTACAGAATCTGAGCACACGCAGCTCTACAGTGAAATAAAATTTAAAAAATCTAAAGATAAACAAATAGAAAAGCAATATATGGGGGTCAGTGTTGATATTAAATAAAGCGATGTATGGAAAACACTTCAGTATCTTGGCTATTAATCAATAATGGTCCTACTTACTGTTTAACATATTCCAGGGGTCGTATTCATAAATATTCTAAGAATCCTCCTAGCTAGGAGTTTTAGCTTAAGAGGGATTCACAAGCGATCTCAGAGCAACTCTGAGCAAGGAGAAAGCAAAAACTTCTGTCTCAATGAGGAGGCAGGGTTGACCCGGTTGCTAGGTATGATTGTGATTGGTTGTCACCTCCCATCACTCCCCCCTGTCTCTCTTAATTAGGGAAATACTGTATAGCCTGTTATAAGCCTTTGAAATGACAGGCATAGGCTATTTCTGCGTATTGTACACTAATCGCACGTGCCTTTATTTGCTTTATTTTATCAAGAGTGTATTTGCAATGCTGATAATTATGGTAGCTTACTTAACATATTGGATAGCCTATGAACTGGAGAAAATGCGGCTCCGCTCTTTTCAGGTATGATTGCTGCCGTGTCTAATCTATTTAACTAGTGGGGTTGGTAAACATGTAGCTTTTGTCTTGGGTGTTACGGCATTGTTGAGGTGGGTAGGAGATATGAGTACATCCTTAATAAGGTCAACCACAAACATTGTTCCTGCACGATCTAATCGGTAGCGTTTGATTAACTCCCTGTTATTCAGTGTTTGGAGAACATTCCTCTGCCTCGTCATCTTTCTGGATTTTTCTCCTCTGCTTAAGAGAACTCCTAAGCCTCCTAAAAGTCCTCCTCCCTACCCCTAACAATTTTTCTTTTATGGGTCAAAATGCTTTTCAGAATAGCTTTCATCTATGCTAGGCTCATACTCGTAACTTTAGGAGGGAATTTCATCACCAGGAGCAACTCTTAGCACTACATCTTTATGAATAGCGCCCCAGATGTTGACGTGCACAGTTGTGAGGATATAATCAACAGTATTCATTTACATTTACAGAATTTAGCAGACGCCCTTATCCAGAGCGACTTACAATTGGTACAGTCTTACAGTCCAAGCAATTGTGGATTAAGGGTCTTGCTCAAGGACCCAACAGTGGCAGCTTGGCAGAGGTGGGATTTGAACCCTGGACCTTCTGATTTTGAGTCCAGTACCTTAACCACTAGGCTACCACAGTCCCGTATTCATTATTTGATCTGTGAGAGTTCGTATTTTTCACTCGTTGGTCTATCAGGTGTGTGGCTTGGAAAAATGCTGATCTGTGCAGAGATCCAAACCCTGGTTACTTAAAGTGTAACATTTTCCCGGAAATGTCTCAACATTTCTTCAAAAATGTTTATTGCGCAGAAACCCTTGCGAATGGGTGGAGGTTTTCTCTCCGCTTTCCCAGCGGGTATTTTAATCTGGTTTATTTATGGCCGAGCAATTGTCGAGAAGATAGCGAGTCTTGTGATTTTGCTTAGAACGCCTCGTCTCCCCTCATCTCTTCACCAGCTCACAGCGCCTAGCCCTGCTGTGTCTCATTACTGCTGCAGAGCAAAAGGCCACTCTGAGATTTATCCACCCTGAAAGCACCAGAGGTGGCAGGGAGCGATGCTGCTGAGGTGACCAGAATACTTAAGGAATGGATGGATTGTGGTTGATTCTGAATGTCAGCCAGTAAATCTTCAGTATTGGGGTCTGATAACGATCTGTCAGATGACTTGTGTAACATTGTAGACATTCATTATTCTGTTTAATTTGGAACAGCTCTGGGTGATGGATACAGGCTATGGAAATCTCTATTGGCTGTTCAGTCAATACTATAAACTCCGTCTCAGTGTGATTGGTGTCCAGTGACTGCTGGACTGTAAGGGCGCTCGCCTTGGGCTGTGCTTGGATGTGGTCAGGCCGAATCGTTGTAGTTGGGGTCATTGAGGTCGAGGTCATATAAGGACTGGAAGTACTGATAAATGTAGCGACCATGTGTTTTGTGGCTAAAAGTATGTGGAACCAAACTTTATCGGGAATTGTAATTAGAGATGCACCGAATGCAAGTTTCTTGGGCGATGGTGATCAGCCGGTTTTATTTCTGTCTAAATGACAGCAGAAGTAAACCTTTTTTTAAACTTTTCTTTCAATGGAAACTTCTTCATTGCTATTGAAAGATGGCAGGGCTGCTGGTTTGTGCCTGGCTCTGCGTTCTCGCTAGCTTTAGCTTTAATCTCTTTGCCTTTGTTAGTTTTGACAAATTCCAAATATTTATACAGTGGTGCTTGAAAGTTTGTGAACCCTTTAGGATTTTTTCTTTCTGCATAAATATGATCTAAAACATCAGCAGATTTTCACACAAGTCCTAAAAGTAGATAAAGAGAACCCAGTTAAACAGATGAGACAAAAATCTTATACTTGGTCATTTATTTATTGAGGAAAATGATCCAATATTACATATTAGTGAGTGGCAAATGTATGTGAACCTTTGCTTTCAGTATCTGGTGTGAACCCCCCCCCGTGCAGCCCCCCTCGTGCAGCAATAACTGCAGCTAAACGTTTCCTGTAACTGTTGATCAGTCCCTGCACATCGGCTTGGAGGAATTTTAGCCCATTCCTCCGTACAGAACAGCTTCAGCTCTGGGATGTTGGTGGGTTTCCTCACATTAGCTGCTCGCTTCAGGTCCTTCCACAACATTCCCATTGGATTAAGGTCAGGACTTTGACTTGGCCATTCCAAAACATTACCTTTATTCTTCTGTAACCATTCTTTGGTAGAACGACTTGTGTGCTTAGGATCGTTGTCTTGAGATTCAGTTCATGGACAGATGTGCTGACATTTTCCTTTAAAATTCTCTGATAGAATTCAGAATTCATTGCTCCATCAGTGATGGCAAGCCGTCCTGGCCCAGATGCAGCAAAACAGGACCAAACCATGACACTACCACCACCATGTTTCACAGATGGGATAAGGTTCTTATGCTGGAATGCAGTGTTTTCCTTTCTCCAAACATAACGCTTTTCTTTTAAACCAAAAAGTTCTGTTTTGGTGTCATCTGTCCACAAAACATTCTTCCAATAACCTTCTGGCTTGTTCACGTGATCTTTAGCAAACTGCAGACGAGCAGCAATGTTCTTTTTGGAGAGCAGTGTCTTTCTCCTTGCAACCCTGCCATGCACACCATTGTTGTTCAGTGTCCTTCTGATGGTGGACTCATGAACATTAACATAAATGTGAGAGAGCCCTAACTCTTTGGGAGTCCAAACTCTTTAGAGATGGTTTTTAACCTTTTTAAGCTTGATGAGCATCAACAGCTCTTTTTCTGAGGTCCTCAGAAATCTTCTTTGTTCGTTCCATGATACACTTCCACAAACGTGTGTTGTGAAGAGCAGACTTTGATAGATCATCCCATTGATTGAAAACACCTGACTCTAATTTCACCTTCAAATTAACTGCTAATCCTAGAGATTCACAGTTTTGCCACTCACTAATATAATTTTATCCTCAATTAATTAATGACCAAGTACAATATTTTTGAGCATATGGCAACTAATAAACTTTATATATTATGTAGTGAGAGAATTTTGTTGAGGAAGTAGCACTCCAAACACAACTGAAATCTAACACTTCCTCATCATGAACAGACATCAGCAGCCATCTCATAAACAAACCGGTGAATGGCTGATATATACATGTTTATATATTCTAATTTTCCACCTGATTTGATATTCATTGGATTCTCTTTGACTAATTTTAGGACTTGTGTGAAAGTCTGATGTTTTAACTCACATTTATACAGAATTATAGAAAATTGTAAAGGGTTCACCAACCTTCAAGTCCCACTCTACATTTGCAGTGCTGTGCAGAAGTCTTAGGTCACTATTAGCTTTGTTGTTTGTACAAAGATATAATGACCGTATATAACACTGCCGACAATTAGACCCAAAAATTTCAAACTTGGGTGCGTCACTCCTAATACTATTGAGCTTTAGCATATGTTAGCTCTTTTACCCTGTATCTGTTCTGAACAAGTGATTTCTTGGCTGCTACCCTTCCAAAAAGACCACTCCTGATCAAGCAACTTCATACTGTAGAAGAGGCAACTTGGCATCCAGATGAAGCTGCCAGAACAGATCCCAGATGCTGCTGTTGCTCAAGTGTAAAGGGAGGTCACACTAAATACATGCCAGTGTGTTTCATTTTTTTAATGCTGCAAGTACATTTCCTGTATTTACTGGTATTGTTCTAATAAAGACATAAGGTAAACAATGGCATATCCAGTCCAATGGTGGCCTGCACACAATGACTGTGATCTGATACTATGCACAAAGTACATCCCCCAATCCTCCTTCAGGTCAAAGAGTCCACCTCTGACCAGATGTTATTTGGTTTTTGGTGGACTGTTCTCAAGAATTCAGTGATCTGTAGCAACATGATAGTGCTGTGTTTGTATTAGCGCATCAGGTGCAGCAGCATTTCTGAGCTTTTGAACACAGCGTACTGTAATTTTATAGCCACGAAATAATTGTATGCCTACAAAGTGCACCTGTATGGCCTAATGGAACGGGAATTAAGTGTAAGTACAAGGTAGGCGTTCCTAATACCGTCCAAACAGGGACTATGTCTGGCAGCACCTTGTAGTGGGTAATTTGATAGACGTAAATAGCTTTTTTTATTATTTATGACAGAGTATGGCCTCCGGTTGGGCAGCCAGATCTTCATCAAAGAGATGACCAGCACAGGACTGGCTGCCAGAGATGGCAACCTGCAGGAGGGAGATATCATTCTCAAGGTATCTATCAAACCTGTCGTATAATGAAGTACTCCATGCATGACTCAAATGGCTTGTTTTGATTTGCTGCAGGATAAACAGTGCTTCATTTTGGACAGATAATCCACTCGGTTTTTACCTTAGAACTTCTGTTGTGTTTGTGCTAGATTAATGGGACCGTGACGGAGAACCTCTCCCTGAATGATGCGGGGAAGCTGATTGAGAAGTCTCGGGGGAAGCTGCAGCTGGTGGTGCAGAGGGACCACAGGCAGATCCTGGTGCGCATCCCGCCTCTGGCAGACAGCGACTCGGAGCCTGACGGTGAGTCCACTTTATAGCCGGCCATAATAATGACTCAGATTGATGGCTCATGAATCAGCTTCTTAGTAATAGACGTTTGTTCAAACTGCACTGTCAGTGAATGGAATACAGCTATAGTATTGAATTAATGGTGACCAGATGAGTATGAATAAATACATCAAGCTATTTTGGTTTTTGTTTCTTGTGTTGACGTTCGCATTAGCTGCTTTTACGCATAACAGATGATTTACTGGGACTCCTTTGCCAATTACTATTGAATATTCACCAGTGTTGTATAAAGTACTCATACTTGAGTAAAATAACTAACCTTTCTGAAGAATTCCTCAAGTAAATCAGGAGAAACATACTTTTTTGCTTAAAGTGGTTACCATGTTAAGCATAATTCAGCTGTTCAGAAGTTTCTGAGATGTCCCCAAATCAGAAAAACATGGGACCGTATGTAAAATGCATATAAAAACTTTTATTTCATTGCAGACAGTATGAACCACAGATATTTCAAGTTTTGTCTGGTCAACTTCATTTGTTAATAAACATTCAGTCCTGCTAGGATGGAAATTTATGGCTAGTAATGAGTAGTAATGGTTAAAAAAACAAAACTAAACAGGTGATATCAGTAGGTCGTTGATTTGGTACATAATCGGTATCCACAAAAGGCCGGGTCTTTGAGGAGTAAACTTGGACAGAGGATCTCCAGTTTGTCAACAAATGCGTGAGATGAAATTGTTGAAGTGTTTAAAAAGAGTTCCTCAAAAGGTTTGGAAGGGATTTACACATTTCTTCCTCTATAGTGCATAATATCATTAAACGATTCAAGGAATGTGGAGGAATTTCATGGTGTAAAGGGTAAGGGCACAAGCCTAAACTGAAGAGGCGAGATCTTCGGGGCACTGCATCAAGAACCGTCATTCAGCAATAGCTGATAGAACCACATGGGCAAGGGATAACTTTATCAGACCTTTGGGATTACGTTCACAAATGCCATGTAAAACTTTACTGTGCAAAAAAGAAGCCTCGTTTTAACCATGTCCAGAAGTGGCATTGATTTCTCTGGGCTTGGAGGCACAGTGGAAGTGTGTTATCAGACCAATTAGTATTCCAGAATTTTTGGGTGGGGGGGACACCATGTGCTACGGAACAAAGATGAGACCATCCAGACTGTTATCAGCAACAAGTCCCAAAAGCCAGGTTCTGTCATGGTACGGGGTCGGGTCAGTGCCCTTGGCAAAGGTCATTTACACTTCTGTGATGCGGCATTAATGCAGAAAAGTACATTGAGATTTTAGAGCAGCATAAGCTGCCTTCAATACGACATATTTTCCAGGGACGTCCATGCATTTTTCAGCAAGACAATGCAAAACCACATGCTGCACACATTACAAAGGCTTGACTGTGGAAGATACGGGTACTGGCCTGCCTGCAGTCCTGACCTGTCCCCAATAGAGAACCGTAAAATGTGACTACAATCCTGTACTGTTGCACATCTTATGACATGTTTGCAGGAAGAATTGGTGAAAATAACACCTGAAACACTTCATTACGTTTTATCTGTGGTGCCAAAATGTCTTGTGTTGTGAGAAGATGGCAACATTCCAAAGTGACGAATGCTTTACCGTCCCAACTTTTTTTTGGAAGGTGTTGCAGGCCTGAAATGCAAAGGATGTTTATTAACAAATGAAATGAAGTTGACCAGACAAAACATGAAACATCTCAGGTTCTTACGGTTTGCAATGAAATAGAAGTCAAAGTCAATGTCAGAAACACTGTGTGTTTTTTATATTCATTTCCATACAGTTCCAACTTTTTCTGATTCGGGGTTGTACTACTCAAATGAAGAATGAAGTACTTGAGAACAATAAGAACATATTTATTCACACACCCAGAATTCATGCGATAAGTTTCCCAGGTTGCGATCAAAAGGCGTGTTAGCTCAGACATAACATAAACAGTGTTTTGGTGGAATTTATGCTTGTGTTTGTTTATCAGCTGCGTTTTCAGTAAGCCACTGACTTTCTAGCATAGATAAATTACAGCTTTTGTAGGAGTTATGGATATGTAGCTACTATTTATCAAGACCAGAATGGAAGAGAGTTATAGTCATTCCAGGCATCTTCTGTCCAGGAATTTTATCCCGTCACAGTAGTAGTTAACTTAAACTTGCCCTGCTCAATCTTCACTGGTTTAAGGATTTTAACCAGTTACTTTTTAACCATGCATGACTTAACGCTATAATTACCTGGGATAGTATTAGGTCTCCCTGTAAATTGATTTTGTGTGTCCAGCATTTCAAGTGTGTAGGCAGCGTTCTCACAAATCCTACCTGGTTTATGGATTAACTGCTGGATTTATTCTGAATTGAATGTTGTTGTTCTGAGTCTGATGTGTAAGAAATGATTAGGCTATTTGCTCTGACTGCATCATACTGTGTATTAAAGCAGATATGCAGTACTGTGCAAAAGTCTTAGGCCACCATTAGATGTGTTGTTTTAGCAATGGTATACTGACCATATGTAACATTGCTGATGATTGGACCAAAAATGCCAAAATTGGATTTGTCACTCCATAATACTCTTTTCCACTCTTTGTGAGCTTTATTTTAGTTTTCTCACCCCGTTCCCCTTCTAAAAAAGTGGTTTATTGGCTGCTACCCTTCCAAAAAGATCATTCCAGGTTAGTGATTAATGTGACCAATTAATCGGGCCATTTTGAAATATATACATACATGAGGCCAATATTCAAAAAGTAGTGAGGAACATGTAGAGAAACTTTGCTACCTGCGTTAGAACTTGCAGCTCATAAATGGGACTGTTGAGTGACTGAAAACAAAGAGATGCTGAGATTCAGTGTGGGAGCGGCCATTTATGAGAAGATAACTTTCTTACAACTTGCTGCTCTCAACTAGGACTGGAATTGAAAACAAAAAGGGTCCTGCAAGTATTTTGCTAGTATTTACACATTCTCCCAGAAAGAATATGATGCTGTTGTCTGGTAATAAATGTTGTAGTTAAGTAATAAAAGTTGTTGTTTTTTTATAAGAAAGAGTGCAAATAGAGACAGTGCATTCATAGGTTACAGTGGGGCAAAAAAGTATTTAGTCAGCCACTGATTGTGCAGGTTCTCCTATTTAGAAAGATGAGAGAGGTCTGTAATTTCCATCATAGCTACACTTCAACTATGAGAGACAAAATGAGGAAAAAAATCCAGGAAATCACATTGTAGGGTTTTTTAAAAGAATTTAATTGTAAGTTATGGTGGAAAATAAGTATTTGGTCAATAACAAAAGTTCAACTCAATACTTTGTAACATAACCTTTGCTGGCAATGACAGAGGTCAAACGTTTCCTGCAAGTCCTCACCAGGTTGGCACACACTGTAGCTGGTATTCTGGCCCATTCCTCCATGCAGATCTTCTCTAGAGCAGTGATGTTTTGGGGCCAACACGGACTTTCAAACTCCCTCCACAAATGTTTTTATGGGGCTGAGGTCTGGAGGCTGGCTAGGCCCCACTCCAGGACCTTGAAATGCTTTTTACGGAGCCACTCCTCTCTTTTCGTTGCCCGAGCGGTGTGTTTGGGATCATTGTCATGCTGGAAGACCCAGCCACGTTCCATCTTCAATGCTCTCACTGATGGAAGGAATTTTTGGCTTAAAATCTCACGTTACATGGCCCCGTTCATTCTTCCCTTAACACGGATCAGTCGTCCTGTCCCCTCTGCAGAAGAACAGCTCCAAAGCATGATGTTTCCACCCCCATGCTTCACAGTAGGTATGGTGCAACTCAGCATTCTTCTTCCTCAAAACACAGCGAGTTGAGTTTTTAATAAAAAGTTCTATTTTGGTTTCATCTGACCACATGACAGGTGTCTTTTATACAGATAACGAGGTCAAACAGGTGCCATTAATACAGGTAACGAGTGGAGGACTGAAGAGCTTCTTAAAGAAGTTGTTACAGGTCTGTGAAAGCCGAAAATATTGCTTGTTTGTGGGTGACCAAATACTTATTTTCCACCATGATTTACAAGTAAATTCTTTAAAAATCCTACAATGTGATATCCTGGATTTTTCTTTCTCATTTTGTCTCTCATAGTTGAAGTGTAGCTATGATGAAAATTACAGACCTCTCTCATCTTTCTAAGTAGGAGAACTTGCACAATCAGTGGCTGACTAAATACTTTTTTGCCCCACTGTAAATAAGTCTTCCTTTAAGTTCACCAATTTGGTGTCGCATTTATTGTTAGAAGTTTTATCAGTTGCAGAAAAATTAGGATTATATCTCGGCCATCGGTCACCCTGCTCTCTAAAAATCGGCATCGACAATTAAAAACTCATATCGGCCAACCACTATTCCACCTATACCAACCGATAAAGCTTCTTCAGACTGTAGAAGGAACAACTTTGCATCCTTATGAAGCTGCCAGATGCTCGTATTAGGGGAGGTCACATTAAATACTGGCCACTATAGGCTATGGAAGCTTATTTTTTTTCGGATTTCCAATATTGCATTGAAATTCCCTGTATTGTCTGGTTGTTTTCTCATAAATAGACTGAGAATGATGGTCATTAAACTGTTTCTAAAACAATAGTGTATCTAATCTAATGCCTGTATGTGTGATAACGCAAACAATACCAAACCTAATGAAGTCTATCCCGTTCTTTACTAAAGTGTCCGGTGGAATCATGTTTTCTGACTCATTACACCACTATTAATAGTCAGAAGACATTTTCTCATATATAGCTTCTCATAACTGTTTTATTACTCGCACCGAGTCGGTCAGCGTCATTCCTCCTGCAATTTGAACGAGAGCTCTGCACTGATCTGAGATACGATTTGTTCTACAAGAGCGATTCTATTTCTCTTCTTTTTTTTCACAGATAATATGTCATACTTTTAGCTGAAGGACATCAGAGACACTGCACTACTTACTGCCTGGTCACATGCCATTAATCTTTATCTTGACTGTGCCTTAGCAGAGTTGTAAAGCTTTCATGCTCTTGCACTTAATATATTTGTGACGCTCTCACATTTGTGCACGTTTTGTTTTGTTTTTCTAACGTCAGTTTTTAATATCCTTCCTAATCAATAAACTGTTTTATTCATTGTAAAATCTGTGTGGTGCCTTATTTAAAGCTGTTGAATAGTCCTGATGGTGAATATGATTGTTGGTTTTGGTATGGGATATGGTTCAGACTGTCTTACTGTAGAAATCACTGTTTATTTACTTTGTACAGGCACTGAACTTTACAGATGTCGGATTAATGTGAATATTAATGCAGTGAGAACTTATTTTACTTGGATTCTTTGTCTAAGCAGATACACTCATCAACTGCTTGTTAACCCAAATATCCAATCAACCAACCACATCGCAGCATTTCAGTGCATTTAGGTATGTAGACATGGTCAAGGTGACCTGCTGAAGTTCAAACTGAGCATCAGAATGAGGAAGAAAGATGATTTAAGTGACGTGTTGATCTGAGTGTTTTAGAAACTGCTGATCTCCTGGAATTTTTATCTAAAGCCATCTCTAGGGTTAGAGAGCATGGTTCAAAAAAGAGACAGTATCCAGTGAGGGCAGTTCTCTGGGTGAAAATTCTGATGCCAGAAGTCAGAGGAGAATGGCCGGACTGGTTCGAACTGATAGAAAGGCAACAGTAACTCAAATAAGCAGAAGAGCATCTGTGAATACATCAAACCTTGAAGCAGATGGGCTACAGCAGCGGAAGACCAGACCGGCTACCAATCCTGTCAGCCAAGAACAGGCAACCGAGGCTACAATTCATACAGGCTTACTAAATTTAGACAATAGCAGATTGGAAAAACTTTGCCTGGTCCGAGTCTCGATTTTTGCTTGATTTTTGCTTGATTTTTTTTTTTTGTAATTACAGTAGGGCAAAAAAAGTATATCGTCAGCCACTGTTTGTGCAAGATCTCCTACTTAGAAAGATGACGAGAGAGGTCTGTAATTTTCATCATAGGTACACTTCAACTATGGAAATCAGGTTGTAGGATTTTTAAAGAATTTAATTGTAAATGATGGTGGAAAATAAGTATTTGGTCAATACAGAAGTTCAGCTCAATACTTTGTAACATAACTTTTGTTGGGAATGACAGAGGTCAAACGTTTCCTGTAAATCTGGTTTGCACACACTGTAGCTGGTATTTTGACCCATTCCTCCATGCAGATCTCTTCTAGAGCAGTGATGTTTTGACTTTCAACTCCCTCCACAAATTTTCTATGTGTTGAGGTCTGGAGACTGGCTAGGCCACTCCAGGACCTTGAATTGCTTTTTACGGAGCCACTCCTTCGTTGCCCGAGCGGTGTGTTTTGGATCATTGTCATGCTGGAAGGACCCAGCCATGTTCCATCTTCAATGCTCTCACTGATGGAAGGAGGTTTTGGCTTAAAATCTCAAGATACATGGCCCCGTTCATTCTTCTCTTAACACGGATCAGCCGTCCTGTCCCCTCTGCAGAAAAACAGCCCCAAAGCATGATGTTTCCACCCCCATGCTTCACAGTAGGTATGGTGTTCTTGGGATGCAACTCAGCATTCTTCTTTCACCAAACATGAGTTTTTACCAAAAAGTTCTATTTTGGTTTCATCTGACCACATGATATTCTCCCAATCCTCTTCTGGATCATCCATATGCTCTCTGACAAACCTCAGACGGACCTGGACATGTACTGGCTTAAGCAGGGGGGCACGCCTGGCACTGCAGGATCTGAGTCCCTCTCGGCGTAGTGTGTTACTGATGGTAGCCTTTGTTACTTGGGTCCCAGCTCTCTGCAGGTCATTCATCAGGTCCCTCCGTGTATGTAGTTCTGGGATTTTTTTGCTCTCACCGTTCTCATGATCATTTGACCCACGGGATGAGATCTTGCGTGGAGCCCCAGATTGAGGGAGATTATCAATGGTCTTGTATGTCTTCCATTTTCTTACAGTTGCTCCCACAGTTGATTTATTCACACCAACCTGCTTGCCTATTGTAGATTCACTCTTCCCAGCCTGGTGCAGGGCTACAATTTTCTTCCTGGTGTTTTTCAAAAGCTCTTTGGTCTTGGCCATGGTTGAGTTTGGAGTCTGACTGTTTGAGGCTGTGGACAGGTGTCTTTTATACAGATAACAAGGTCAAACAGGTGCCATTAATACAGGTAACGAGTGGAGGACAGAAGAGCTTCTTAAAGAAGTAGTTACAGGTCTGTGAGAGCCAGAAATCTTGCTTGTTTGTGGGTGACCAAATACTTATTTTCCACCATGATTTACAATTAAATTCTTTAAAAATACAATGTGATTTCATGGATTATTTTTCTCATTTTGTCTCTCATAGTTGAAGTGTAGCTATGATGAAAATTACAGACCTCTCTCATCTTTCTAAGTAGGAGAACTTGCACAATCAGTGGCTGACTAAATACTTTTTTGCCCCACTGTACGTCGCAGTGTAACAGTTGGAAGCACTTTTTATTACATTATTCAAAAAGGAAAGTAAAATGTCATGCTGTCTGTCATACATTCATTCATCGGTTATTATGGTGTTTGTAGACGTGTCGGTACTAGCGATATTCGTAGTGAGTGCTCCACTTGAATCTGCACTGTTGCATTTGCCTGTTGTGTATGGCTGTGTGTGTGTGTGTGTGTGTGTGTCTTGTGCCAAGTAACGGAGTGTGTTTTAGGCACGCTGCACTGGCCACCGCTGGCACTCTGAGGAGCGTCGGACATGCACTTAGGTTCACCAGCAGCACCCAGCCACAGTAACTCGCTCTCTCTTTCTACCTCGCCCGTCTTTTCTGTTCCATCAGTCGCCTTCTGTTTCTCACGCAATCACTCTTTCTCTTGCTGTCTGTCTCTGGATTGAACTCTGTACCTAACTCTTCTGGTCCAGCTGGTCGGTGCCGTAACCCTGCTCAGATTAATGAACTAATCTGGAAAATGGTAGAGCTTCAGAATTTCAGGTTGACTTGACTGTTGTCCTGGCACAAAATCGCTCTGCTGTCCAAGACAGTTCACCATACATCTGCCTGTGTCTCACAGCGGGATGCGGGGTGTCCTGTTTCGTCAGACCTGACTGCCTTCGTCTGTCTTTGTCGCACACGTTTCTGGTCTGCCTCTTTGTAATGCTGGTAATGTTTAAAGGAGCTGTTTGTACTTCGCCAATAGGTTTCTGAACTTCCAAGGATTTGAATTTCAAAGAAACACAAAAAGGTACAGTCGTCGTTAGGGGTGAAACTGATAGGACTGTGGTAGCCTAGTGGGTAAGGTACTGGACTCTGGACCAGAAGGTCCAGGGTTCAAATCCCATCTCTGCCAAGCTGCCACTGTTGGGTCCTTGAGCAAGACCCTTAACCCACAATGGCTTGGATTGTAAGACTGTATCAATTGTAAGTCGCTCTGGATAAGGGCGTCTGTTAAATGTTGTAAATGTAAATGATAGCACTTGGTTATTTACATTTGTTGAAACTCTTACAATAGCACATTTTTTTGCTCTTTGTATTTTATTTTACTTTCAGGAACTATTCTTTTGGTTTACATTTTCATACTAGAAAAGTGCACATTATTTTATTGCTGCAGAATAGTAGTTAAAAATAATTTCCGTGGTTCGAACCCGACCCGGCACCCCACCTGTGTGGTGTTTGCATGTTCTCCTTTTGTCTGTGTGGGTTTACTCCTGGTGTTCTGGTTTCCTCCCACATTCAAAAGACATGCATTAGGTTAGTTGGTCACTCTAAATTGGACCATGACTAGTGTGTTGATGTAACCTTGTGTCCAAGGAATCCAAGGAACAATCCAAGGAACTGTGGGTTAAGCGCCTTGCTCAAGGACCCAACAGTAACAACTTGGCAGATGTCGGGATTTGAACCCTGCACCTTCTGCTCCATAACCATAACCTTAGCCACTAAGCCACCACAGCTGCCAAATGTATTATTTGGATATCCAAACTATTTAGCAGATGATTTCCATTAAAATAGTGGGTTATGACTGTGATTGATCATATTTATGTGCATGGGATAGGGTTAGATTCTTTTTTTTTAGTCTCCACTCGTGTTAAATAAGTCAAAGTTCTGCTACTTTACCTTAAAAGAAAAGTCAAAAGAAGGGATGGAGGTTAGCCGATGGAATCGTTACAAACTGCTCCTTTAAGTCCTTATTCTTTGTCCATTTCTTCCCAAAAGCAAGGTCTCAATGAAACGTCCCATTGCGTAAATGGACATGTTGGCCGAGCTGGCATCGCGGGTCCTGATTTTTAAGCATGTTATGACGAGGCAGATCTTGGCACATTAACACAACGTGAACAATAACACTTCAATGCTGTGTGTGGGAGCGGGAATGCTAAACTCTCTCCTGGGTCTCGTCTGGTGGAGGGCTTCGGGTCTGCGTGGTTAGCACTGCTCTCACTCCGTTTCATCTGTGTTTGCTTTCAGATGTCTCCGAGATGGACTCGTATCGCTCCTACTCGCCACAAGAAGACCAAAGATCGCGGCAATCCGACATCTCCTCCCATTCCTCCAATGAGGTGCCACGAGGGAAGCTAAGGTACACCGGCTGATGTCCAGACTGGCTTGTATGGTTTGAGAGAGTCCGGGCTGTGTGTGGTTGTTTTAAAAGCTTTTTTTTAAATGAAAACTGCTTAGATTGGCTGAGGAGTGTAGGTGGGTGGGGTCTGAATGAAACGTGATGAGTTGTAGAGTATTTTTTGATATACTGTATACATTTTGGGCTGCGGTATCTGGATTAACTGTGGACCTGGTGGCTTAGCGGTTAAAGTAATGGACTATGGACCAGAAGGTCCAGGGATCAAATCCCACCTCTGCCAGGCTGCCATTGTTTGGTCCATGAGCGAGGCCCTTAACCTATAATTGCATGGATTTGCTAAATGTAAATGTGCATTATTAGTACTGAAAGTGTTTTCAGTCACTTGCTGGAGCTTGTACTATGAATTGATTCTCTCAGTACCTTAAATACAGTTATGAGTTCTTTCTTCTGAAACATTTGCATTTATGCTGGAGCGTTGTACAGTACTTACTGTTGAGGTTTTTTGTTTTTGTTGTTGTTGTTCCAGAGATGATCCCCAGAACAGATCTATCAAGGTGGCTCCTTTGTCATCTCCTCACAGGGTACCGGAAGAGCCGCCTGGAGTGCAGGAGGAGCAAGGAGATCCATTGCCCGAAGATCTGCCAGGTACAACAGAGACATGTAGCCCGGTCTCTGGCAGATTTGCAAATGATTACAGGTGTGCTCTGATTAGACACTGGATCTTGCCACAGAAGTAAAAGTGCTTCCATCGCTGCCCTATTAAAAGGTTCTCAGTCTACTTTTGAGTAGTGTACCTTTTGGTGTCTCTACAGTGCAGGACATCCTGCGGCCATGTGTTGCCTCCCATGGCAGAGCTTCCAACTGGCATTTTTCACCCAGAAACAGCACGGGTTTCCCAGGGAAGTCCCTGCCAGATTGGAGCACTTCCTTGGCCTGCTTGGTTGCCAGATTTAAGGCCAATAGCGCATTAATGGGATCAGCTGGAACACCAGTTTTGGCAACCTTACGAGTGTGCAGGATCTACAGGCCCAGCTTCAACATTTTTGGACAAATGTGCCACAGGATACCGTACAGAACCTGTTTGCTTACATGCCCAACCGTATCTCATCTTGTATCCAGGCTAGAGGCGGCCTAACAGGGTAACTAGAGCCTCCAGTTATGCAGTTTTCCCCAATAAACTTATCCTTTGACTCTAATATTGTAATCACTTACATACATCATCATTACATTCATACATCCTAAGATTGAATTCAATTCCAACAACTTCTTGGTGCATTATTTCCACAAATGTTTAGTCTTTTAAGTGTTTCTATATACGTAATTAAGCCACAATGGAAAGATCAGACTGAAATTAATCACTTAGCTCTGTTTTCATCAGCTCCGATCAGGAAAACACCAAAAATCCTGCTGCGGCCGAGTCCAGAGGATGAAGAGACGTATGGGTGAGTACTCGATGGAGCCAACACATGTCCTTATATAAACACAGCTATAAAGAAACGATCATACACCAATGAGCTATAACAGTCTGACCTCTCAGAGACTGATAAAAAAATAACATCAGTATTATAACTGTGCAAGGTCTGAGATATATTAGATGGTAAGTGAACAGTCAGTTCTTACAGTCGGTGTGTTGGATGTGAGGGCAATGGGCGGGCATATGGGCGTGAGAGACTGACTGGATCAGAGCATCTCTGAACCACCAAGGCTTGTGTGGTGCTCAGTGTCAGCAGTGGTGGGTATCTAGCAACAGTGGTCTGAGGAGGGGAAAATCCATTAGCCTTTGACAAAGTGTTGGGTGCCCAAGGCTCATCGATGCACAAGTGTGAAAAGGGAGGTCAAGTCTGGTCTGACCTGACACAAGAGCTACTGTGGCACAAGTCACTGGTTAAGTGGAGGGCATCTACAATGAGCTAGAACTTTTTGGGCTCCTTTACCCCCAATTTGGATATGTCCATGTTCCTGGTCTTTCATCATCCCCTGCCATGTACAGTACTGTACAAAAGTCTTAGGCCACCATTAGATTTGTTGTTTTACCATATATATTGCTGATTTGACCCTAAAAAATGCAAACTTTTATTCATCACGCCATAATACTCTTTTAAACTGATCTTCGTTCCAGTCAGAGCTTTAGCATATCTTCGCCTTTTCACCCTATTTCCCTTCTGAAAAAGTGGTTTCTTGGCTGCTATGCTTCTAAAAGTCCATTCCTGATCGAGCTATTTTGGACTGTACAAGGGTCAAACCTTTCAGTTTAACACTGCGCACAAATTTCCTGTATTTTCTGGTTGTATTTTACTAAAGAGAAATAAATATACGTGGTCATTATTAATTACATTGCTAAGCAATGGTATGTCAAATGTAATGGTGGCCTAAGACTTTTGCACAGTACAGTATACAACAACCTTACCTAGGGATGAGTGACTCCGTGTGGAGGAACAGTCGAAGCTCACTGCGTAGTTAATGCAAAGTAAATCAATATCCATGAAAATAAATAATTTAAATAAGAATATGTATACAAGCTATCAAAGTATGACGTAAACAACATTTATTGCAGTTCAACTACACGTTAAACCTTTTTTTTTTTATTTGACCAGTTGTTTACGGAGTTAAATTCCAGAATTTTTTTCCCTATTATAATTTCTTATCATTTTTAAGACATTAAAGCGAACAGACGCTGATCAATAGACAGCACATACCTGTAGACACCAAAACGTATTCTATTGTATAATCTGAAAAAATGCGTCTTTCTCTCTCCAAGGCCGAACACTATGATGGTGAGCTTCCAGAAGGGTGAGAGTGTTGGCTTGCGCCTGGCAGGAGGAAACGACGTGGGCATCTTTATTGCAGGAGTCCAGGAGGGCAGCCCTGCAGAAGAGGAGGGTCTCCGTGTTGGTGATCAGATCATGAAGGTAAGGCCTTATATAGATACTTTGCCAGTGTATTTGTGTCCGTGTAAAGCTAAACAAGTTTGTACTGTGGATCTGTAGGTGAATAATGTGGACTTTCGGGGAATTGTGCGTGAGGAGGCAGTGATGTTCCTTTTGGAGCTTCCCAGAGGAGAAAACATCACCATACTGGCACAGAGCAGAACTGATGGTGAGCCTGCTGCCCCCCTCCCCAAAACACACACTTCCCCATTAAGGCTGGGTGGTATGACTTGTAGATATTGTGTGAGAGAAGAAAAAAGGCTACTGATAGGGATTTGGCTATACAGTTTATACTTCAGCATTTCTAGATCATTCATGCTTTACTGTACACAGACCTAAAACAGTGCTGCTTACCTTAAGTAAACGGGGCAAGGCTTTTACTCGGTCTACATTCAAGAACCATGAGGAAGGGAAGGGCATATTTTGGAAATCACTCCTCACAAATAACTCAAGATGAGATTTTGCTTGCTACTGTTTGAACCTAAAAAAGTAGTTTTCCATTAAAAACCATTAAAAAGTAAGTCAGAGTAACTTCTATACGAGCTTTTCATGACAGAGCATTGTCTCAAGGCGGATTTTCAAATATCTAGGCCCACAGCCCCAACTGAGCAAGCCTAGCGTGACAGTGGAAAGGAAAAACTCCCTAAATGTGATGAGGAAGAAACCTTGGGAGGCCCAAGACTCAAAAAGGAACCCGACCTCCTTGGGAAACCTAGATTTCATATATAAGAAATAAACTAAATAATAACTTTATACTAATAGTTTAAATACACAGACACTAAATAGGATAATTAAAAGAGAGGATACAAATAAGAAAAATAAATTAGACTTTAATAAAATGTAGGGTGTCATAAAGACAGGATACAATAGTACGGAGAATATAATAAAATGATGCATATAACATTATAGAATATAATACAGTAGTATATAGGTATAATATAGGTATAATAAAATAATGAATATAGTAAATTACAGAATATGAGAGTCTCTTGTCATTATTTAGTCCAGTAAACAGAGTCACTGTAGGGTCTTGTCATCCAGTAACTACCTGTTTTGGAGGTGTGGCATCCCCAGTCAACTGGAGGATGGGAGGAGAAGTTAGGTCCCTCTGATGTGGTCTGGCTAGAGATATTAGGGCTGCAACTGGTGCCAGAAGAACAGCTTGGAGAGAAAACAGAATATGTGGTTAGAGATGTTAAGAACATAGATGTAGCATGAAGCTAACTGTAAGAGCATAGTTAGAAAGGGAAAGCATCCAAGAGGGATCATATGAGACATCAGCGACCCGTCCTGACATTTTCCTTTAGAATTCTCTGATATAATTCAGAATTCATTGTTCCATCAATGATGGCAAGCCGTCCTGGCCCATATGCAGCAAGACAGGCCCAAGCCATGATACTACCACCACCATGTTTCACAGATGGGATAAGGTTCTTATGCTGGAATGCAGTGTTTTCCTTTCTCCAAACATAACGCTTTTCTTTTAAACCAAAAAGTTCTATTTTGGTCTCATCCGTCTACAAAATATTCTTCCAATAGCCTTCTGGCTCGTCCACGTGATCTTTACCAAACTGCAGACGAGCAGCAATGTTCTATTTGGAGAGCAGTGGCTTTCTCCTCGCAACCCTGCCATGCACACCGTTGTTGATCAGTGTTCTTCTGATGGTGGTCTCATGAACATTAACATTAGCCAATGTGAGAGAGGCCTTCAGTTGCTTAGAAGTTACCCTGGGGTCCTTGGTGACCTCGCCAACTGTTTTACACGCCTTGCTCTTGGAGTGATCTTTGTTGGTCGACCACTCCTGGGGAGGGTAACAATGGTCTTGAATTTCCTCCATTTGTACACAATCTGTCTGACTGTGGATTGGTGGAGTCCAAACTCTTTAGAGATGGTTTTGTAACCTTTTCCAGCCTGATGAGCATCAGCAACTCTTTTTCTGAGGTCCTCAGAAATCTAATTTGTTCGTGCCATGATACACTTCCACATACATGTGTTGTGTGAAGAGCAGACTTTGATAGATCCCTGTTCTTTAAATAAAACAGGGTGCCCACTCACACCTGATTGGCATCCCATTGACTGAAAACACCTGACTCTAATTTCACCTTCAAATTAACTGCTAATTCTAGAGGTTCACATACTTTTGTCACTCACTAATATCTAATATTGGATCATTTTCCGCAATAAATTTTCCTACTTTAGGACTTGTGTGAAAATGTGATGATATGTATGCAGAAATGTAGAAAATTCTAAAGCGTTCACAAACTTTCGAGCACCACTGTAAGAGGTAGAAGGTGATCATGTGGTCACCTAATTATAGAAATGGTTTTGGATGAGCCATACCTCTGTTGCATATTAGCCAAAACATAAGCAGACACCAAACGTGTTGACTGTTTGGCAATGGATACAAACTTTGTGTCTGCACATTGCACCTGATATACATACTGATATACACATTATGCGAGAGATGCATTCAAACACACACTGTTTCTCCTTGAATTTGTACGAGTGTGTTAACAAGGCCACCAGCTTGTTATAGCCATCGGCAAAAATCCGGTTTGAGCCAGTTCAGGCTCATGTACGACTGCCCTTTAATGTGTGCGAGTGTGCATAAGTGTGCACCTTATGTTGTTTGTATGTATTTGTGGTAGGTGTAGAAAATTGGATGAGTTGACAGGGCAGTGTAGCCTCCATTTTACTATTCTCCAAGCTACCCTGAGATTCTCCTCTACATCTTCTATATATCCATCCAGTCAAGTCAGATTTATTTCTATAGCGCTTTTTTACAATGGCACATTGTCTCAAAGCAGCTTTACAGTTTTTAACTATCTTCTAATATTTAGGGCCATTCCCAAATTGAGCAAGCCTAGGGCGACAATGGCAATGGATGGGGATCTGCACATCTATCCATCCATCCGTCCATCCATCTGGCCATTCAGCCACCCAACTGTCATCGTCTGTACATCTATCCATCCTTCTGAGCATCCACCTAGCTATCCATCTTTCTGTCCATCTATTATCCATCCATCCATCCATCTGTCCATCCACCCACCCAGCCATTCATCTGTCCATCGAACCATCCATCTTTCCATCCTTATATCTATCCATTCGTCCATCCATCCATCTTTTCATCCTTGCACCTATCCATCTTTACATCCATCCATCCATCCATCCTTCTACCCATCTGTCCACCCATCTATCTCCATCCATCCACATGTGATTTATAAAGGCTATTCTACATTAGAATATATATACACGAGTGTGTGTGAGTGTGTGTGTGTGTATATATATGAAGCTAGTGACAGACTGTGTTAAAATGCCTCTGTTTGCCCCTTAGTTTACAAAGATATCCTGGTGTCTGGACGAGGAGACTCTTTCTTCATACGGACACACTTTGACTACGAGAAGGAGCAGCATCAGTGTCTGGCCTTTTCCAGAGGAGACATTTTCAAGGTGGTGGACACTCTGTATGATGGCAAGCTAGGAAACTGGCTGGCTATCAGAGTTGGCAAAAACAACGAGCTGCTAGAGAAGGGCATCATCCCCAGTAAGAGCAGGTGAGCTGGGTGAGGGGAAGACCTACGGACTACCAGTGTGGTATGAAAATCTGTAACAATAACAGTAAAAAATGATGTGTATGAAGTGTGTTTATGTGGAACCGTTAATGAATGATTCGACAAGAATACTTTGATTTCCAGTATTTTCAATGATCTGAAATATAGTTCATCAGATGATACCAAAACCGAACATCAGTCTAAACATCATTTTGGATATATGTACTGAGGTCCTACATGTAATATAGCAATGCTATATGGGATACTGTTGATTTATTTAATATTAGTACTGACCACTACATGGGACTGTGGTGGCCTAGCGGGTAAGGTACTGGACTATGGACCAGAAGGTCCAGGATTCAAATCCCACCTCTGCCAAGCTGCCACTGTTGGGTCCTTGAGCAAGACCCTTAACCCACAATTGCTTGGACTGTGAGACTGTACCAATTATAAGTCGCTCTGGATAAGGGCGTCTGCTAAATGCTGTAAATGTAAATGTTGATTGTCTAGTTTTTTACACTGCGTAAAATCATTTCACTGCAAAGCTGCATGCAGCACATTGATTCACTCAGCAACCCCTTAGACACAAGCTCTCACAAACGTCTAAAATCATGTATGGAATTAGAAATTGTCCTTCTATTTGAATCCTTCAGCTGACAGAGCCTGATGGATTTTATTGGCTGCTTTGCTGAACTCTTTCTGTAAGTGTAGAACGTGGAATGAAATGAGTTTGTAGTCGAGTTGAGCCAACTGAGATGCCGGCAAAAATTCGCAACCGTAAAGAAGTGGTTTGTGGACGTGAGACAGCTGTCCTATGATCCTTCTCCTTCAGTTAAAGGGGTTTTGCATGCTTGTCAGAGCACTGGATGTGCTAGCTTGGTTAAAAATGTGGAAAAAGTACTTATTGTAACTGCTGACCTGTATTCATGGTCACTGCTTTGCAGGTATGCTACCGGGAATTCATGCAGTTATGAATTCCTGTGGCTAACCCGCCGGAGAGGTGTATGCTTTTGCATCATTGCCCACTAATGAGCAAGCTGAAGGTGTGCAATATAAACCGTCGTCTTTTTTTCTGTTGACTGACGAAAAGACACCCAAGCATTACCTCTGAAATAAATCTGTTACTTTTAATGAATGAATACAAACTGCTGCGCAAAAGTCTGAGGCATTCTATACTTTTCAGCTTATTGTCTGCGTTTTCTATAAGTTTTAGTGGTTTACAGACTGTAGTCCATTTGTTTCTCTACATACTTTAACACCCTTTGCTGTCTAATGGTCAGGACCCCCCTATAGATCAGGTACTATTTGGGTGTGGGGTCATTCTCAGCACTGCAGTGACACTGATGGGTGGTGGTGTGTTAGTGCGTGTTGTGCAGCAGTGCTGCTGGAGTTTTAAACCGCTGTTCACTGACTGTTCTCTTTGTAAGAGACATTCACCATATTGCTCTACCTTGTAGATGTAAAGTCAGAGGCAGTAGCTCCTGTGTTGTTCATCCTCTAATCCTTCGTCAGTGCTCACAAGATGCTGCATACAGGATGCTGGTGGCTGGATATTTTTGGCTGGTGGACTATTTTCAGTCCAGCAGTGACACTGTGTTTAAAACTCCAGCAGCACTGCTGTGTCTGATCCACTCGTACCGGCACCACATCAGTGTGAGTGCAGTGCTGAGAATGATCCACCACCCAAATAGTACCTGATCTGTGCTGGTCCTGTGGGGGGTCCTGACCATTAGAGAACAGAGTAAAGGGAAAGAACAAAGGATGTAGAGAAACAGGTGGACTACAAAGTGCATCTAGATGGTAAGTGGAACTGATAAAATGGACAATTATCTGATCCGACACTCTGATTGTGTCTCTGCAATCAGAGCTGAACAGATGACGAATATCCAGCACACACCGAAGACCTCCAGCAGTGACAGGGCTGATTTCTGGAGACTCCGTGGCCAGAGAGCAGCCAAGAAGAAGGATCTGCGCAAGACCCGAGAAGATCTGAGCACTGGCTCGGTCTCCACCCGCTTTCCCGCCTACGAACGGGTGGTGCTCAGAGAAGGTAGGCTTCGGAGAGAGAGAAAGCAGCTTTAATAAAGGGACACATTTTAACAGTAGGAAACAGAGTATAACCGGCTCACAGGACGTTGGAGAATAATTAAGCTGCATTTGGGATGAGATGTAAAGTCATCAGTGGAGCGTGGCAGCGGAGCAGTCAGTGCTGATTAAATATTTAACAACCTTGTTACACCCAGAACTATGCACCCACAAACCCTCAGGGCAGCAGACATACAGAGTGTGTCACACTTTCCCTATTAAACAGTATGTTCATGTAGAGGGAGAGAGAGAAACAGAATGAGACCAGTCAAATGCAGATCAGAGAGCATTTTTATACACGCACAATAACTAAGTAAAAAAAACATTTTGTCCCATGAAAACAATAAGTTTATCTTTTGCATGCTGAATCCAAATTGCTTTCAGAATTTCTCTATCACCAATCGTATGTGTTGTTCGAGTAAATATCATTATGTATAATATATACCCTACTGTACACTCAATAGTCACTTTATTAGGTTCACCTGTTCTACACATATCTAATCAACCAATCACATAGCAGGAACTCTTTGCATTTAAGCATGTAGACATTGTCAAATGACCTGCTGGAGATCAAACCGAGAATCAGAATGGGGAAGAAAGCTGATTTAAGTGACTTTGAACATGGCAAGTTTGTTGCCGCTAGACAGGCTGGTCTGAGTATTTAAGAAACTGCTGATCTACTGGGATTTCATTGGACAGCGCCATCTCTAGGGTTTACAGAGAATGATCTGAAAATGAGAAAATACCCAGTGAGGGCAGTTCTCTGGGTGAAAATGCCTTGTTGATGCCAGTGGTCAAAGGAGAATGATCAGACTGGATCAAGCTGATACAACCGAGGCATGCAGAAGAACATCTCTGAATATACAACATGTTGAACCTTGAATCAGATGGGCTACAGCAACAGAAGACCATGCCAGGTGCCACACCCGTCAGCTCAGAACTCACCAGAATTGGACAGTAGAAGACTGGAAAAACGCCTGGTCTGAGCAGTCTCGATTTCTGCTGCAACTTTGAATGGTAGAGCCAGAATTTGGCGTACATGAGATGAAAGCATGGATCCATTCTGCCTTGTATCAACGGTTCAGGCTGGTGGTGGTGTAATGGTGTGGGGGATTTTCTTGGCACACTTCAGGCCCCTTAATACCAATCGAGCATCGTTTAAACCACACAGGCTACCTGAGTATTGCTGCTGGCCATGTCCATCCCATTATGACCACATCTTCTGATGGCTACTTCGAGCAGGATAACGTGTCATGTTACAAAGCTCTAATCATCTCAGACTGGTTTCTTGAGCATGACTTCACACTGTACTCAAATGGCCTCCAGGGTAAAATCCAACCATACTGGTAAACTGGACTGTGGTAGCCTAGCGGTTAAGGAACTGGACTATGGACCAAAAGGTCCAGGGTTCAAATCCCACCTCTTCCAAGCTGCTACTGTTGGGTCCTTGAGCAATCAGAATCAACCCACAAGTGCTTGGATTGTTAGATTGTATCAATTGTAAGTCGCTCCGGATAAGGGCATCTGCTAAATGCTGTAAATAACTTATTATTATTGTTGTTATAAATGTTTACTTGCTCAGCGATGACTTATATTGTTCAGATCTTTCTCTAACCATTCTCCATCTCTGCTGTAGCGGGTTTCAGGAGGCCCGTGGTGCTATTTGGTCCCATAGCTGACGCTGCCAGTGAAAAGCTGGCCACGGAGCTGCCCGAGGAGTTTGTCATTGCCAGTGAGTACAACCAGCATAACCAGCTAGTGATATTTCACTGACCCACTTTCCTAAAATAGCTGTTTTTATATGCAAAGGTTTTATTTCCCATGACTTAACCGCCGCCTGTCCTGGTCAGGAAAGCTCTGGGGGTGATTACAAAAGGGTTGTGTTTAGCGTTTTTTGTGCTTTTAGTGTTTATTAAATGGCATTTATTAAACAAATACTATTAATACCTCACATGAACAGTGATTGCAATCTGTATTTGTAGTCTAACTGTTGTATAAGAGTAGATACAGTATATGTATTTTGATGAAGTGCTTCTGTAGGAAAGTCATTACTTGCTGCGTTACTTTCAGAAACCGAACCCAAAGACGCAGGGTCAGAGAAATCTTCTGGAGTGGTGCGGCTCAACACCATTCGGCAGATCATTGAACAAGTAAGAGACGCGCATGGAAATCCGTACACAAATGTCTGTTGATCTTTATGGAAACAGCACAATTTGATATTGTGTTAATATATATAGTGCTAATTAACCTGCCATTTTGTTTTTCCTGGCTCAACGCAGGATAAGCACGCCTTGCTTGACGTTACCCCCAAAGCCGTAGACACACTGAACTACACTCAGTGGTACCCCATCGTCATCTTCTTCAGTCCAGACAGTAAGCATGGAGTGAAGAGCATACGACATAGGATTGTCCCAAACTCGAACCGCAGTGCCCGCAAACTCTTCGACCAGGCCCTCAAGCTCAGGAAATCCTGCTCCCACCTCTTCACCGGTGAATCTCAGATCACCTGTACTACACACATCCTGCATGTCACATTTTAGGAGAAAAGAGTTAGCTACTCAAGTCTCCTCCCACATTCTGTAGACGCGCATTTGGTTAATGGGTGTCTCTCAAGTCTTTCAGTATGACTGAGCGTCTGTGCGTGTGGGTATACAGATGTTTTACTCTTTGTATTTCTGTACAAGTACATCATTCAATACATTATATTTAATACAGTCATATTTTTTGACCCATCTTCATCAATGGTGCCAGTATTTCTGCAGCTGGTTGTTCTATTATTCATACTGACACACAGCAGACCTTTCATGGCCATGTGATACCAGTGTGAGCCAGACAGTGAGTCGTCTTCAGCGTGCTGCAGACACTGACCGAGTGATTTTAGCAGTCAATGGAAATGCAGTTAGCTAAATAGGTCAATAGGTGAACCTGGAGAACATTGCAGCCAGATCGAAATGTCTTAATTCTCTCTCTGCCTCCGTCTTGTCCACGCTAGCTGTTATCGATCTGAACTCGAGCAACGATGCGTGGTACGGCAGTGTGAAGGACTGCATCCGGCAGCAGCAGACCCAGGCCGTGTGGGTCACAGAGGGGAAGGTAAAGGCCATACGCCATCGCTTACCAACTGTTATAGTCCATACGACTTCTACTGTCAGAATCCCTCCATTCTTACTCATTTACTTTAACCTTCCTGATTCTGTCCGTTCTATACGCATATACTTCATCAGGGCATGAAGTTACATTTTGTTCTTACATTCTTCATTTTTCTTTGCTGTTGACTGTTCATCTTTCTTTGGTGGTGCTCTACAGCTTTGTTTTTTTTGTTTCTGTGTGTGTGTGCGTGTCTGTTTTTGTTTCCGCTCCTGTCTGTACCCAAGATCCATCATGTGTCTCTTTTAGCTGGAGGGGGCCGTGGAGGGAGACCTTGATCTCCCTGACGACCGCATGTCATATTTGTCAGCCATGAGTGCTGAGTATCTGAGCATGGACAGCCGCATGACCAGCGACTACGACGACACGGCTGATGAGGGAGGACCTTACACTGATAACGAAGTCGACGAAGTGCTGGAACGTCAGCGAGTGTCGGCTATCAGCAGATCCTCTGAACCCGTCATGCCAGACGAGGTCAGGCACACACACACTCACATACAGCCATTATCTGCATTGTGTACAGCAAGAGAAAGTTTCTAATCAATTTGAAATGACAAAACATGGACAAACACTTTGTGCCCAAACTACACTCATTGACCCAAAAAAATTACCAAGAAAGAGCTGTTGGAATGAAATGAATCTTTATATGTGTGAAAGTAATAATGATACAGTCTGGCCTCGTTATCTTGCCAACCTCATCTCTCGCCACCTGTCACGGCAGGGCGGATTTCCTTCCATGCATTTTACCTCGAAAAGCTGCCAACCTCGGCTCTCGCCAAGCTTAAAATGTGACAAATGTTCTGCCAGGAATGAAATTCTACCCCTGAGCCGCCATGTTTCGGACCGGTCAGTAGGTGGCACTTTAAACTAATAATACCGGATGATGTACAGCCCCTGTCTGTTATCAGAGACCTTATATACGGAGGAGACTGGTCACTGGTTGAAATATGAATGGGACTGTAGTATAGAAGCCCCGCCCCATCAATTAAAAGAACCAATCAGCGTGTTAATAAATGTGTGAGAGAGGGGAGCTGCAAGTCTTGGCCCCTTTGTAGTGGCGGGATGCGCAGTAGCCAGAATAACCTTAAACAGTATCGTATTACTCTGTGTTATTTGAACCCAGCAACACAAGTACATTATATAATTTTGTCAGATTATACCAGCGATTCTAAATATGCATTTTAAACATTAATTTCTCTTTTAGTTTCAGATATATAGATCTCTCCCCATACAAAGAGATAACAGTCTGGTCTTGTATGGCTGGAAATAACTGCTCGGTGGTGTAACCAAGATGGTGGCAGAGTGAACGGACTTCTCTTATAATGACTTTGCAGTTAGTGATTGCAGACTGGACTTCATGCGCGTCGTCAATCACGGACTATTTCTCAAATTTGCGTAAATGAATAGAAACTGGACATGTCCGTACGTGTTTATGTACATTGTAAATGCGGGCTGCTCATTTAGTCTACTTTTTGTAACCTCGTTAAGTCGCCAAACTCGCCTCCCGCCAAAAATAGCCATGAAACAGACGTAGGCGAGATGTATGCATAAGTGATTACAATATTAGTGCGAAAGGATAAGTTGGCTTACCTAAGCATTGTTCATCCCTTCAATGGCAGCTGTTTACGCTACGGCAGGAGGACACTTTAAGCAGGACATTGCACCATGTCACAACGACCATCTAGTCTTGGATCGGTTTTTAGGAACATGGCAGCGAGTTTTCCTTGATTCCCTGGTCTTCACAGTCCACAGGTCGTGATCCTGTGGTGCATCTCTGGGACGCTTGCACGTATGAACTGTGTTCTCCAGGGATAGGGACGGGAGAACCAGATGACCCTGGCCTGGAAAAAGCAGGGTTAAAAAGCCAATAATAAGAGTAACAGAAATAAAAATTCAGAAGTTAAATAAACGCTGCATAGCTGTATGCAGTTTTGAGCAGCATCAGATCAATAGCAAAAATGTCAGGCGTGTTCCCCAGTGACATTAAACAAGCTACAGCAATAAACCTGTTTTTTGTTACATTGCCATTCAAAAAAGCACAAAATAAAAACAGACAAATAAACCTTTCGATTTGGCCATATTTTGGAGCACCACTAACAGTCTTGGGAATCAGTTGATTGGCACTTTTTGTTTGATCCAGTTTGCTAAATTGGAAGGAAATGATTACTGTTTATCATATGAATGCCTCAGTATAATAATGCAGTCTCTTCTGCCTCTCACTGTGCAGCACCTGTAACTACAGTACGTTAGAGTGTGATGAGCAACCCATGAAACCTCTTAGCATCCTTGAACGCGTTCTCATCTGTAGTGTGCTGTGTGAGCGTGTGATTTTTAAGTCCACTGATATCTCCTGACTTCCTATCAGCATCAAACCTTATCCAGAGCGACACGTCCTTGAGTAATATTTGTTCCTCTGACCCCTGCCTGCTCTGCAGATCCTCAGGAAGTCCAGCCCAGAGATCCGCTACAATTCCCGCTTGGGCGTGGTGAGCAGAGAGTCGCCGATTGAAACCAGTCCTCCTGTAATGTCCACGTTCCTCCCGGATCCACCCAAGGTCATCCGCTCCTCCAGCCCTGGCATAAACCAGGTGTGCTGCTTACATAGTTTTTCTGGGCGCTTTAGTTTTCAAGTGGCCCTTGTGCAGTTTTTTTTTTTTTTTTGCTAATATTAATTACACTTGAAGTAGGGGTGTGTGATGTCGGGAAAAAATTATATCACAGTATTTTCTTGGATTTTATCAATAACGATAATAAGACATTATTTGGTGGTGTATATGTTGGGTCTAAAGTATTCAAACAGTTGTTTGAACCCATCTCTCTCGGCCATCTGAATTGGCACTGTGTCTTTTTCTATGTAATTGGTGACAGCATTTGTTATGTCTTACCATCTGTTGCTTTTCTTTTCTTGGGGGGGGGTCAGTAGATTGAGAAGAGGTTCGATGTATGGAAAATGGGTCGCAAGGCATATGTTAAGGAAAAAGGAGTGATTGCATTTGGGGGTGCCAAAGGCCATAGTGTGAAGGAAGTAGCTGAATTGTCTGGTGTATCGAAGCATACGGTCATACAGGTCTACAAGCAGTGTGACAAATTCCAGTCTACAGGAAATTGTCATAAGAATTCGTGGAGGTATTACGCATTATTAGGTATGTTTCGGTCACAGGTGACTCATTTTTTTTTTGGCTGGTATGCATGTTTCACATAAACAAACAAATGGTGCTCAGTTGGCGCAATGGCCTAATGGTCTGGGTGTCGGATGGAGGGTCAAGTCAAGTCAAGCATTGTCTCAAAGCAACTTTACAATTTTAGATTATCTTCTAATATCTACGTCCAGTCCCACATTGAGCAAGCCTAGGGTGACAGTGGCAAGGAAGAACTCCCTAAGTGGGGAGGTCAGTAACGGGATCATTCCCCGGTGATGCTCAACTCTGCAATGAATTGGCATCCCATCCAGGGTACAGTGGGGCAAAAAAGTATTTAGTCAGTCACTGATTGTGCAAGTTCCCTGACTTAGAAAGATGAGAGAGGTCTGTAATTTTTCATCATAGGTACACTTCAACTATGAGAGACAAAATGAGAAAAAGAAAAATCCAGGAAATCACATTTGCAGGATTTTTAAAGAATTGAATTGTAAATCATGGTGGAAAAATGACAATGAGAACGGTGAGCAAAAATCCCAGAACTATACGGAGGGACCTGATGAATGACCTGCAGAGAGCTGGGACCAAAGTACAAAGACTACCATCAGTAACACACTACACCGAGAGGGACTCGGATCCTGCAGCCCCAGGCGTGTCCCCCTGCTTAAGCCCCAGTACATGTCCAGGCCCGCCAGAGAGCATATGGATGATTCAGAAGAGGATTGGGAGAATATCATGTGGTCAGATGAAACCAAAATACACCTTTTTGGTAAAAACTCACTTCAGTTGCACCTTTACCTACTGTGAAGCATGGGGGTGGAACCATCATGCTTTAGGGCTGTTTTTTCTGCAGAGAGGACAGCACGACTGATCCGTGTTTAAGGGAAGAATGAACGGGGGCCATGTATCGTGAGATTTTAAGCCAAAACCTCCTTCCATCATTGAGTGCATTGAAGATGGAACATGGCTGGGTCTTCCAGCATGACAATGATCCCAAACACACCGCTCAGGCAACGAAGGAGTGGCTCCGTAAAAAGCATTTCAAGGTCCTGGAGTGGCCTAGCCAGTGTCCAGACCTCAGCCCCATAGAAAATTTGTGGAGGGAGTTGAAAGTCCATGTTGCCCCAAAACATCACTGCTCTAGAGGAGATCTGCATGGAGGAATGGGCCCAAATACCAGCTACAGTGTGTGCCAACCTGGTGAAGACTTGCAGGGTTTGACCTCTGTCATTGCCAGCAAAGGTTATGTTACAAAGTATTGAGTTGAAGCAAATTTATTGACCAAATACTTATTTTCCACCTTAATTTACAATTAAATTCTTTAAAAATCCAACAATGTGATTTCCTGGATTTTTTTGTCTCTTAGTTGAAGTGTACCTATGATGAAAATTACAGACCTCTCTCATCTTTCTAAGTCGGAGAACTTGCACAATCAGTGGCTGAGTAAATACTTTTTTGCTCCACTGTACACTTACAGCCACTCCTGTGCTCTCAATGGATAGTTTGAGTCCCCCTGACCGTGGACAGAAATGGTGGGGTTAAATGTGAATTCAGGTGCCCAGGTGGTTCAGGGGTGAATTGTTAGCCTACCACTATGGTGATCTGGGTTCAAGTCCTGGCGGTGCCTTCTGGCAGGGTTTGGTGTCACATAGACAAATAATTGGTTATGTCTGGGGAAAGGGAGTCTGCATGGGTGTCTTGGCGTTAGCCCTGAGTGATAGATTGGTGACTGGACCCTGTAAATTCTGGGATTATCTCCAGGAGGAAAGCACCCATCCCCCTCCACCCCAGTAGTCAAACTATTAACTGCCCTTAGGCTGACCGACTTGCTTGTAAAAGGGCTTTCTGTTTCTATACTTCTAATGCATAGGTTTTTTCCTCCCAGGTGAAACAGCCGACTCAGTGTCAGGCCTCGCACGGAAACTTCGAACCTCCGCCAGTCTGTGACATGAACGCCATCAACCCTACCAACATCGAGCATACCCACGACATCACCACTCCCCCTCCACCGCATATCTACAGCCAGAACTCTCCCAGCATCCCCAAACCACCTCCACAGCACATCCACACCCAGAACTCTCCCAGCATCCCCAAACCCCCTCCTCCACACCCCCATAGACAGAACTCTCCCAGCATCCACAAACCCCCTCCACCACACCTCCATGGCCAAAACTCTCCCAGCATCCACAAACCCCCTCCACCACACCTCCATGGCCAAAACTCTCCCAGCATCCACAAACCCCCTCCACCACACCTCCACAGCCAGAATTCACCCACTATCACCAAACCCCCTCCTCCGCCTACTGCTCTGAAACCCACTGCTGTGTCTCGAGTACCAAGAGGCCTGCTGGACAGCCCCATCAGTGAACGAAAGCCTCCAGACCAGAGTCCGGAGGATCCTTCACACAAGACCTTTCTGGGCAAGTTGAGAGCTTTTGAGAAGCTGGACCAGGTTGCCCGGAAACAGAGGATAGTGGAGCTACAGCAGGCACAGGATGCCAGGGTAATGAGGATATGTATGAAAGTCGTTGTTAGCGGTGTTCACACTGCAGGTTAACGTAGCCCAATTCTGATTGTTCAAACCTTGTAGGACATCCCAGAGCTCATCTCCTTGGGGTAGCTTGACATGCAGACTGTGCAAAAGTCTTAGGCCACCATTAGATGACTGTATATAATGACAATATAGAATGATTTGTCAGCCTCTTTGTTAGAATACAATCAGAATATACAGGAAATTTGGATAAAAACTGAAAAAAAACCCCACAAAAATAAAAAACAGCATCTATAGGCTACAGTGCTTGCCACTCATTGACAAAAAAAAATAATGCGCCAAGAAGTTGGCAAGAAGATATAAATAATGCACCAAGAAGGTGACAGTGGCTGGTTGTCATTGGCAGGACATGTAATGGGTGCTGTGACGACAAATTTCCTTTTGCTAAGTGTCTGTAAATGGTCCGGGCAGAGACAGGAGTGTGTAGTGAAGGTGCCACCTGTAGTGAAGGTGCCACATATGTGCGTGCCCTCACAAAAATCGCTACCAACACCTCCTAACAGCTAGGTTGATCATCCTGTCTGTCAACGGGGCATAATGTCTTGGAGTGCATCATAGAGGCATGTCTAGCAGTCTCACCAAGAGGTACACTACCCAAAAGTAGCATCCAAGTGCCGTTTTATAGGGCACTGCGGGAAGCACTTTTACACCCTCCTGTGGCAAGACCCAGTGTTTCATCAGAGCACACCTGTAATCATTTGGGGATTTGGATTTGGGGTACCTACAAGTGTGAATGTAGTCTTTGTTAGGTAAATCTACTTTTTTAAATCAGTCTGACTGTATAATATGAACAATAATATGACTAATATTTTGTGCACCAGTTGGAGATTGCTCACAAGCAACCAGACATCTATGCTGTCCCCATAAAATCCCCGAAACTGGACCACAACAGACCGCAGCCTATCGGGTAAGAGCTCGGTTGTCCCTCTAGAATGAAAAATGACCCAGATAAGTCCTGCTTGGCTTTCTGTCCTGTCCAGCCAGTCCAGTTTATTCAGATTAAGGCTAACACCGTGGCTAACTCCTCTTTCTGTGCACAGATCCAGTGCGAGGCCGGAACCTCAGACACCTCCCTCCAAAGTGCCCTATTCAGACAGCTTTTCAGGCTGTCCAGGCAAAGAGGATACGGGTGAGGAAGAGCAGCGACAGTGGCTGGCGGACCCCACAAAGGGTGGCTACTATTCTAAAACACAGGAATATCAGGACACAGAGCTGTAGGGCTTCTGCTTGAGCTCCATACCACTCCATCATTCCACCCGGCTCTGGCCTGCTTCCAACTGCTGCTCTCACCCCAGCCTTCCTGCTTTCACGTTCCTTGTTCTGAACTTCAGGTCCATGTGGACAAAATGCCATTTTTTCCTCCCTCTCTCGCTCTCTCTCTCTCTCTTTCTATATATATATATATATATATATATATATATATATGTTTGGAGGGAGGGACCACTTTTTTCTTGCCTATGCAACCAATCCAGTTTGCTCAGAGCTGAAAAGTCTTGCCATGACTCTTTTGCTACATGACGACCTTAAGCCTGCCGTGAGATCCACTCCAGGTCTTTGTTACCGTTCAGTGTTTCGTGAGCCCCATGAAGCAAAGCGTCCGTAGACTGGTCTGAAAAGGCTGCTCAGCCTTAGCCTTCCGTCATTTCTGATCATGTGAGTGTACGAATCTAGAATACAACACTGGATTTTGTTACAACGTTTTCAAGTGCCTTTTACTTTTCTGACTACTCTGCTGGAGGTGTGGGGACTCGACAATCCAGCCCTCAGAACAATAATATTCTGCTGCTCACAAGCTTCAAGGGCAAACAGGGAAAAGACGACACCAAAACCCTTAATGCTGTGTAATATCGTTCACCTGCCGCCCTCGTCTTCACCGACTAAAAACAGCCATGACAGACATCTGATGTGATTTCACACAGCCTGCAGGTACGGAGGAGAACGTGTGTGAGATTGTGTTCTGAGTGCGGGCGAAACAGCCAGTGTTGGGGTAATTTGTCAGAAAAAGTAACCTAAAACAAATGACTAACTGAGAAAATAATGGAAGTACAGTCGTACCTCGGTTCTCGACCACCTCGGAACTCGTCAAGTTCAGTTCTTGACCTATGTTGACTAGAAAAATATGACTCATTTCAGCCGAAACTTGATTCATGATTCACGATTCAGGTTCACAATAGCTCTCAGAGAAGACCTTCACTGATTTTATCATGTTTTTATTTATTTTTACATCTAGTGCTGTAGTGCTAAATAAATCTCTATGCGTCCTAAAAAGGTTAGTTTATAAGAGCCAACCGAAATCAAAACAGGAATCGAATGCTCCAGAACACAGGCTGCACCAATAGAGTAAGTGTTTTGCTTTTACTTTTCACTTTCAATCCATTACTCATTAAATTACATGAGATTTTTCAACACTTTATTATAAAATAAGCTTTGTGTCAATGATGTCCAACTGTACTGTAGGTTAATGTAAGTGTTTAAACTTTAACTTACTTATCATTACTCATCATAGTATCCTATCCATTTCCCCGCTATGATACAGTACAGACCGCTCTACCAAACACTCATTAAATTCCTCAGGTCATGACATTTAAGTTATGTTGATTTGTCGGAACGTATCCTCATCATAAACCAGGGAGCACCTGAACAATACAGCCCCATTAATGCATATAATGCTTATACAGTGTGGATTTTCTGGGGGTCTGGAACCGATTCATTCAATTTACATTATTCCTTATGGGCAAAATTTGCTCAGTACTTTTCGTCTTTGGTTCTCCACAGGCTTTCTAACGACTTAACAATGAGAACCGAGGTACTACTGTACTTTATTACTTTTTAACAAAAAGTAATCACATTACTCATTACGTGTTACTCTGTAAAGTCAGTACAAATCTGTTTCATAACACCAGGAGGATGCAAGTGACGGCTAACAGCTGCTCAATCCACAAGTAACATTGCATGTCTTAACCCCATTGCATTGGGTTGTACTATTTCAAAACCTAGAAAGTCACGAATTGACTGAGAACGATTTAGGTTTCGAATCAGAGACAGAGGTTGCATTCATGTCTACGAGCCCTATTTTCCAAGTGTGCACTGGTGCTTCATCTCCATCATCAGCCGAGCAGCTTAATGATTCAACTGATACAGTTTGAAATAAATGACATGTCATTAAAGAGCTTTAAACTCTCTTTAAGCTGTTTAAACTCGCTGTTTGGACTTACTTTTCAAATATGCGGTTTGCCTATGCTTGTCGCCCTTCAAATTTCTTGTTTGGAACTCAGTTCACTGCAGTTTGAATTCGATGATCATCTCACAGTTCAAGCCGGCTGTTTGGATTCACTGTTTGTGGTTAAATTTGCTCGTATGGAACAGAAACAAGATTATTTTTGCTGTAAAATGGTTCAAACCGTATGTAAAATGTTGCATTTTGATCCTCTGTTGTATTCATCATTTCAAAATAAAAGCAGGGTAACGTCACGTTTTCTGCATTACCGTGTTAAAACCAAATCCAAAAGTCTGACAAATGTTTGCCGGCTTCAGTTTTGATGCATCTCCTGCTTGGAAGCAAGGGAGTAACTAAAGTAATATAATTACTAGCAAGCGAGTAACTGTAACATGATTACAGCAATTTAGGACTCTGTTTTACTGTAATGCATTACCTTGTTCCACATTACCTCCAACACTGGTCACAGCTGTATTTGATTTATCACAGCATTTATGTACAAGCTTCAGTCCCTGTTGTTCTGCTGGACCTTCACATGCTGGTTAAAAGTGCTTTTATAACTCTTGTATCATTTCTGGATGACTTCCAGTTTGTGTGTATTATAAAGTGAATGAGTGCACTTGCTGGACTTTTCCATTTTACTGTTGGCAGGTTTCACTCCAACACCAAATAAAATCGACTATATTGCAATACAACTGATGGCGTCTGTATTTTTATGGAGGTTTCCACATCTGACCTGGTTGGGCTTACGTTTTTGACATGTATGGCTGTAAGAAAAAGTTTAAGGATTGCTTTGGTAATGGGTCTAAACACACATAGCTGCATGTAGTCAATATAAGTAAGAGCCAGTCCACTGAATGGGTGCCATTTACAGCATTTAGCAGACGCCCTTATCCAGAGCGACTTACAATTGGTACAGTCTTACAGTCCAAGCAATTGTGGGTTAAGGGTCTTGCTCAAGGACCCAACAGTGGCAGCTTGGCAGAGATGGGATTTGAACCCTGGACCTTTTGGTCCATAGTCCAGTACCTTAACCGCTAGGCTACCACATTTATTCAGAAATATAAAAAAAACTTCTCAAGGGTTCACAAACTTTCAAGCACCACTGTATTTGGATACCTTTTTGACTTGTCCTGTTAAGTTAAATATTTGTAAATAGATATTTTTGACACAGTCATGTTCTGCAAACCATTCCTGAACAATTTTTGCAGTGTGGTAGGGTGTATTATCCTGCTGAAAGATGCCAATGCCATTAGGGATTAACGTTGCCATGAAGGGGTGCACTTGGTCTGCAACAATGTTTAGGTAGGTTGTACATGTCAAAGGAACAGCCACATGAATGCCAGGACCCAAGCTTTCCAAGCAGAACATTGCCCAGAGCATCACACTGGCTATGCTGTGTTATTCACGTCACCTGTCAGTGGTTTAATGCCATGGTATGGGCGTCTATATATACTGTATAGTCTCTATGTGTGTGTATAGATGGACAATGCATATGTATGAATATCATGACCAGAATCAGTAAGATGTGTGTGGTACAAATGAACCGGACTCCGTAGCCATCTTAACTTTGCTAAGATTGCACGTTTTATTATTTTCAACTTAAAACAGCATGCAGGTAGAAAAGACTGATGTCGGAATGTCACAGTAACAAGGCCCGTTCAATCCATATGCGACTCAGCATGACTGTTCCCTCCGGCGCTGTAGAAATGGTGAAAGCTGATTCTGTCCTCCAGTGTGGTGATGGTATTAGGCCCGGTGATTCGACTCCTCTCCAGTGATGTGTTGAAGCCGTTATCTCTGAACATCCCGCTCTTCAGCATTTTTTCTGAAAATTTCCGATATGTCCCGCGGAAGGAGGTCTGCAGTGATTAAAAACATAAATAATCGATATGGCACGTCTTACTAGTGTATAATAAAGAAAGTGATTTGACTGTGTACTCAGGAGGACGTACTGGCATTTCATGAACAGTGGGTTTCCTGTTTCCGTATGTCTGGTTGGTTGTTTGGTAGAGTGGATGGACCCTAGTGTCACTGCAATGGAAGAGTTGCGTTTATGAGGGATAATGTTAGTAAAGACATTCTGATAGGGCTGGCCAGAATGTTCTGTCGTTACAGTGGTACCTCAGATCTCGACTACTTCTGAACTCATTTTGATTAGAAAAATCTGTCTCTGTTCTCGTCATTTGCTCAGTACTCGGCGCACCTGCTTAAACTTTTATGAGTCGAGTCTCGCAAGTCGTTTCAGCCAAATTTGGCAGACGCCCTTATCCAGAGCGACTTACAATTAGTACAGTCTTATAATACAAGCAATTGTGGGTTAAGGGCCTTGCTCAAGGACCCAACAGTGGCAGCTTGGCAGAGGTGGGATTTGAACCCTGGACCTTTTGGTCCATAGTCCAGTATCTTAACCACTAGGCCACCACAGTCACAGATTCACGATTCAGTACACAGTGATTCAGGTTCACAACAGCCCTTGCTCAGTGCAGATCTCCACTGTTTTTATCATGTTTTTCTTTCTTTATACATCTACAGTACTTTAGATGCAGATGTAGCACAGCTTCATGCAGTACATGGTTTATTGGTACAACTCCTTAAGAACAAGATGCTTCTATAACCCACACCCCACCTCATCTCTTTAGCCCCTCATTTAGACTTTTAGTTTCGCATAGCATACTGTATCCAACCTGGATTGTGTGTGGTATCAGAAGTACAGTTGTCTGAGTGTTATTCATGTGTTTTGCTATTGTTATCTCAGTTTATGAGAAAAGCTATTCTAAATGTTCCCTTATAGCATTATAAATATATAGTACATTCAAAGTCATTTTTAATATAGCGCTGTTTATAGTGAATAATTGTCTCAAAGGAGTTTTACAAATATCCAGGCCAAAAGCCCTCTAATCTAAATTTTATTCGGAAGAAACCTTGTGAGGACCAAGACTAAAACATTGTCAGAGCTTATATAGTATAGTTACAGTATGACTTATTTGTCATAAGTCATATATTATTATTCGAATTATTTGTCAAAAACAGGCTTAAAACAATATGTACAAAGAATAGTACGTATTTTTAAGTTAAAAGTGCGACACGTAAAGTAAGCATAATGCTAAACCCTTAGCATTGGTCTTTAAATTTAAATACCGAACATTTGTCACGCTTGGTGTAAGTGCAAATTTGTTCTTATTTTACTCATTTACTCATTTTTCTTTATATAATTATTTAACTATTACTGCTGCTCTGATATACACCGCCTACCACAACGTATATCTAATTTGCGAGCACTGCGTTATGCATTGGACAGTTATCTGGATAACTCCAGCTGGTTAACTTAATCCAGGTCGCTCACCTATAGCCTCTGAAGCAGTCCGGGTGGTTGAAGCGTTTTGGCAGGTTCTTGTGCACCTTGTAGACGTCGCACGTTTTCACGGCAAGGTTTGTTTCAGTCTGGTGGGAGTCCATTTCCACCCCCTCATGTAAACTGGGACTCTCCATGAGTACAGTGTGTTAATTTAATCTGTAACTGCGCTGCCTTACACGTAAGCCTTCTCCTCCATTACTGGTTACTAGCGACAGAGTAACTAGGTGACGTCATACTCCGTGTTAACTCTTGCAGACTCAGTTCTCACGTTAGGTCTTACATTAAGCCATTACGGTGTCTCCAAGCGAAATATAGTTTACCAAACATAGGCAGAGATCAGACTGATAGCGCTGAAGAACATGAGGAACATCAGCAGGACTGAGCATGGAAAACCCTGCTGATGTAAACAATACGTATCTGCATGCTGGTCTGGTTTAATCTAGGCAGAGACAGCAGGCTAGTTTAAAAAACACAAACGAGAAATACACTCACAACTTGCTGAAGGGCCCCACAAAGAGGTAGAAATAGAAACAAATAGAAATATCTTAAAGAATTAGGCCTACATAGAGAGATCCCACACACATTAACCAAAACTAATTAGTACCAAATGAAATGCTACATCTGCACCTCCACCTACTTAACCTCAGTACACTTTGCCTCTTTTAGTTTGACAAATAAAAGTTGAAGTTATTGTTAAAAACCCGTTTGGGTTGTGGTGTCCAAGAAAATGTCCCTACAAGGTCAAAAATGCCAGTTTTTAATTTCCTTGTGAGGACATTTTGATCCTTACTGATATAGTATTCATTCTTTCATTCACTTTCTTATCTGCTTAATCCGCTGGAACAGGAACAACTCTAGACAGGGCGCCAATCCAATGTAGGGCACATACACTACCACACCCATACACTAGGGGCACCCTAACACGCATGTCTTTGGTCTGTGGGAGGAAACCGGAGTACCATATGGGGCGGAGCCAGGCCACTCCACTTGGGGATTGAACCCAGGACCTTCTTGCTGTGAGGTAGCTCAGGGCTACCCACCAAGTCGCTGTGACATTATATTATTATATTATATTATATTATATTATATTATATTATATTATATTACTGATGTTCTCCATCAAAATTGACAAACCATACATCCGCTTAATCCTGGTCAGGGGAAAGCTGTTGCCTAGCCGGTGACTCAGGGCGCAAGGCAGGAACAACCCTAGACAGGGCCCCAATCCATCGAACTAACCTAACACACGTGGGAGGAAACCAGAGTACCCGGAGTAAACCAACACAGACACAGGGAGGATCCAGGTCGCTCCACCTGGGATCGAACCCAGGACGTAGGCTACTTGCTGTGAGTTGACAGTGCTAACCACTGCACCACCGTGCCGCCCTACAAACCATACACTAATTGAATAATGGAACACTAATTTGGTGTCCACAAACTTTTGGCCAATAGTGTGTATATATGGAGAACCTCTGCAAAGCAGGATGGCCCATGGTTATTATAGTTAATTACAAAAACAAATAGTAAATACATTCATTTATTTTCCTTACCCCCTTTATCAAATTTAGGCAAACTCAAAATTTCCACAAATTCCACACTCGAACCTGGGTTTCTGGAGCTGTGAGGTGACAGGGCTATTCACTGAACCACCAGTCTGCCCTTAGTAAATACAGCAGTAAAATAAAATTGAAAAACTTAAAGATGAACCATCCTGCCTTTAAAAGTAACTGAAGTAAATGTTCAGGTATAGTTTTATTTTTAATCAACATAGACACAAGAAATATCAAAAATCCTTTCTCTCATACTGGGCAAGATTAAGTCATTAAATCTTCTTATACTAGGCTTGGCACATTCATGCTTCATTGTTCTAGTGATACTTTTTATACACAGTATACATAACTCCACATTCTCCAGTCAAATCTGCACATTATTCAAATTAAACGTTTGATATTAGGTAATGAATGTTTGTATGTTTTATTAAAAATTTTAAGGTATAAAATCAATTTTTTTTGTTTTGTTTTTTAATGAACTTTGCCGCAGTATCAACGGCTATTCACGACAAGGCAAGGTTACATTGACACTAGTCAGACATTCATACTGGGCCAATTTAGAGCCTAACTAATATTAAACTAACATTCTTTGGAATCTGAAAGAAACTGCTGCAGACACAGGGAGAACATGCAAACTCCACATAAGCAGTCTGAGGTCAGGATCGAACCAGGGACCTCCAGAGCTTTGCAGTGACCAAGCTAATTTGCCACGCATTAGCTAAGGAATAAATAGACATCTCTAAAACTAAATACAAACTGATAATAACATAAAAATACAAACACATTAAATAATGAAGACTATAATAACACTGGTACAACAGCAAGGGCTTGGATTCAGGTGGTGGTTCTTCGTGATGGCCACTCTAGAGCTGTAGCTGGAGTGGTCTGGTAGCTTATTGCCTGCCACAGTGCATTATTACTCACGGTACGAGTTTGAGGCAGGCCTAGCGCGTACCAAAAGTAATAATGTGCTGGGAAGCAGGCCACGTCCTTCTCCTTTGTGCGAGTCCCATCTCATCACCGTGTGGACTTTAAGGACCTGTTATAGAAGACACAAATTGGAAATAGTTTTTACAGAGTAAAATGGGACTGTGTAGAAAATGTAGATTAATTGGACCAGTCGTACCTTCGATCGGTACATTGTGTCTAGCAGTGTAGATTCAGTACACTACTAATAATAGTAATAATAATAATAATAATAATAATAATAATAATAATAATAAATCATTTATCTCTGCAAACTGTTTTTCCTAATCAGGTCTAGATTCTATCCTGTTACACTCAACGCAAGGCAGGAACACACCCTAAACAGAGCTCCAGTCCATTGCACAGCATGAAACACACACACACACACACACACACACACACACACACACAGTGACAATTTAGAGTAGCCAATATTTCTATGAACGACTATAAACCACACAGATATGGGGAGAATATACCAAACTCCACACAGCCCACAGCCACAGGCAAGGATTAAATCATGAAGCTGTTCAGTACAAAAACGATACAACTTGATTCTTAATTATAATAACAACCACAACGCCAATAATAATAATCAGAATAATAATAATAATAATAATAGTAGATCGCATTATGTATGTACTGGTCATCTGTGAAGGCTGACGTACAGAATCGACTTGGAATTACATTTTAAAATATTTCACTTATTATTTCTTTATTAGAAAATGAATACGGATATAATAAATACGAAACGAAAGAAAACTTTTTCAGAAATCAATTCTGGAGGTGGAAATGAAGGTCAGTATCCAATGCGGCCACACGGTGGCGACATTTTCAACATACATTATAAACAAAACGAGCTTCAATAATGCTGTTTTTAGTAAAGATTTGAAATATAATTCCACTTATAATTCATTATTTGTAAGTTATAACAGTCACGCCTTTGTGCTAAGAGGAGACTCGAGTAGTTAGAATAGTAGCCTAAACGTCGGTAATTATGCTATATTGTAATATAATTTATACTATACACAATACTTGGTTGCTACGAGTCGCCAGTAGTTTTTGTTGCTTTACATAACGACAGCCCCGAGCTAACGCCTTTTATTTAAAAAAATCTGTAGAAAGTCTATTGAGGTTTTATTACCTGTCAGTCCATCAGCGGATCTCCTCTTCAGGTTAGAAAGCAGTAAAGCACAACTATAGAAGTCCTTCCATGCCGTGGAGAAGGTTTTGGTTTGCCTTGTAGCCTGTGTGTGCTGAACTGAGCCTTCGTACTCAATGATGATCCGCTTTTTATTCTGCCTTCCTGTGGCAGCTAGGAATCGGACGGTCAGTCCCCAAACCGGAATTCCTGTGTGTGTTTGGAACTGATAAAAACTGGAGAACAGACTCCATCCTGCCTGAAGCACTTCACACTGCCTTAATCTGCACCACAATCCTCTATACTTCATGACCTAACACTTTAACACTCCTAGTTTTGGGGGATTGAACCTAAGAACCTTGTGAACCTAAAAGAGGTCTCAGAAAAACTTACCACATAAATGTGGCTATGACTAAACTATTAAGACAAACGTTTGTACTCCTCATGTCTTTTGTGATGGGAAATGTATATGTATTCAGTGTAAGTTCAGATTTTTTTTTAAATTTACGTGTCTGGCTGTCTCATGATGCAGCGCTACCTGAAATTCTCCGGTAAAAAAGTATTAATTTTTTTATTGAATACACTGTTTTTCCATTTAACACGACTTTAACACCGCTGGTCCTGCTCAGGGTTGTGCAGCATAATGGTCGATTCTCCTCCCTTCCTTTAGACACAACCAGCTGTGCCTGTGTGATTTCCAACTCAGCCATTATTTAGTCTTGTCGCCTTACAGCTCCACATACCCATGTTCATGTCCAGGCCTGGTTTGCATGTTCTCCCTGTGTCGGTGTGGCATTTTTCTGGGTTCTCCAGTTTCCTCTCACATTCCAAAGTAATGCATTTGGTCATAAAGTGATGGACTGGCGCCTTGTGCTGTCCGACAGACCCCAACTCTGTGGGACCCTAAATGGATTATGTGGGTATAGAAAGTGAATATACACTACTGTGCAAAAGTCTCAGTCCACCATTAGGTTTGTTGTTTTAGCAGTGATTATATAACATATTGTCGAAAACTGGACCCATACATTTCAAACTTGGATTCATCACTCCATAATACTCTTTTCCACTGATCTTCATTCCAGTCTTTGAGAGCTTTAGCATATCTTAGCCTTTTCACCCTGTTCCCCTTCTGAAAAAGTGGTTTCTTGGCTGCTACCCTTCCAAAAAAAACATTCCTGATCAAGCTTCTTCGAACTGTAGAAGAGAAAACTTGGCATCCTGATGAAGCTGAGAGATGCTGCTATTGCTCAAGTGTAAGAGAGGTCACACTAAATACTTGCCACTCTAGCCTACAAAAGCTGTTTTTGTACTGAGTTTTTTCAGTTTTTAAAACTGCATACAAATTTTCTGGCTGTGTTCTAGTAAAGACACTGAGAAATAATTATATATGTTCATTATAACATTGCTAGAACAATGGTACCTGTATATCTAATCTAATGGTGGCCAAAGACATTTGCACATTAATAAAATGTTGCTAGACAATCTGACAGTTGAGAGCCAGGATTTTTTCAAAGCAACTCCAATTTTTTATTGTTGGTGTGCACTGCCCTTTCCTCCAGACACAGCTTTGTGCACCACAATGCATGTACACTAAACCTATCACGTCTTTTCTAGGACCTCAGAATTGAACCCAAGCCATTAGGGTCCCTCCATTCAAATAACATAATTTTAAATTAAATACTAACTAACTGTGGTCTGACCTTCAAACTTATAACACTGATAACATGAGCATTTGTACTTCATGTCTCGAGTGCATATACTTGAAAAGGTGAGATGATGTTCGTCCAGCAAGCTCTGATTTTTTATTTCCTTGTGTGGTTTTGTCATTGTCTTCTTACATTTAACCAACTTCTATTAAGCTTTGTGTAATCCAGGTTACCTTCACATTCTCCTGTAAAACATTTATTTTATTAAAATCCTTCTTTACCATCATGCAAGTTTGAATGGCAGCTACAGGAATTGGATATTGATAACACTTTGATAAAAGACGATCTACCAGTCATCTGACACTTTCATTTTAGGGACTGTGGCGACCTGGCAGTTAAGGTACAGGACTCTGGACCAGAAGGCCCAGGGTTCAAATCCCACCTTGGCCAAGCTGCCATTGTTGGGTCCTTGAGAAAGACCCTTAACCCACAATTGCTTGGATTATAAGACTATCAATTGTAAGTCGCTTTGTGTAAGGGTTTCTGCTAAATGCTGTAAATGTAAACTTAAATGAGCATCTCTGAATTTACTGGCCACTTTATTGGATGCATACATAACCTTATTTGTTCCATGCACTTACAGTCTGATAGTTTTGACTCCCCTGCTTGCAAGCGTCGAGCTGAATTTGTTTAGCTGAAGACTACCTGAATACATATACACTATATTGCCATAAGTATTCACTCACCCATCCAAATAATTGAATTCAGGTGTTCCAATCACTTCCATGGTCACGTGTGTATAAAAGCAAGCACCTAGGCATGCAGACTGCTTCTACAAACATTTGTGAAAGAATGGGTCACTCTCAGGAGCTCAGTGAATGCTAGCGTGATACCGTGATAGGATGCCACCTTTGAAACAAGTCCATCTGTGAAATTTCCTCGCTACTGAACAATCCACAGTCAACTATCAGTGGTATTATAACAAAGTGAAAGTGATTGGGAATGACAGCAACTCAGCCACTAAGTGCTAGGTCATGTAAAAGGACAGAGTGGGGTGTAGTGCACAGAGGTCGCCAACTTTCTGCAATCGCTACAGACCTCCAAACTTCATGTGGCCTTCAGATTAGCTCAAGAACAGTGTGTAGAGAGCTTCATGGAATGGGTTTCCATGGTCGAGCAGCTGCATCCAAAGCCTTACATCACCAAAAGCAATGCAAAGCGTCAGATGCAATGGTGTGAAGCACGTCGCCACTGGACTCTAGAGAAGTGGAGACGTGTTCGCTGGAGTGACGAATCACAGTTCTCCGTCTGGCAATCTGATGGACGAGTGTGGGTTTGATGGTTGCCAGGAGAATGGTACTTGTTTGAATGCATTGTGCCAAGTGTAAAGTTTGGTGGAGGGGGGATTATGGTGTGGGGTAGTTTTTCACGAGTTGGGCTCGGCCCCTTAGTTCCAATGAAAGGAACTACTAATGCTTCAGCATAAAAAGATTTTTGGACAACTTCATGCTCCCAACTTTGTGGGAACAGTTTGGGGACGTCCCCTTACTGTTCCAACATGACTGCGCACCAGTGCACAAAGCAAGGTCCATAAAGACATGGATGAGCGAGTTTAGTGTGGAAGAACTTGACTGGCCTGCACAGAGTCCTGACCTTAACCTGATAGAACATCTTTGGGATGAATTAGAGCGGAGACTGCGAGCCAGGTCTTCTTCTCCAACATCAGTGTCTGACCTCACAAATGCGCTTCTGAAAGAATGGTCAAAAATTCAAATAAACACACTCCTAAACCTTGTGGAAAGCCTTCCCAGAAGAGTTCCAGCTGTTAGAGCTGCAAAGGGTGGGCCGACATCATATTAAACAATATGGATTAAGAATGGGATGTCACTGAAGTTCATATCCATGTGAAGGCAGACGAGTGAATACTTTTGGCAATATAGTGTGCAATAATGTATAGAATATGGATATTAGCTTTATTTACTCTGTGTATCGAACTAAGCTTTTTACAATGGAGCATTGTCTCAAAGCAGCTTCATATATCTTGTAATATATAGGGCCATTCCCAAATTGAGCAAGCCTAGGGCGACAGTGGCAACAAAAAACTCCCTAAATGTTATGAGCAAGAAACCTTGGGAGGACCAATACTCAAAAAGGGACCTTTGGTGGCTTTGATGATATATGTATATGTATTCTGTTTATCATAGTCTATAGTCACTTATTTTATTCAAATTATATATTCTCTCTGTTAGCTTAGTTTAGTTCTTATGTACAACACCTAGGAGGTTGGCTCTCTTTTTGCGTCTTGGTCTTCCCAAGGTTTCTTCCTTATAACATTTAGGTAGTTTTTCCTTGCCACTGGCGTCCTAAGCTTGCTCAATTAGGGCTTTGGGCCAAAATAATAGACAGCTGCTTTGAGACAATGCTCCATTGTAAAAAGCTCTATATAAGTAAATCTGACTTGGACTTTGACATGAATAAATCAGATTCTGTGACATTTGGGTACCGTGACCCCTCCTTACAAAAAACTCTCGCAAAACATTACACTCAAGTTCCTTATGGGTAGAGATCATCTGGTTCAAGTGCTGTGCAAGGTAGATGGAGTCTGAATTTTATTCCTACAAAAACTGGCAATCAGGAGGGTCAAGTATATGACTGGTCTTCTTATTTTATTTAGATGGCATAGAATGAATGTGTAGGTGAAGCAAAACTGCATAACATATCATTTGCTTAAATTGTGGATAATATCCACATCATATTGCTGTCCAAAAGAAAGATGCACAGGCATTTTAGACAACCTACCAACTGATGCTATGTGCTTTTTTGTTTCGTTGCAAAATACAAAACCGTGCCGCGACTAATGTGGAAGAAATGTGGCTTTCTGGAATAACACAGCAGGAAAGTTAAATTTATGTCCAGAAGGCTGCCTAAGGAGTGGAGGAAAGCAGTGCAGCATTTCCTGCGTGAGAGGAAGCAGGAAGAGGCTGGTGGATGGAGATATAGGAGTGTGCATGGTCAGAACAATAAAAATCTCACTCACTCAGGAAACGGATCTGCGTCAGTCCTGACTGACAGATTTTTAGAAAAGCCAAACGGTGCCAAACTTCAGAGGCCTGAGAAATCACAGTCTCTCTTATAGAGTACAATAGTTTGCTCTAACCTTTGATTTAAGAGCAAACTTATTTTTGCTTACTAGAAAAAAGAAGTAGCCTGGGATGCAGAGTTAAACTCCAATGTCCGACATTACAGAGTGGAACTGTAAGAGAGAAGTGTGAGATTCCCAGAAAATCCTCCTTCCAGGAAAGTGACTCCCCTGCTCACAGGCGTTGAGCTGAAATCATCTGTTTACTGCAGATTACCTGAGTGCATGCATGAATCGGATGCAGGCGACATTTCGGCTCCGTGACCCCTCCTCACAAAAGTCATTACGCTGAAGTTTCCTCAGGGCAGAGATCATCTGATTCGAGTGCTGAATGTCCATTTTACAACGTGCAAGCAACTTTAAAGTCGTGTTCAACATCATTCCAGGTCCAGGACTGTTTAGGGAAAAACTCCTTTTCTCTTTATATCTTTACTGTAACTATTTAGGCTCGATTTTCTAAACGTAATAAAGACTGCAGATACCATCTCCATATACATGGGACTTCCTGGTCTCTTTTGGGCGAGTTGTAATGAGCCGGGGTCGGTGTGGCAAGCGCAGGATTTCATCCGGACTTGCACGCCACAGTTAAAAGGCATTTCTCAGCTAAACTTCATGGTCTTAGCCAGCACTATTGTACGAATAATATTATTTTTAAAAACGGTAGTGCAGTCCAGTCTATATAACTTTTGTATGTTGTGGCTAAATTGATAAAGAGCCTGGTATAAATCCATCTTTGGTCAAATGACATGCTGTTCTTCTAAATGAAAGCACAAACTAGTCCAGATTTCTGCATTTTTGAATGAACCAATTAGTTTTTGAAGAGTATCTCACTTATAACTTCCTGGAAAAGGTTATCCATTTATTTATGTTACTTCCTAAACCCCTTATTAATCTGTACCATAATCGTGTTTAGCCCCGTTGAGTTCCAGCAACCCTAAACATAGTTTGTAATTTTTTTAATGGAATTAATTTTTTTTATCTTTTTAAAACCATACAAAGTATACGAGTTAAATGTAATATTTTAACATCGAAAATGCAGCAGTACCTCCCCCCCTTACCTCGAAAATGGTATGATCTGAGTGATGGCTTTATGGCTCAATGGAACCTTGTCCGATGTTCTTCCATCACAAGTGAGAGAATGGTAGTGCAAAATTACGTAATTACAAAAATAAACAAAACAAAACATTGGTTGCTCAGCACCCCTAAAGCTTTGATCCTAGAATCACCCCTGATCTGTACCAATTAGAAAGTACCAGGATAAAAACAAACAGTCCATTAAATGCTTTATTTAAGAAAAAGAACATGCATGTTCAAATTTACATCGTTGTTTCCATGTAGTTGTTCAGGTTCTGTCCAAAGAGGTACTAACAATTAAAAAGTTTCTGACATTCACCAGCAATGCGTGTCCTCCATTATTGTTTGGCTAATGACCACATTACAAGGACGCATGGCTCCAATGCATCTCAAAGCTCCCCTTGAATCAGTTTATGCAATCAGATTTAAATTCCTGATACTCAAGAGGCTTGAAATAACCTAGTGTAAACCAAGTCTAAACACAAAATGTATTTAAAAGGTTTTTTATTCAGATTTTAACCTTGCTTTTTCATGAGAGGGTGCCTGGGTGGTCCAGAGCCTACTTTGGAGAACGCAGGGATTTACAGTCCATTAAAGGGTTTGGAAACCCCTCCAGAAATAAACTTAAATATGCAAATGTAATACAAACGAATACATGAAACACATTTCCAGATGATCCACTAATGTCTTTGTGAATATGCCATATTTAGGTTTGTGCAATTAAAACACTTTATGTACTTTTCAGTTAGAAAACCAACTAAATCATAATAGTTTGGGCTAAACTCTTGTATAAGACATTAATGGTGCACTAATGTAATTCAAACACATTCAGTGATGTATAAAAAACAAATGCAGTGAAACACAGACTCAATGGTCGCTGAACTGAAAAGAAAGAGCCCCCATCAGGGAGGAAATGGATTCTGGGAGAGCGTAGGGGGAGCTCAGGAAGGGGTCCAGCAGTCTTGTGATATTAGGGTGGGGTTGCAAAACATATCTTAAAAAAAAGAAGAAGAAAGAAACAAAGCTATTCATACTTGATGGGCTTGTTTTGAATTCTTCAGCTTCTCAGAGGCATTGCATTCCACTGGTAGAAAATAAAGCGCAAGACAAATGGAGGAAGTGATGTAAGGAGTTCTCCTCTTTATCTGCCCTTCCCAGTCTTCACCTGCTGAACTAATTACATCCATCTCCCCCAGAGCCTGCTCTATTGTAGCTCCCTGCAGGAGGAAAGCATTTGTCTGAGCCGGCATGCATCTGTCACACACATTGCTAAGCACAAGTGTGTGTTCATTTATCAACCTCAAATATTTAAAGCACCATGTATAAAAAAAAAATCACAGATGAATTGCAGAATAAATCGGCATCAATAAACCAAGACCAATTTGCCAATGGATTGGGAAGACTTGCCTTGTACCTACCACTTACTGGCCCTAGTACTTAGATGTACACTTACTATTTCCTAATTAGGGAGGAAATGGATTCTGGGAGAGCGTAGGGGGAGCTCAGGAATGGGTCTAGTAGTCTTGTGATATTAAGGTGGAGTTGTACTTTATTAATAATTCTTAATAACTATAATAAAGTTACAATTTCTAAAATATTATGAATAATTCTATGCTAATACTGGGTAGGGTCTCCTTAACAAAAGTCTCTCCCTAAGTCTCTCAAAAGCTTCAGCTCTTTGTTGCATGGATCCCGCACAATGTTGAAAACAATATTCTGTAACAATTCTGGTAGATTATTCAGGAGCTATTTCATGCCGCAAACCTCCAATTCTACCACATCCCAAAGATCTTCCACTGGATTCACATCCGGTGACTGAGAAGGCCACTGAAGCACAGTGAACTTTCTTGAAACCATTGTTCATGAAAAGTTTCAAGAAACCATTTTTTGCTTTGTGACATGGTGCCTTATCGTGCTGGAAATATCCATTAGAAGATGGGTCAGTTGTGACCATGAAGGGATACACATGCCATGGTCAGGAACACTGCCCAATTAGGCTGTTGCTTTCAAGTGACGATTGATGACTATTAATGGTCTCAAAGTGTGTCAACCCCATTCCCCAAAACCATTACACCAACAACATCAGATGCTGTTCAGAAATCAAGCTTCAGCAGCCCAGGCTATGTTTTTCCAGTCTTAAATTGTCCAGTTTTGATGAGTCTGTTCTTGGCTGACAGAGTTGGAACCTGACCTGATCTTCTGCTGTTGTAGAGCATTCACCTCAGGGTTCAATGTGTTGTGCATTTTGAGATGCTCACAACAATTGTATAGAGTGGTTATTTGAGTTACCATAGCCTTTCTGTCCTCTCAAACCAGTTTGGCCAATCTACCGTTGACCTCTGCTTCGACTCTGCAATGGGATGCTTTAAGAGATTGATCGCCTGTAAAGCTAGGCTTAATGCGACTAACACATAAGGTAAGCTAACGCTTTCATCAGACTTATTAGTACAACCACATGCCTAATATTGTGTAGGTCCCCCTCATCCCAAAAATACTATAGGCTTGCTCAATTTGGGATTGGACGTACTTATTAGGAGATAATCTAAACTTGTAAAGTTGCTTTGAGACAATGCTCCATTGTAAAAAGCGCTATATAAATAGATCTGACTTGACTTGACTATCAAGGCATGGCTCATAAGATCTCTGAATTTGTCCTGTGGTATGTGGCACCAAGATGTTAGCAACAAGTCCTCCGAGTTGCAAGGTGAGGCCTCTATGTATTGGACTTGTTTGTCCAGTACATCCCACAGATGTTCACTCGGATTGAGATCTAGGGAATTTGTAGGCCAAGTCAACATCTTGAACTCTTTGTCATGTTCCTCAATCCATTGGTGAGCTCTTTTTTGGAGTGGGGCATGGTATATTATCCTGGTGAAAGAAGCCATTGGAAATATGAAAACTGACCTGCAATCCATGCGCTTTTCAATGCAGATCCAACCAGTCTCATCAGCACGCCACAGGCAAGGTCACAAATGGCTTAAGTTAATTACCTTAAAAATAAGGATAGTGACCATATTGGACCATAGAGGTGCAGGACTGTGCAAAAGTCTTAGGTCACGATTAGATTTGTTGTGTTAGCAATGGTATAATGGCTGTATATAGTAAATTGTTGATGATTTGACCCAAAAATTTTAAACTTGGATTCGTCACTCCATCATGCTCTTTTCCACTGATCTTCATTCCAATCTTTGTGAGCTTTAGCATATCTTAGCTTCTTCACCATTTTGCCCTACCGTGCTTTCTTGGCTGTTATCCTTCCAAAAAGACTATTCCTGACCAAGCTTCTTCAAAATGTAGAAAGGTCAACTGATAAAGCTGCCAGATGCTGCTCTTGCTCACATGTAAGGGGAGGTCACACTAAATACTCGCCACTGTTGCCAAGGCCTTTTTTTGATTTTTTTTATTTCTTCAGTTTTTTAATACTGCATACACATTTCCTCGAATATTAGCTTATATTCTAATAAAGAGACTGAGAAATAATTACATATGGTCATTATACTATTGCTAAAACAATGTTATATCTAATCTAATGGTGGCCTAACACTTCTGCACAGTACTATATAGGCGAACTGACATTGTATGAATGTACATTATGCCACACTTACCTGTCTTAAGTTTTGCTTACCTTTGGGTCACAGTATGATTTTCTGTACACAGAGTATTGGCTTTTATTTTGAACTACATCAAAGACTCTTGCATTCTGTTGAGACTGTTGGTACTTGTGGGTTCCCAAAAGTTTAACCCCATAACTGTACCTGTACATGTGAAGAGGGGAGCAAAGAACCTGCAGCTTTTTGAATCTCACCTATTGCTACTGATAAAGCAACGAATGCCAGTCTACAGCCACCATCATGGTCAAATCTGTTTTTGACTAAACCTTGGAGGATGTATCTGTAAGTAATATTTCTAACATTGTCTACACGAACCTGAAGCTGTATTTATTTAGTGTTTTGTTATAAGTTTAAAACTGTTCTGCTTCTTAGTGGACGTTCAGCATTAGATATGCTATCTGTATGAGTGCTCCAGTGCGTTTAGCTAGCTAGCTTTACCTCAGGTAACTATAGCTAAATACAAACAATGCTTCAGTCTGTTTGGGTTATACATGAATTACGGTAGATAATAATAAAAGTCAAGGATACGTTGTTTTAATAAAATGTTTACTAGCTGTTTAGCTAAGCAACTGCATAAACTGGGCTGTTTATGCTATGATGTGCATTGTTGTCATATTCCATTATTTCCTTTAAAATAATTTAATTACTGCATAACATTATTTTACGACATTGTATCAAATAAATACATGTTTTAGATACAACCATACACGTAGATAAACTATTAAAAAAGGTAATTTAAATAAAGTTCAGTCTATAAATTAAATAAAATAGATTGTCATTGTTTTATACTGGAAACTTTTAAAATATGACAGAGATAAGAGTAATTATGGAAATTATCTTGACAAGTTCTGCAGCACAATCAGCTTTGGACTTTTATTTACAGACAGTAACCTATCTTTTCTCACAGCATTATTTTTATTCTGCTACCTGATAAATGTTTTTTTCTTTAAAGCGACCTTGGGTATGAGAAAGGCGCTATATAAATTGAACTTTTATTTAGTATATTATTATTATTAGTAGTAGTAGTAGTAGTAAGCACCTTTTATTTTGGGTTTGAAAACAAATAGTTGGCAGAGTACCGGTTCTCACTGTTTTATGATGGTCTGACTTATGATATTTCGACTTTATGGATGGAATTCGATAATATACATAACTACACATTCAGCACAAACCATACTCTGAATTTTGAGTTTCGATCTTCCCACAGGCAAGTGATACACAGTACGATACTCTCCCATGCTAAATGAGGAACTCGGCAGTGCCCGATGTTGGGAGTTACATGGCAGGAGTGATGAGCGCTGGGAATTGTAGTGAGGAACAGCCGTGGTTGCGACAATAATCCTTTTTGTTTTTCACTTTCAATATGTTATTCAATAAATTACATGATATATTCAATTTTAATATAAAACAAGCTTTATGTTAATGATTTTTGCCCATCTGTAGCTTTTTAACCATGTTGAAGGTAGGCTGTGCTGTGATATATACAGTATATATTAAACTGTACGGGTTATAATTAATTCAACTTCTATATTTATTATATAGAAGACTCCAAACTAAATGACCTGTGTGGTGCAGTGACAAGATCGGTTGCCTATCTGCAAATACTGAAAAATGAATCTTCCTCTGTTTTTTTTCTCCCCATTTTAACATTTTATGGAAAGAGTAAATCCGCATCCCTCCCTAAGACGAGGCCAGTTGTTTGTCTGGTGACCGGTCAGGCTGGAGGCACCACTGAGACACAAGCAGTGGTCTCCATGGTGGTGAGGTAGTATATTAGACTGAAAATGAACCTTCATATTTCTTTAAGTATAAGTACAATCCTGTACTTATAAAATGGTAACTTTCTATTGCTTTTATGAGGCAGGATTTAGGAGCCATACGTGTATTTGAGCCTCTTTGTACCTTCAACCATCCTGTGCTGCCACCTACTGGCACAAGCCTCCATTACATTTTACAGGTCTTCGAATAGGAACGTAAGTGAAAGGTCCTTCCCTCGTGTGGCTAAGATGGTAGCGCGCCGCTGGGGGAAACCGAAGTGCGTCTGAAATCGCACCCTCTTTTGATATATTTAGGGTGTCGGACATTTTGTAGGGTTGTCCGAATTCTAAGTGGACAAATCGATACCCTATATAGTAGACTACTTTGTTAAATATAATGCACAACAATGCATAACGGTTTCCTTTGGCTTCACTCGGCAAAGATGACGGATAAATCCGAAACCACCCGAGTGAGGAATTTCGTGTGCAAATATATGTACAAAACATTATTTAAAGGCTATTAAACGACAAACCGTTGATAATAATGTGTTTACTGGTGAAAATAGTGCATTTAATATTTATGTATTCATCATGGTTTTAGTTCGTTGGACAAATGAGTTAACAAGTAGCAATGTGAGCTAACTTAAAACATCGCTAAACTGCTAATACAGTTCCAAAGTCTTGTGGCAGCACTGGTGGGCTTGTTGATTGTTTTATGTGACGAAAGATCAAGATAATTTGTTATTCAAGTTAATTTGTTTTGACCCCACTTATCCCACACACACACACACACACACACACACACACACACACACACACACACACAGAGTGATCAGCCATACCCTTAAAACCACAGTGAAATTAATAACACGTGTGACTCTAATAATGACTGTCTGATTCTCTGGGTAATCTTCTGCTGGGAAACCTTGGGTCCTGCCATTCATGTGGATGTTACTTTGACACACCTAGCTAAACACTGTTCCAGACCAACTGCACCCCTTCATACCAACAGTATTCCCTAATGAGAGTGGCCTCCTTCAGCAGGATAATGCACCCTGCCACACTGCAAAAACAAAACTGTTCAGGAATGGTTTGAGGAACATGACAAAGAGTTTACAGTGTTGACCTGGCCTCCAATTCCCCACATCTCAATCAGTGTTTGTTGAGAGGCCTTACTTCACAACTTACAGGATATAAAGGATCTGCTGCTAACATCTTGGTGCCAGATGCCACAGGGCACCCGCAGAGGATCTTATGGAGTCTGTGCCTCCATGGGTCAGAGCCTCGGACCTACACAGTATTAGGCAGGGGATTTTAATGTAATGGCTGATCGCTGTATATACACAGTGGGGGCTAAAGGTCTCAGAGGACTAGTGCAAATGCCCTGAGAGGTTTGCAACTTGAAGACCTACTTGAAGACCAAAGAAGATCAAGAAATCTTTTCTTTTCTTCAAATATTCAATTTTTGACTCATTGTTATGCTGATTATAGGATTTGTAATAAAAAACATTGGATTAAATGTGAGAAAGTTTCCAAATAGAAGCATTTTTCACTAGACACTTCAGACTTTTGGCCCACACTGTATCAAGACGATAGTATATATTGTAACACCTGCACAAACCACTTGGGTGATTAATCACATTTACGGTGTAAGATTGTACAAAACTGTTTTTATAAAACCATTCGTTTATTGCTCATTAATAAGTTTAATTTTACAGAACATAACCACCTACGTTTAAAAAGAAAGTTTCAGTGTTAAGACACGGCAGTGTATTTCACAATGGCCTTTAATTTTCATTTGCACATAAAAAGTCGATGCATTTTACAATGTTCCTGGATTGAAAATTGAAGTAGGTCTAAGCTCTATTATTACTGATCAACTGAGAGCAGCTGAATGAGATTAACACTGAAGATACGAGGCTGCAACACCTTTTGGCAGTTTGGTGTTTATGGGAAAGGGAAAAAAGAGGCAGGAAATCCAAAGCACAAGGCAGTGAACACTCTCACACACTCACACAGTCGCTCAAGGATGCACACACATGGCTCAGAACTGCAATACTCTTTCTTTATAGATGGAGATAAACCACAATGATATCAGTCATTCAGAGCTGATTCAAACAGCAGCCCAAAATCCGTCAGAAATGAGGTACAGATTTGTCCTTAACATCGAACTGAAATGATTGCAAAACGATGGCAATCACTGTGGGGACAAAAAAGACGTTTTTATCAAATAAAAACGCTAAAAATAACTTAGGGGCGTGAAGCAAGTGGCCATGCACAGGTGGCAAAAGTAAAAGATTTGAATAGGTCAATAGAAAAAAAATAAAATAACAAAAAGAAACCACAGGCACGAACACAACTGAAGGAGCAAGTTCGTCCCTCGGAGAGGGAAGGCTAGAACTTGCTGGACCCCTAAGACTGGCACAGACAAAGAGACGGGGCAAGCATGCATGCGCAGAAACACAGCACCAGCTGGAGAACATCATCAACATCAACGAGTGAACGCACCACTATAGCTACACCACACACGGCTATGGCCACGCCCACTAAGCTGAGAGAGAGAGAAAGGGTGACGGAATGATGAAGAGGATGATGGAGAGAGAGATAATGGAGAGACACATGGGTAGATGAAGGGGCAAATCGAAGATGCAATAAATAAATAATCTCCTGTTATGTACAAATGATCATTTCCTCTTGGTAAAGGTTAACGGGACTGTGGTAGCCTAGCGGATAAGGTACTGAACTGTGGACCAGAAGGTCCAGGGTTCACATCCCACCTCTGCCAAGCTGCCACTGTTGGGTCCTTGAGCAAGGCCCTTAACCCACAACTGCTTGGATTGTAACGACAGGAACCAGGTTGAGTCGATACTAGTCAATCACGCCGGGTCAATTTAGAGTGATGAATGAACCTAACGCATGTCTTTGGGATATGGGAGGAATCCGGAGCACCCGGAGTAAACCCATGCGGACAAGGGGAGGACGTGCAAACTACACACAGGCAGAGACTGAGTTTGGGATCGAACCAGGGATCTCTGGAGCTGTGAAGCAACCGTGCCAGCTGCATGCACAGCCGTGGCGCCCCAACCACTGCATGGGTCAAGTCTGTTAGTTCAGAACACTAGTTGATGGAAGAGTCCAAACCTTGGGGCTGTATTTGCTGTCCTTGCCATAAAATGTTACTTTCTGTTTTATTTTTATCCAGTTTTTTTGGTTTTTCACGGTTTTGGTCAGCCGTGTGTTCAAGCTTTTTTTCCCCGACCTCTGTTTGTTTGCTCTCTGACCCAGCCTGACATGAACCTGCCTTTCTCTTTATTTCAGCTGAAAATGCAGGCACGATTGACAACCTCTAAAAGGTTTAAATGTGCAGAAATGAGGTCGTTCTTTGAGTACGTTTGATTTAAAAAACATTTGACCAGGAATACCCAAGATGTTAGGATGAAACTTAAAATCTGAAGAGGGAAATGGGGACTAAAGGGAGAGGTGATTGTGGAGCTGACACAGAGGAATATGTGGGCGAACACTAAAGAGCAAGGATAAAAAGAAACGGAGAGGAAGCGTGGCATGGGTACACATTACAAGAGTGAGTGAGGTGGCACTGCTTTCATCACAGTGAGGACAGAGTGACAGATTTACACCCCTCAAGCTGCTGCCTCGACCACTAACACTCACAGGTTATCACAAAACACCATAGGGTATAATGAAAAAAAAAAAAAACCCACCCCACCAAACTGGTAAAGCGTTCATAAAGTGGAGTGATCAGCGAAGATCTTCTGCAGACCAGGCAGTAATAGGACATTCGATACTGTAGGGTTACTATGAGAGTGAGAAGAACTTCATGGTCCTGCTTATGCGTCTCAGCACTAGGGTTTGGACCTAAAGGCTCTGGTCTGACAGCAAGCAGCTACTACAAAAGGCTAAAGAGTCTAGGCCCTAGGACACGAGAAGCAAGCTCTGCAAATCATCAGCACACAAATTCTATTAAAAAAAGATCTCCGACGAGATTCCGAGTGTGTTTCTGCCTGTGGCCGAAGCGGAGGAGATTCAGTTTGTGTTAAGAATGGTACGGCCTTTGTCAGACGGCCTCACACAGCACCTCTCTGACTACTTATTAAAGAGGAAGTTTCACACATGGACACTTGCCCTGCCACTCCTGTGCCAGCCAAACGCTTTTAGGGATCTGCGAAGAAAAGAACAAACACAAAAAAAGAAAGAAGGACAAAAACAAAAACAAAACAAAAGTCAAACAAGATGTTAGAGATATGGCATGAGAATACCGTATTTTCTGGATTACAAGACACTCTTTTTGCCCAATTGCAGGTGCTGGGACTAACACCAAACCAAGATATGTGTGTAGTTTTCCAACAAAAGACATTAAAAGCAAGCAATGTGAGACTGAGCTCTTAAATTATTCCTACTCCTTTTAAAAATCAAGCATGACATGGTAAATTGAAATCACCAAACAAATCAAATCAAGACACACTATCTCAGCACGGCTGAGTCTTATGCAAAAGTGTGGACACGAAGTGAGAAAAAAATCAACATAACCAAAAAGACATGGGGTGCTCAAACTGCTCGTATACTGTACACTCCTAGGCAAAAATAAAGGGCCAAACTCAAAATTGCAAGAGCAGTGTTGGTCCACTACATGATAATGGCTTCAAACAGTCGATGAGGAGTTGAAAAATGTTTCCCAGGTAGTTTTTGTTTAATGTGAGACCAAATATACTTTATAGGATTCAAATCTGGAGTCTGACCGGGCCAAAACATAAGGCTGATGGCAGATTATAAACTAATGACTAATCTGTTAAGAAAAAAAATGTAAGACAATTTGGAAGATTTTGAACACAGCCATGTTAGATTGATTTTTAAATCAACTATTCAAATTTCATACTTTTATCTGTGCGTATATGTGAATTTAGCAGACGCCCTTATCCAGAGTGACTTACAATTGGTACAGTCTTACAATCCAAGCCATTGTGGGTTAAGGGTCTTGCTCAAGGACCCAACAGTGGCAGCTTGGCGGAGGTGGGATTTGAACCCTGGACCTTCTGGTACCACAGCTTTGAGATTTTTCCCCCAACAGTTCACTGCAGTGATGAGGAAATGGCGATGCAGGTCTCACAAGTGTATCTTCTAAGTTCTTGCTACTTTTCCGACCAATGATTTGATCTTAGGACCATTAAAAGCTTCATATTTTGCAATTTTTGGTTTGGCCCATGTTTGTCCCCTAGGATTGTATACAGGTGAAGATTATGTGGCAGACATCTGTCACTATTCTGTTCTGTAACTCACCGATAATAAATTGATAAATAATAATAAAAAATGATAATAAATTGAATGCATTTCCCTGTACTGAGAAAAGAACAGAAAACTCAACAATATCGGAAGTCTACAATGACAATCACTCATTCGCAACTGTGATCCTTTGGTGGATAGTTCTGTTCAAAATCACACTTGAAAACATTCCTGTAGGTTTGATCTGATCAGTGATAAACTGAGCCTTTTCTGGAGCCTATATGGGAATTTGGTATGTGAATGCTGGACCAGTCCATCACTCAGGGTCGCTGTTGGAGCTCTGCAGCATGATTTAAGAACATTCCAAACAGCGTCTTGTGATGTTACTCATTTCATTGGTTATTTCATTAGTCATTTAGCAGACCTCTATCTAGAGAACTGATACAATCTTACAGTTAAGCTTGGCAGGGATGTGAACCCTGGTCCTTCTGGTCCACAGTCCAGTACTTTAATTACTAAGCCACCACAGTCCCCCACAAATGCTAGATAGCTTTTAGGTGACTGTACTCCTTTTCTTTGGTCTTCAAGTAGTTATTGAAAAGCTTTGAGTTGTGTGTTGGGTCATTATCCTGCTGCGGTGTGAATCCTTCACAACAAAGATCCAAAAAGCATTTTCACTACTGTTCTGAGGCTTTTAGCCCCCACTGTATATTTGATTAGATTGATGTTTGAGTAGGTCTTTAAGAATTGTGTAATGAAAAAACGCTTTTGTTTACAGATTCGCTCTAATGTCATTCAGCAGTCAAGGTTTGAATCCTATTTCCAGTTGATTGGATAAATGATCCAATTAGTGAATCATTCAGCCATGGCTGAAATCGGCTCTGTTCTTATTCAGTGGGTCTGGGTTTGAATCAATGATTTGTTCAGTTATAGCCAATTAAGCCACTCTCAGTGGTTAAAATGTTGATTTATTCTATCATGAACAAGATTCACACCATTCCTGTTCAGCAGGGCAGTGTTTATATTAATGATTCATTAGTTCACAAAGGTGGCACAGTGGCTTGGTGGGTAGCACCGCCGCCTCACAGTAAGAAGGTCTTGGGTTCAATCCCAGGGTGGAGTGGCCTGGATCCTTTCTGTGTGGAGCATGTATGTGGGTTTACTCCGGGTACTCCGATTTCCTCCCACAGTCCACAGACCTGCATTAGGTTAATTAATTACGCTAAATTGTCATTGACAGACTGTGTGTGGATATATATATATATATATATATATATGACTAGTCTTGATGTAAGCTTGTGTGCGTCGCTGAAATGGCTACTGATTCTGATAGTGACCAAATAAACATCAAACATTAGATCATGAAAAATATTTGTTATTTCGCACTTTGCCAAACATTGTTTGTATTACTCAATCATGACCCAGATTCAGTGCACGGTCATTCTGAAGATCAAAGTCTAAAGAGGTAGATCACTCAGCCATGACTAAAGTTCACTCCAACATTGTTCAGAGGATCAGTGTTTGAATCAATGAATCATTTGGTCACCAGCACTGTGGTAGCCTAGCGGTTAAAGTACTGGACTCCGGAAGGTCCAGGGTTCAAATCCCACCTCTGCCAAGCTGCCACTGTTGTATCCTTGAGCAAGGCTCTTAACTCACATTTGCTTGAATTGTAAGACTGTATTAATTATAAGTTGCTCTGGACAAGGGCATCTGCTAAATGACATAAATGTAAATGCATTACAGATTGTTTCCATTATTGTTCAGAGGATCCGTGTGTGAATCATTGAATCGTTTGTTCATGACAGATTGTTTTCATTATTGTTCAGAGGATCAGTGTGTGAATCACTGAATCATCTGGTCATAACTTAGATTGTTTCCATTATTGTTCAGAGGATCGGTGTTTGAATCATTGAATCATCTGATCATAACTTAGATTGTTTCCATTATTGTTCAGAGGATCGGTGTTTGAATCATTGAATCATCTGATCATAATTTAGATTGTTTCCATTATTGTTCAGAGTATCGGTGTTTGAATCATTGAATCATCTGATCAAAACTTAGATATTTTCCATTATTGTTCAGAGGATCGGTGATTGAATCATTGAATCGTTTGGTCATGACTGATTGTTTCCATTATTGTTCAGAGTATCGGTGTTTGAATCATTGAATCATCTGATCAAAACTTAGATATTTTCCATTATTGTTCAGAGGATCGGTGATTGAATCATTGAATCGTTAGGTCATGACCGATTGTTTCCATTATTGTTCAGAGGATCAGTGTTTGACTCATTGAATCGTTTGTTCATGACAGATTGTTTTCATTATTTATCAAAGGATCAGCGTTTGAATCTTTGAATCGTTTGGTCATTACAGATTGCTTCCATTGTTGTTCAGAGGGTCAGTGTTTGACTCATTGAATCGTTTGTTCATGACCAAGTTTATCCATTAACAAATTGCTTTGTCACGGCCAAGGACAGTGCCATTCTCATCCAAAGAATCAGTTGAGTCACTGACTCCTTCAGATTCACTCCTGTGGATCTGTGGAGGCTGTGTTTCTTGTGGTAAATAATTCCTTTTAACACATTTTTAGCAATGATTAAGCTGTTTTAAAATGTGTCTTAAATGGTGGAATGATGAGGCTGCATATTTGGAAAAAGGCTGCAACAAATCCGTTAATAAAAATGAGCTTTCCATTACACACATTTTTCTGTTCTTTTCTCGTTACACTAATACGCCAAAAATGTCTTGCCATCGGCCATATGCCTCTGAACTTTGTTCCTTTGAGCAGCTTGAATTTGGGGTGACTCATAGTCCAGAAAATGATTCAGTCCTCTGACAATCCTTCATAATCACCATTTTCCTAGATTCATTCTCACACACAAGTCCTAAAAATAGCAGTGAATTCATACATCCGTCTCAGAATGTCAGCTCCCAAGGAGGCGCGAACCAAATACAGAGCAAACGAAAGCATCGGTGTAAAGACTTCCAGTCTAGAAAGCAGAATTTACAGCTGCTGTTGCTTCAAAGCAATGGACAAGCTTCATAAATACAGCGAGAGACTGTGCATTGAGTGTACTGAAGCAGCAGCAATCACATCACTATTACTAGCATTATGAGCATAAATCACAAAATGTGCTTTCTTCTTCGCTTAATCCGTGAACATCTCCACTTCTTTAAGCTTTGCCATGCCAGTTGACCCGCAGACCTGCATGCAGATGCCGATTGTGGAAGACACTTAAGTACTTAAGCCGGTTTGCTGCTGATGTCTGCGACCATGGATCATAGAGAAACGTAGAGCTTTTTAAATCTAAAATCGTTAAGAGCATGCAAGAATTATTTTACAGTTTTTAGTTCATGAATATGGATACTCGTTAGTTAGAAGGTAAGAAATAGGAGGAAATAAGTACCTGAGTAAACTTTAGACTATTCCGTTGTTCTTCCATGCTTGCTCTTACATATTTACACGTGTATATTTTCAGAATTGAAACATTTAAGTAGAGAAAGTGTGATTTAAAAAAACCAGAATGCAAAAACAAAGTAAACTTTTACGATATACATTTTAAAATTTGCTATTCGGCCCTCGTTAGAAGGCCTTTGTTTGGGAACCTATCTTAATATTGCTCACCAGATATCACACTCTTAAATATTACTTGTGGCTCAGCCATGGACCAGCGTACAAACATACATGGACATTTCTTACAAAACAACCACGACACTCAAAGCTAGAATATGAAATGGAGGTTAAGCAGCGATTCTACTAGCAAATGAACGTGCCGCAATGGCGGCTCTATTGCCTGGTTCGTCCTTACGGACGCAAGAAGTCTTCCTCTTATTGACGCTGAGGGAGAAAGGTCCAAAACAAAGAAGCCTATAAATACAGACACAGAAGTCTGATGCGCTACGGGTACCTCGCGTAGGTAAAAACATCAAGTCCAGCATGAAGGTGGTGTTTTAGATAACTCATATATGTGTGTGTGTGTGGTGTGTGTTTATGCAGCTCAGAGTCCTTCCAACCTCCCTCCTACTAGAGTGAAGCATTTCTGTCTTTTTCGTTCACGCCCTGCCTACACAGGGCCGCCTTCTTTAGAGGGAGGTGCGCGCTATAGCGATAAGCTCTGTGGGTTAAATATAAGTCATGGCACCTTTGGCATTGGCGTCGAAGCAGAGCTTGATGTAAGACGTGGGCACGTATCCCTCCTCGTCCTCGTTTCTGCGCACCCGAGTCCAGCCGTCGCCTTTATCCTCCTCGATTACGTACAGCATCTCGCCCTCCGCCATCGGGATGGTGCCCTCGTTCTGGCCTGAAGTGTGGCGAGAGGAGAAAAAACATGAAACTCTTTAATTAATGAACTGTAAGTCAAAGTCACATTGATTTCCAAAGCCCTTTTTACAAGGGAGCACTGTCTCAAAGCAGCTTCACAATCTTGTATTATCGTGGCCCAAAGCCCAAACCGAGGGCGAGAGTGGCAAGGAAAATCTCCCTAAACGTTGTAAACTACAGCATTAAGGCCATTGCACACACTTTTCACACTTTTTATAGATGAAAAATGCACGTCAAGTTTTGAAAAAGAACACATGCATATCAGTGCTGTCCTTCACAAGTCTGAAACTGACAGACTGTGACGCTCTGACCAATCAGAGCTCGGTTGTCAGGCAGAACAGCTCATTAAGAGCTTATAGGACAAGCAACAAGATGACTATAAAAACATGGATATTAAAGAAAAGATCTGTCTCTCCGTGACATATTAAGAGAAGGGAAATTAAAGAAAGCAAAAGCAGACGGGGAGTGTGAAGGTCCCACTATGTTAAAAAACGTATCCATTTTTTTATTGTGTAGAAATCGGACTCGGTGTGAAAAGGCCTTTAGAGGGATTTGATCATTCCTTTCCAAGCAAGCTACTCTGGTCAAATATATGAAATCTAGAGTACAGTTATGTACCATTTAACGTCTGCATTGTGCTCTATGAAACAGGACGCTGACCGGACATTACCATAGTCAATGTCCCATATACAGTGGTGCTTGAAAGTTTGTGAACCCTTTAGAATTTTCTAGATTACAGCATAAATATGACCTAAAACATCATCAGATTTTCACACAAGTCCTAAAAGTAGATAAAGAGAACCCAGTTAAACAAATGAGACAAAAGTATTATACTTCGTTATTTATTTATTGAGGAAAATGATCCAATATTACATATTAGTGAGTGGCAAAAGTATGTGAACCCCTAGAATTAGCAGTTAATTTGAAGGTGGAATTAGTGTCAGTTGTTTTCAATCAATGGGATGACAATCAGGTGTGAGTGGGCACCCTGTTTTATTTAAAGAACAGGGATCTATCAAAGTCTGCTCTTCACAACACGTTTGTGGAAGTGTATCATGGCACAAACAAAGGGGATTTCTGAGGATCTCAGAAAAAGAGTTGTTGATGCTCATCAGGCTGGAAAAGGTTACAAAACCATCTCTAAAGAGTTTGGACTCCACCAATCCACAGTCAGACAGGTTGTGTTCAAATGGAGGAAATCCAAGACCATTGTTACCCTCCCCAGGACTGGTCGACCAACAAAGATCACTCCAAGAGCAAGACTGACTGACTCTCTCCCATTGGCTAATGTTAATGTTCATGAGTCCACCATCAGAAGAACACTGAACAACAATGGTGTGCATGGCAGGGTTGCAAGGAGAAAGCCACTGCTCTCCAAAACCAACATTGCTGCTTGTCTGCAGTTTGCAAAAGATCACGTGGACAAGCCAGAAGGCTATTGGAAGAATTTTTTGTGGATGGATGAGAGCAAAATAGAACTTTTTGGTTTAATAGAAAAGCGTTCTGTTTGGAGAAAGGAAAAACACTGCATTCCAGCATAAGAACCTTATCCCATCTGTGGTGGTGGTACTATCATGGTTGGGGCCTGTTTTGCTGCATCTGGACCAGGACGGCTTGCCATCATTGATGGAACAATGAATTCCTGAAGGATATCAGAGAATTCTAAAAGAAGGAAAATGTCAGGACATCTGTCGCATGAACTGAATCTCAAGAGAAGGTGGGTTCATGCAGCAGCAAGACAACCGACCCTAAGCACACAAGCCGTTCTACCAAAGAATGGTTACAGAAGAATAAAGTTCAATGTTTTGGAATGGCCAAGTCAAAAAAGTCCTGACCTTAAGTCCAGAAAAAATGGGAAATGTTGTGGAAGGGACCTGAAGCGAGCAGCTAATGTGAGGAAACCCACCAACATCCCAGAGCTGAAGCTGTTCTGTACGGAGGAATGGGCTAAAATTCCTCCAAGCCGGTGTGCAGGACTGATCAACAGCTACAGGAAACGTTTAGCTGCAGTTATTGCTGCACAGGGGGGTCACACCAGATACTGAAAGCAAAGGTTCACATACTTTTGCCACATGTAATATTGGATCATTTTCCTCAATAAATAAATGACCAAGTATAATATTTGTGTCTCATTTGTTTAAATGGGTTCTCTTTATCTACTTTTGGGACTTGTGTGAAAATCTGATGATGTTTTAGGTCATATTTTGGCAGAAATATAGAAAATTCTAAAGGGTTCACAAACTTTCAAGCACCACTATAGGATTGCTAAGTACAGTTTATAATATGATGTTCGGACAGCATCCAGATCATATCATGGACGTTAATCTCTGCACAGCTGTACTGATATTTAGTCGGCGTTGGTGATGGAAATGTGTGGTCGAGTAACGAGAGCATATCTGCGACTACCTTCGAACGGGTACAGCGCCTTGCACGTTCCTATGGTGGGTAAAGGCTCTTCATCATCGAACTCATCGTCAAACTCAGTGCTGCGGGACTTGAACTGCACCGTCTCCGTGCTGGGGTCCTCCGTGTAGCTGCCGTCCGGACTGTGCACAGAAGACATGTAATACATACAACAGTCTAGATGAATACAAAGTTAATGAAGACGAGGTTACAGATAACTACAGGGAATAGGACCATGGTGTGAGGTGTGTGTGTGCTTCAGGGGTACCTCTCTCTGTTCTGGGCACAGCTGTTGGCTACAGGGGCGTTTCCCTGTGACTCAAAAGGGGCGCTCTGTCTCCGCTGGTTGCTGCCTTTCTCCAGCAGCTTTCTCTCCACGTCTGTTAGCCAGGTCTGAAGGGAACAAGACAGTGTGAATGGTGTTCTGTTTAAGCAGCAACATTCATACTGATATATATTTTTAACCCCACAGATTATAACTTTATAGGCGCTTTCACACCCGAGGAATTTTTTCATAGTTCACCTCTGCCATGGAATGAGAAACTGTCTTTTATGTGACAGTGCAACACATTTCCTGTTGTATTTACGATGTGAGCAGATATTTCAGAAGAGAGCATGGAACTGAGAAGTGTCCACGAGGCTGCGTACTTAACCCTTGTTCTATGTTGCAAAGATGCAGTATTGCCACGCCCCCAACCCCAAAATCTCCATCTGCGGTGTGCCAACTTCATGGCACAAACAGAATCTAATTCTCGAGTGGAAACAAGTCCGCAGCTGTGTACGTAATTCCCCCGAGTGCATTGCTCGGAACATAACACCAGCTAAACGTTGCTCAGCATTCAGTCTGCTCACGCTGAGGCCGCATGTGTTGAATAAAACTTTGTGTTTAGTAAAGCTTCTGCACCAGAGGCTGCGCTGTTTCCATATGGTCCCAACCTTTTCTGATCTGGGGTTGTAAAAGCAACCAATCTACAACGAAAGACTTTATCTGGGAGTTTTTTATGTCATTTACATTCATTAACGTTAGGCAGGATAGTCTCACCTCATATTTGTGAGCTTCCAGCTGCAGTTTCTCTATACTCTGCCTCACCTCCTCTAATCGTGGATCCACACTGTTGGGGTCGCCCATGTGAGGGTTCTTAATGTACACTTCTTTCATTTTATTCAGCGCATCCCTGTGGTCAACGACAAAGGAATGTGAGGTGGTGTACAACAAGCTTTTGAAACATTTGACTGTGTGCGTTTGTGTGCACGCTTCTGTCTTTGTAAGGGTCGATTGTTTTCATGATATCAATACCTGTAACGTGAGGACTGTAATACACAGTTAAAGTAACACAAATACAGATATGCATCACTTAATGCTCATGGTACGTGCTGTGAAAATCACACTGGACATTGTCCAAACACCATATTATACAACGTACCTACTACAGTGGGGCAAAAAAGTATTTAGTCAGCCACTGTTGCAAGTTCTCCTACTTAGAAAGATGAGAGAGGTCTGTAATTGTCATCATAGCTACACTTCAACTATGAGAGACAAAATGAGAAAAATCCAGGAAATCACATTGTAGGATTTTTAAAGAATTTAATTGTAAATCTTGGTGGAAAATAAGTATTGGGTCAATAAATTTGGGTTCAACTCAATACTTTGTAACATAACCTTTGTTGGCAATGGACAGAGGTCAATGTTTCCTGTAAGTCTTCACCAGGTTGGCACACACTGTAGCTGGTATTTTTGGCCCATTCCTCCATGCAGATCTCCTCTAGAGCAGTGATGTTTTGGGGGGCCGGGGCAACGGACTTTCAACTGCCTCCATTAAATTCTCTATGGGGTTGAGGTCCTGGAGACTGGCTAGGCCACTCCTGGACCTTGAAATGCTTTTACGGAGCCACTCCTTCGTTTCCCAAACGTGTGTTTGGGATCATTGTCATGCTAGAAGACCCAGCCACGTTCCATCTTCAATGCTCTCACTGATGGAACAGGTTTTGGCTTAAAATCTCACGATACATGGCCCCGTTCATTCTTCCCTTAACACGGATCCGTCGTCCTGTCCCTCTGCAGAAAAACAGCCCCCCCAAGCATGTTTCCACCCCATGCTTCACAGTAGGTATGGTGTTCTTGGGATGCAACTCAGCATTCTTTCTTCCTCCATTTGAGTTTATACCAAAAAAGTTCTAGTTTGGTTTTCATCTGACCACATGATATTCTCCCAATCCTCTTCTGGATCATCCATATGTTCTCTGGCAAACTTCAGACGGGCCTGGACATGTACTGGCTTAAGCAGGGGGGCACGCCTGGCACTACAGGATCTGAGTCCCTCTCGGCCTATTACAGATTCACTCTTCCCAGCCTGATGCAGGTCTACAATTTTCTTCCTGGTGTCCTTCGACAGCTCTTTGGTCTTGGCCATGGTTGAGTTTGGAGTCTGACTGTTTCAGGCTGTGATCAGGTGTCTTTTATACAGATAACCAGGTCAAACAGGTGCCATTAATACAGGTAACGAGTGGAGGACAGAAGAGCTTCTTAAAGTTACAGGTCTGTGAGAGCTAGACATTTTGCTTGTTTGTGGGTGACCAAATACTTATTTTCCACCATGATTTACAATTAAATTCTTTAAAAATCCAACAATATGGTTTCCTGGATTTTTCTCATTTTGTCTCTCATAATTGAAGTGTAGCTATGATGAAAATTACAGACCTCTCTCATCTTTCTAAGTAGGAGAACTTGCACAATCAGTGGCTGACTAAATACTTTTTTGCCCCACTGTATATGGGAGACTGTAGTGACTAAATATATTGTCTAAATAGCCAAGATACTGTCGTGTTTGCCATACACTGATTTATTTAATGTCAACACTGACCATCACATACTCATTTTCTATTTTGTTACTATTTAAAATGGGTAAAATCTTATCTTGCTGTAGAGCTGCGTGCAGTGCATTGATTTGCTCAGCCCATTTACCCCACACACTCACTCTCTGTCTCTTTCTCTCATACAGACACATTTATGGAATTAGAAACTGTCTTTTATGTGACAGTTCGCAATGCCCTCAGAGATGATCTCTGCCATTTTTATTGTTTTTCTTTATTATTACATCTACAGTACTGTACTCTTAGTGCAAATAAGTCTCCATGGGCCCTAAAAGTTTAGTTTATAAGAGCCAAAATGAAAACAGAAATTGAATGCTCCAGAACACAGGCTACAGTTAGCTTAGCAGCTATGCTAGCAACCAGAGTTCGTCAATAGAGTAAGTGTTTTGCTTTAACTTTTCACTTTCAATCCATTACTCACTAAATTTCATGAGATTTTTCAACACTTTGGTATAAAATAAGCTTTGTGTTAGTGATTTTGGCCAACTGTAGCTTAATATAAGTGTTTTAAACATTAACTTACTTATCATTATTTATCATAGTATCCTTTCCATTTCTCTGCTATGATACAGGTTAGACCGCTCTACAAAATACTTGTTATATTCCTCAGTTCATAGTGCATATAGAACGTATCCCCATCATAAATCAGGGAGCACCTGTACAATACAACTCCATTAATGCATATAATGTCTTATACAGGGTGGATTTTCTGGGGATCTGGAACACATTCACTGAATTGACATTATTCCTTATGGGAAACATTTGCTAGAAGCATTGTATATGGTTTAATAGGTTAATAACTTTTAGAATAAGGATAATAACCTTATTGGACCATGGATGTATATGTGAACGGGATGTTGTTTGAACAGACATTAAGTGGCGCATACCTGTATAGTAATACAAGTGTGTGTGTGTGTGTGTGTGTGTGTGTGTGTGTATATGTGTGTGTGTGTGTGTGTTTGTTTCTATCCTTGTTAGGACCAAATTTTTGCATAACAGCAATACCAGAAAATGTAGGACTGTGAGAACATCAATAAAACACTGTTAAAGTGTTATATTGTATAATAGTTTGAGTGTGTGTGTTTGTGTTTGTGTACAAACCTCTGATCCATCTCTTTCTGGATGTCCTTGCTGATATCATTAAGCTTGGACTGCAGTTTTTTCCTCCTCTGTTCTGGTGGTAAATGACTATAGTCTTCCTGGCCTGTTCCCTAAAACACATACACACACACAGGGGGAAAGTCAAACGGTCATCTAGATTCAACTAAGGATATCTAAAGAGATCCCATTTAAACGCCAAATTCCAACAAAGTCTACGAGTAAATATATATTCCATATCCAACATTAAGCAAGCAACTGTATTGTAAATTCATGTATGAGCTAATAGTGAGATTAGACACTTACCAGCTTCAGTGAGAGCTACACAAACAAAACAACAGAAAAAAATCTCAAATCAATTCTGCCTCTCGGGCCAAATCTGCTGCAGCTTCTACAGGTTTACATGAACCATTTATAAAAGAGATGAATACAGGTATGCGCTGTTAAATGTCCGCATTACATTCTGTGAAACGGGACACTGACCGAAATGGACGTTGACCAGACATTACCATAGTCACGCAGTCTTTTAATGCTACTGTAATGTACTGTTACGACCCTGTGCAGGGGAAAGCTCTAACACTTAAGAGGGTGGTATCATGGAAATGATACTTTTGTTTGATGAAAGCCAAAAATGCCTGGATAGACAGTATTACTAACAACACGGACGATCAGCCAGATGAAACAGAGACTCGGCGACCAGTTACATAATTATAGGTTAGCGAGAATATAGAGGTAGTGGAGGAACAAACGAAGGAGTACTACTTACAATAGGATGGGCACATACACTCAGGAACGCCATTACAGTGGACTGTGGTAGCCTAGCGGTTAAGGTACTGGACTCTGGACCAGAAGGTCCAGGGTTCAAATCCCACCTCTGCCAAGCTGCCACTGTTGGGTCCTTGAGCAAGACCCTTAACCCACAATTGCTTGGATTGTAGCTCTGTACCAATTGTAAGTCGCTCTGGATAAGGGCGTCTGCTAAATGCTGTAACTGTAATTTACAGGTTGTTACAGGTTGTTTTGCCCCTGCTTGTGGATTTGCAGCGTTGAGTTAAAAGGACAGAATTTTATTTCCTATGATTATTATAAATTTTAAGACGTTTTAAAGCGAACGGACTTTGATCGGATGGACGTTAAACAACGCGTACCCGTAGTGTTTTAGTCATCAGTGGATTGGACTGTCTGGACACCCCTTGTCGAATTGCATGTTTCGTAGCTTTTCTAAATGAAAAGAACGCAATACTTACAGCTGAACATATACAAATTTGGCACCTTTCAAGAAATATAGTATGTAAAAAGTTTGTGGACACCCATAATTTACATTAAAAACATCGGTATTAGCCTTCTGGGGAAGACTTCCCACTAGAACATGACTGTGAGGTTCGAACATAAACCCTGGCTCACTATATTGGTATACCAGTTCAACTCATAGGAGTCTTATAGTGTTAAGGTCAGGACTCCAGCCAAGTTCTCCATCAAAGTGAGAAAACTATTTGTTTATGGGCTTTATTTTAGAAGGGCAGGGCAGAAAGTTGGTGAACTGATTTGTTGGAGGAAAAAGAATATGAGCCTCATCTTAAGAGGCACTGAGGTGTTCAGTACAACCCATTCTATGCCAGTAGCTCCTGTGGCTCCGAAGATAAAGCCAGCTGCTGGAAATAGCAAATAGCAACATGGATTGTTGCCCTGTGAATTCTGGGATAGGCTCTGCACACTTACCAGGGTAATCGAGGTAAAATGGAATGCTTTTCTTTTGCTTTGTGGAGAGTTAATATTATGAACAGTTAGCAGCGAGTGTGGCGACAATGACAGAGTTCACTATTTAAAACTGGTGTCCACATACATTTGGTCAACGACACGTTTAGGTTCTTTTACTGTAGAAAATCAACGAAACATGTTATTGGACTGGGCGTGCTCAAACATTTGGGCAAGATGGTATTCAATGCTCAATACTCAGTCAGCATTTCACTACACTTCCCATGATGCCTTGAAGCTTACCCCACGCTTGAGGCTCCTCAGGCACTGCATCTTGTGTTTGGAGCTCATGAAGTCGTTGAGGCGCTGGCCGAGCGGCTCCTTGGCGTGCGGCGGCGAGTGCGGCCCGTTAGCCAGACCTTCGGGAGAGGGCGACGTGGGGGGAGGGGGAGGGGGCTGACGGGGTGACGCTAACAAAGACATGAGCTACGCGTGATCGAGGGACGGAGCCGCGGTCACCAATGGAGGGACGGAGAAAACCAGGCACGGACAGACAGAGAAGAGAAAGAGAAATGTCAACAACAACAACTTCTTTTTACATGTTAGTCATAAAGATCCACCAACATGGAAGCTCGGCCATGAGGTACAGTACTGTGCAAAAGTCTTAGGCCACCAATGTGTTAGATATACTATTGTTTTAGCAGTGGTATAATGACTGTATAGAACTATTTCTCAGTCTCTTTATTAGAATGCAACCAGAAAATGCAGGAAATTTGTATGCAGTATTAAAAAACTGAAAAAACAGCTTCTATAAGCTACAGTGCCAAGTATTTAGTGTGTTCTCCCCTTACACTTGAGCAATAGCAGCATCTGGCAGCTTCACCAGGATGCCAAGTTGACCCTTCTACAGTCTGAAGAAGCTTGATCAGGAATGGTCTTTTTGGTAGCAGTCAAGAAACCACTTTTTTGGAAGGGGAAAAGGGTGAGAAGGCTAAGAGATGCTCTCTTGATGATGGATTTTTTTTATTTACTGCAATTAAAGGTTGGGTTTTTCTCATATTTGTTCAGTGTGAGATTAATTTACCAAAAGATGAATTTCTTATAACACTTTTTACCAGGAGTGCCAGTGATTGTGGATGGGTCTGTATAAATTTTTCGGTACCATTAATTAAATAAACAATGCATTCTTCCATTCTGAAAAGTGTATTGGTAACAGCCTGATGAAATAAACTATATTAATGGCAGAGGATGTTTTTGGACTGTTGGTGACACTTGGATCAGAAATCGCTGAAGCAGCACTAAAGGCAAGTCAGGTCTCGGACTGAGTACGTGCTGAGAATATGTAATGCCCCTTTTAATCACAAAGTCCCTTTACTGCATCAGTGGATCATCGTTGGCTTGCCAGGCGCAGTAAATCCAGACTGAGTTTAAAGGAATACTTCAGATAAAAAACGAACTGTACATACATATCCACTTAACATAAGTCTAGCTGATCAGACAGATTTGGTGTTCAACCTTTGCACCTTCATTTTGTACTTCATTAAAGCAGCAAACGTTCATTTTGTAATTTTGAATGTACATGACATTGTTTCACATATAGTAGGTGTGGCTCTTGAGAGCGGACTATACAGTCTTTTTCGTATACATTTTGATTTGAATAGTTTTTGTTTGAAGCTAAGTTACGTTTTAGCTGAGATCTTAAAAACAGAAACCAAAGAAAGGAGCTCATGGAGAAACTGCAGACAATCAAAAGGAGCAAAGCAAACACTCCTCAGAGAGGACAGGAATAATGGGTTAATGGTGCTAAACTCACAAAATGTGGCAGGCAGGCAGCTCAAAGAACCAGACAAGTGCATGATCAAATACACACTCATAAAGGAGTTCAGAACTCCAGATACGAGCTCCTAAATGATGGCATCTAATGAGCACATCCAATTTAGGCGTCAAAACTCTGGGGAGCCGGAAAGCCCCCATTGGATCCCTGTAACACAAGATGGCACTGCGAAAGCTAGCCAGGAAGACACTGACATGACAAGATCATTGTGTTTCGCTGTAATTGATTTATTCTGGGTACACACTAAAAGTTGTAGGGATTTAATGTGTGTTGGTGTATAAAAAACACAAACACTCTTCTCCATTGTGCTGACATGCGTTTACATATACAGTGGGGCAAAAAAGTATTTAGTCAGCCACTGATTGTGCAAGTTCTCCTGCTTAGAAAGATGAGAGAGGTCTGTAATTTTCATCATAGCTACACTTCAACTATGAGAGGCAAAATGAGAAATAAAATCCAGGAAATCACATTGTAGGATTTTTTTAAACATTTAATTGTAAATCATGGTGGAAAATAAGTATTTGGTCACCCACAAACAAGCAAGATTTCTGGCTCTCACAGACCTGTAACCTGTTTGACCTCGTTATCTGTATAAAAGACACCTGTCCACAGCCTCAAACAGTCAGACTCCAAACTCAACCATGGCCAAGACCAAAGAGCTGTTGAAGGACACCAGGAAGAAAATTGTAGACCTGCACCAGGCTGGGAAGAGTGAATCTACAATAGGCAAGCAGGTTGGTGTGAATAAATCAACTGTGGGAGCAATTGTAGGACATAAAAGACCATTGATAATCTCCCTCGATCTGGGGCTCCACGCAAGATCTCATCCCGTGGGGTCAAAATGATCAATGAGAACGGTGAGCAAAAATCCCAGAACTACACGGAGGGGGACCTGATGAATGACCTGCAGAGAGCTGGGACCAAAGTAACAAAGGCTACCATCAGTAACACACTAGGCCAAGAAAGACTCAGATCCTGCAGTGCCAGGCGTGGGCCCCTGCTTAAGCCACTACATGTCCAGGCCTGTCTGAAGTTTGCTAGAGAGCATATGGATGATCCAGAAGAGGATTGGGAGAATATCATGTGGTCAGATGTAACCAAAATAGAACTTTTTGGTAAAAAACTCAACTCGCCGTGTTTGGAGGAAGAAGAAATGCCGAGTTGCATCCCCAAGAACACCATACCTACTGTGAAGCATGGGGGTGGAAACCACATGCTTTGGGGCTGTTTTTCTGCAGAGGGGACAGGACGACTGATCCGTGTTAAGGGAAGAATGAACGGGGCCATGTATCGTGAGATTTTAAGCCAAAACCTCCTTCCATCAGTGAGAGCATTGAAGATGGAACGTGGCTGGGTCTTCCAACATGACAATGATCCCAAACACACCGCTCGGGCAACGAAGGAGTGGCTCCATTAAAAGCATTTCAAGGTCCTGGAGTGACCTAGCCAGTCTCCAGACCTCAACCCCATAGAAAATATATGTGCCTTGCCGGGAATTACAGCCAAACTCCGCAAATCGGCGAGTTTGACAGTAAAAACACTCAGAATCATACAGAAGAGGGATTTATAACACAGATCAGAGAGAAAGCTTTGTTTTAATATTCCTATTTTCTAATACAACCTATAAAATAGAAGGCAGTGTTAAATAAAAGGGATGTACCTGACGTTTCCATCATTATTATTGTGGGTGTGATTCACCTTGCAGGCAGCAGAGGGGGCTAAACTCACAAGCTTCTCAATTATCCTGAGAAGGTTTTGAGCTCAGCTGGTGGAGGCCCTGAATCTTACTGAACTCTCACTGAACCCTCTACGTGCTTTGATTTGACTCGCTTGTAAGTGGCTTTGGCTAAGAGTCTTCCAAATCTGTTTACCGCGGTGACATACTGACACCTTTCTTCCATAAGATGGAGATTTTCTGCAGTTTCCACTCAAACTCCAACCATCTAACCCTCTTAGACAAACCTAAAATTTTCCATCAGATACAACATACTGTAATCAAAAATGAATTTGGTTGACTGAATAAGACGGATTCAGATTAGCGACTGCACCATGCTGTACCTCACTGTTGTTTCAAACAGATTAAGCCTTGAGCTCTTTGAGTAGTAATCAGCAGGGTTTTGGAGGATTTTGCTACTAACAATTCTTTCTTCTGTGTCCACAACACTTATTGTATTGATCCAGCCACTGGCTTTGTGCTGGCACTAATTCTACATCTCACGAGATCTCAAACGGCAGCAGAATCCATGGTGTCGTACCTTATTCCTCTTAATTAAAGGCCACAGCTTGCTCCGGCTCCTGCGCCGGCTCTCGCCGCGTGCATTCAAGAAGCTGGATTCGGACACGGCTCTCTTCATGGACACGCTGTAGTCCTCAAACTCAACATCACCCGGGGGCTCGAAACCCGACTTGTAGGTCTCCACCACCTGCTTGGTGTCCTGGAGTTCAAAACAGTGATGGATAAGGAAGAATGGGGTTTAAACCTTTTCCTCTGCACGTACACTATATGGACAAAAGTATTGGGACACACATCTCAATCACTGAATTCAGGTGTTTCATTCAGTCCCTTTGCCACAGGTGAATAAAATCAAGCATCTAGCCATGCAGTCTGCCTTTACAGACATATCTTCCCTCCTAGATACTTGATCATCAACTGTGAGTGGTAGTATTGAAAAGTGGATGCGTTTAGGAACCACAGCAACTCGAACCACAAAAGTGATGAGGTTCATGCTGCATAAAAGTCTCCAACCCTCTGGCATTAACATCAGCACATGGGTTTCCATGGCTGAGCAGCTGCATGCAAGTCTTCTATCACCAAACACAATGCCAAGCCATGGATGTTGAGGTGTTGTGGTGTTTCAGAACACCACCGCCACTGGACACTGTTCTGAAACGTGTTCTGTGGAGTGACGGTTCTCTATCTGGCAGTCTGACAGACAAGTCTCGTTTTGGAAAATGCCAGGAGAACGTTACCTGCCTGGCTGCATTGTGCCAACTGTAAAGTTTGGTGGAGGACACAGACCAAAATCTTGGAGAAAGCCTTCCCAGAAGAGTGGAAGCAGTCAGACCAACTCCATATTAATGCCTATGGATTTAGAATGGGATGTCATAAAAGCTCCTGTAGGTGTCCCAGTACTTTTGTCCATATAGTGTATTTGAACAGACTGCCTAACGAGCATAATCATAATCATATAAAAATAACATTTAATAACAGTTATGATACGAACTACCAAATATCATTAATGGTACACAAAACGTTCTGTGCATCACTAGAACAAATTCCAAAATGTCCAGTAAGCCACTTCAGACCTGCATCAAAACCAGCCATATGAGTCAATTAATGCTTCGGTGTGACCTCACGCCATCTGTGCCGCTTGGCCGAACTGCAACCACATAAGCACTAACCACAGGATTTACCCAACACATAAACACACACAACAGATCCATGGCTCTGTGATTCACACACAGCTGTTGATGACTGAGAAACCTGTGATCACTGCTCATTAGCACAAAAGTGGGGCAGCGGCAATCAGAGTAATGGAATCCGTGTTTTGCTGTGGTGAATTATTAATGTCTCGGCTAAATATGGATGATTAAATTCCTGCTGTTTTAGAATGTGAAACAGAACATTCCTGAAAGTGCATTTCCTGGAGATACTACATGACTTTCTCCTGTACAGTATTTACTATATCCAGTGGTGCTTGAAAGTTTGTGAACCCTTCAGAATTTTCTATAGTCCTGCATAAATATGACCTAAAACATCATCAGATTTTCTCACAAGTCCTAACAGTAGATAAAGAGAACCCAGTTAAACAAATGAGGCAAAAATATTATACTTGGTCATTTATTTATTGAGGAAAATGATCCAAGTCAAGTCAAGTCAGATTTATTTATATAGCGCTTTTTACAATGGAGCATTGCCTCAAAGCAACTTTACAAGTTTAGATTATCTCCTAATAACTACGTCCAATCCCAAATTGAGCAAGCCTAGGGCGACAGTGGCAAGGAAAAACTCCCTGAGTTATAGGAAGAAACCTTAGGAGGACCAAGACTCAAAAAGGGACCCACCCTCCCTGGGTGGCGTAGATGATACATCTAAGAGCGAAACTAAAGTCATGGAGTCAGGTTTCAGGTGTTGTTTTGTCCCATTCTTCTTCCAAACACGTCTTAAGATGTGCAACAGTACAGGGCTGCTGTTGTCACAGTTCCAAAATTGCCCACACATTCTCTATTGGACAGGTCAGGACTGCAGGCCGGCCAGTCCAGTACTTTGTAATGTGTGCAGCATTTGGTTTTGTATTGTCTTGTAGAAAAATGCATGGACCTCCATGAGAAAGATCGTCTTGAAGGCTGTTTTTCTTATTTGCCTTTTCCATTCGCCCCACCCTTTCTTCTAATTTGGGGTTCTCCTCTATTGCATGGACCAATCCAGAGTTCAGTAAAACCGCGAGTTTGAACAGCACCTCGTCAGCAGCACTTAACTTACTTAATGGAAACACAGGCTAGTGATGGAGATGATCCATGAAGAAACTCCTCATAATATCCATTGCAATAAACTGAAAGATCATGATGTGATATCATTCTAACATAAAAACAACTTTTTATGAAGCAATATATTGTTATTATTGTATGCTTATTCTTATTTTTCTTAAATGTATGTTGCCGCATATCTCGTCCCGCAGTTTTTGAGATATCGACACCATTCTAGCTCCAGATTGTTCTGATTGTGCAATCCGGGCTTGTATACAGCTTTTGATCGGACACACAGTTTCCACGTAGCTACGCATTTTTTCATTGTTTTGTCCCCCATAGGAATGAATGGAGTGCAAAAGTTTTTGCACACTCTTCGTACCAGAGTGACACAAATACATTAGTAACACCCCATCAACCACATGGGCTCCCACAGCAACCACTTAACAACCACCTGGGACACCATAGCAACCACCTTGCAACCACTTAGCAACACCATAGCAACCACATAGTAATGACTTAGGAAGCCCTGACCTACCAAAACTGTTGCACCTTATTGACCCTCTGGCATTAACGTCAGCACAAAAACTGCACTAGGAGTTCCATGGCATGGGTTTCCATGGCCGAGCAGCTGCATGCAAGTCTTCTATCACCAAACACAATGCCAAGCCATGGATGTTGAGGTGTTGTGGTGTTTCAGAACACCACCGCCACTGGACACTGTTCTGAAACGTGTTCTGTGGAGTGACGGTTCTCTATCTGGCAGTCTGACAGACAAGTCTGGATTTGGAAAATGCCAGGAGAACGTTACCTGCCTGACTGCATTGTGCCAACTGTAGAGTTTGATGTAGGAGGACACAGACCAAAATCTTGGAGAAAGCCTTCCCAGAAGAGTGGAAGCAGTCAGACCAACTCCATATTAATGCCTATGGATTTAGAATGGGACGTCATAAAAGCTCCTGTAGGTGTCCCAGTACTTTTGTCCATAGCACAGACATTATTATGGTTGCGCACTGCAATATATTGACCATGTAGCAAGAGCATAGCAACTGGATTCCACTTTAGCAGCGCAACCATACTGTGCTTCCTTCAGGAAATGCACTTTTGTGGTTCAAATTGTCATTCTCTCTCTGGGGAGGGCCTCCAGGAGGAAGGAAAGTTTACTTACCATTTTGGGCTCAATGGATTCAGCTGCCTTGGTCATGCCATCTAGACACTTGCTGACGATGGGCAGCACCTTACGTTCCACCTCAGAGTAACACCTCATGCTCTCCCCTAGTCTCTCGATTCGTCTCTCCTCCATCTCCTGGATCCTCTGTAACACACCAATGCAATTCCACTTACACATATCTGAAACGAACAAAGCGGCTTTAGAAAACTCATGCATTTAAATTTGGCCTAATTACTTAATTGTGGGGACCGGGAACAAATGTCCCCACATGGATAGAAAAATCTGACATTTTTACCCTGTGGGAATATCGGGCTGGTCCCCATGAGGAAAACAGCTTTATTACAGATTTGCTTACTGAGGTTAAGGATAGGGTTACGGATAGGTGTAGCATTAATAATCTACAACAGTGGTTCCCAAAGTGGGGGGGCTCAACAATGCTAATGAATGCTATGTTTTACAATAAAAAAAAGATACATAATGGATATCACTGGTAATAATTCCACTGTAAAGGTGATTGTTCAATAGGGCGTTGCAGTTTTGTATGAATTGCAAATTCCAGTGGAGTTTGCCAGTGGGTTGTTGAAGTGGCGGACTCGAAAATATTCTACAAAAGAGGGGCGCTACAGAAAAAGCTTGGGAACCACTACAGTAATCGTCATGTCAATGGGAAGTCCCCACAAAGGTGTGTGTGTGTGTGGCGTCTGACCTGAAAGATGTGAGGGATAAGGGTGTAGTAGTGCTCGTGCTGATCTTTATTAAACTTCTGCAGGTAGGACAGATACTCGTTCTTACTGTCATCGGCTATCTGATGCCTTATTTGGGCCTGCTGCTTAGCCTGGGAGAAATGGAGATAAAGACAAAGAGAGAGCGCCGTGCTGTCAGGAGAGGCACCCAGATACCCAGTGTTAAGATCCTTTGCTCCACTGCACCGTCACATGACCGAGTACAAAGAGGAAAACCAAACAAAAACTGACATCCACCAGCTCTTTAGTAGCGGATAAGACTCGTACGACAATAAAGCAGCTGCACCCAGATGCTGCGTTATGGAATGATGCCAATCTGCTAGACAGGATGAGTGCAGCTGCATCTAACGGGAATCTGTCCAAACATGGATGAAACACTTCGACGCTACAAACATGAAGAACACCTCCAAAAACATCTCACACTTCCACATCATCTCATGCAGTCGGAGCAATTTCACAAAGCAAGCTTCTCCTGCTGAGACAGGACAACAGGGAGGCGTTTTGCTTCTTACCCCAAACGTTCACAGTTACAGCATTTACAAGGTGCCTTTATCCGGAGCGGCTGGCTGCCACAAACATGGGGCATAGCTGCTGGTTTATGCGTCAACGTCGTCGCCATATTGGTCCAGGCAACTTCTCATTATTCTCCAAAGATTGTAATGGAAAAAACATGTCTGATTCCAGCCTGATAAATAATAATAGATTAACAATAGTATATATGTGTATGTGGTATAAATAGTAATATAATAGCAGTATAACATCACACTCACCAGTTTATTTACTGTATTATACTACTAGTGTACTACTATTTACACCACATATTCTATTTACTATTGTTAGTCTATTGTTTTATCATTATATTATTTCTAGGTTAGTAATAATATGCGTTACTGCTGTGCTATACTGTATCTTGCCTTTGAGTGTATCTTTATGTCACTGTTATAAACAAACAGAACGCAGACTGACTGCCTGTGTCTCACTATTTGATTTTAATTTGCTGATTTTGTTACAGTTTTCTCAATGAAAGGAATGCAGATCTGTTTACTTGAGTGGTTATGATCTTGCCTGGACCAATATGGCGGACGCGTTGACATATCAGCAACAACATGCTGAAGCCGCCAATGGGGCATCTAGGTATATTATGTCTACGGTCAAGCCAGCCTTGGCCATTTCACCTTCATGCCACCAGAGGGCCCTTCTCCTGGGTTCTAGGGACCCTTGTATATGGCCCAGACTTCTTGTCTGGTGCAAGTGTAAGCACGTGTTCACACTGTATTGTTGTAACGCTGTCCTGCTAACACAGGTAAGCGGCGTTTAGTGACCATTCCATCAATGTCCGTTCGCTTCTTAACAATTCTAACAAATTATAATAGGAAATAAAAATCTGTCTTTTAACTCCAGACGTTGCAGTCATAAACAGCTTTTATAAATATTATTATATCATACTTTGTTATAGTTGTTTGTTATAGTTTTGCCTACTTACATTTTTATTTAATTAATAGTTCATTAATTTCATTTTAGTTAGTGGTTATTTATGAGGTAATGGTCGTTAGTAATATATTGCATTCTAATATGCACCGGGCTTGCATTCCAGCCCAGTCGGGCATCAAATAGGGGCATGATTGGCTGTGTGTAAGGGAGGGAATGGCATGCGATGGGTTGGCATACTGTTCAGGGAATGTTCAGGGCTGTGCCCTGTACCCAAGCAGAGCATAAACAAGGTTTGATGTGACTAATATGTAAGGCAAGCTTGCATCAGCTGCATTAATTCGACTTCCACCAATCAGCTATTACATTAAAACCGCCAAGGCTCTGACCTGTTGAGGTATGGACTCCACAAGACCTCTGAGGGTTTCCTGTGGTATAGTGGTGCTTGAAAGTTTGTGAACCCTTTAGAGTTTTCTATATTTTTGCAAAAATATGACGTAAAACCTCATCAGATTTTCACACAAGTCCTAAAATTAGATAAAAAGAACCCAGTTAAACAAATGAGACAGAAATATTATACTTCGTCATCTATACTTCGTCAGGTGTTTTCAATCAATGGGATGACAATCAGGTGTGAGTGGGCACCCTGTTTTATTTAAAGAACAGAGATCTATAAAAGTCTGCTCTTCACAACACATGTTTGTGGAAGTGTATCATGGCACGAACAAAGGAGATTTCTGAGGACCTCACAAAAAGAGTTGTTGATACTCATTGGGATGGAAAAGGTTACAAAACCATCTCTAAAGAGTTTGGACTCCACCAATCCACAGTCAGACAGATTGTGTACAAATGGAGGAAGTTCAAGACCATTGTTACCCTCCCCAGGAGTGGTCGACCAACAAAGATCAGTCCAAGAGCAAGGTGTGTAATAGTTGGTGAGGTCACAAAGGACCCCAGGGTAACTTCTAAGCAACTGAAGGCCTCTCTCACATTGGCTAATGTTAATGTTCATGAGTCCACCATCAGAAGAACACTGAACAACAATGGTGTGCATGGCAGGGCTGCAAGGAGAAAGCCACTGCTCTCCAAAAAGAACATTGCTGCTCGTCTGCAGTTTGCTAAAGATCACGGTGGACGAGCCAGAAGGCTATTGGAAGAATGTTTTGTGGATGCATGAGACCAAAATGGAAGCTTTTGGTTTAAAAGAAAATAATTATGTTTGGAGAAAGGAAAACACTGCATTCCAGCATAAGAACCTTATTCCATCTGTGAAACATGGTGGTGGTAGTATCATGGTTTGGGCCTGTTTTGCTGCATCTGGGCCAGGACGGCTTGCCATCATTGATGGAACAATGAATTCTGAATTATATCAGAGAATTCTAAAGGAAAATGTCAGGACATCTGTCCATGAACTGAACCTCAAGAGAAGGTGGGTCATGCAGCAAGACAACGACCCTAAGCACACAAGTCGTTCCACCAAAGAATGGTTAAAGAAGAATAAAGTTCATGTTTTGGAATGGCCAAGTCAAAGTCCTGACCTTAATCCAATGGAAATGTTGGGGAAGGACCTGAAGCGAGCAACTAATGTGAGGAAACCCACCAAAATTTTGAAAATCTGATGATGTTTTAGGTCATATTTATGCAGAAATCTAGAAAATTCTAAAGGGTTCACAAACTTTCAAGCACCACTGTATCTGGCACCAAGGTTTTAGCAGCAGATCTTTGGAATCCTGTAAACTACAAGTTGGGGCCTCCATGGATGAGACTTGTTTGTCCAGAAAATCCCACAAATGCTTGATTGGATAGAGCACTGTGGAATTTGAAGGCCAACACCCTGAACTCTATAAAGTTCATCAGACCTGCTGTGTGTCAGGATGCATTATTCTGCTGAAAGAGGCCACTGCCATAATGCTCTGCAACATTGTATTAGTTATGTGATAAGTGTCAAAGTAACATCCACATGAATGCCAGGATCCGAGGTGTCCCAGCAGAACATTGGTCAGTGGTTTTAATGTTATGACTGCTCAGTGAGCACACGCCCTGTAAAAATCAAACTGTACTGTTATGCCTGTTTGAGTATAGTGTGGTTTGTTAATGTGGTCTAACCAGAAAATCAAGTCACTCCTTCTTTACCACCACGGTGCAGGATAGTATTATTTCTAATATCCAACGTTCAGACTTTTTCATTGAAGAAGCAGGAGTACTCTTCTTGCGTTATCCATAATTGCAACTTACTTGCTACTGTTCTACTTTTTTATCATCATCTCTTTGTGTGTGTATCGTTGTGCTGTTTGCACTTATTGTCTAACTCCAGAGCTGTACCGACTCCAAATACCAGCTTTGTTGTGTGGCAATAAAGGATTTTGTAACCGTATTATCTTCAGCTCTGATAGGATCTCATTGAGCTGCCATAAGCCGGCTTTACACTGGACAATTTTCGGCCCAGTTTTGCAGTCACAGACAAAAATCGGCCAAGAATTCTTTGGTCACGAGTTACGCCTGGTGGTCTTATAACACATAATGTGGCACCGCGACCAAAGACGTTTTGTGCCATACATTTTGGATTAAAATACCAAAGCATTGACTGCTGCTACCAGAGCACAACGGATGACGCACACCTTTGGGGACGGCTCCAAACGCGACAGTGGTAATAATGCAAACAAAACGTGGCATTTGCAGGAAGATTTGTGAAACTGTGGCAGCAGAGAGAACAATTCCATGAGCTTTTCCATGACAGGACACAAGTGATGTGAACAAGAAACTCTATAGATGCATTCAGGTTAAAACGTGTTTCCATGTTGATGTACTTTAGATAGTTCTTTGTGCAGTGGTGCTTGAAAGTTTGTGAATTTCTATATTTCTGCATAAATATGACCCAAAACATCATCAGATTTTCACACAAGTCCTAAAAGTAGACAAAGAGAAGCCAATTAAACAAATAATTGCTTTCAATCAGTCAGAAGACAATCAGGAATTGGTGGTCACACTGTTGTGTTTGAAGGGACTTATCAGACTATGATCTACAAAACACAAATTTCTGTAAGTGTATGTGAGGCTCATCAGGCTGGAAAAGGTTTCAAAACAATCTCTGAAGAGTCTAGCCCCCTCCAATCCACAGTCAGACTGTGTACCCATTGAGGAATTTCAAGACAGTTTTTACTTGGTTGACCAACAAAGATCACTCCTAAAGCAAGCCATTTCTCCAAAAGTAAAAGTCACAAACAACCCAGGGTAACATCTAAGCAACTAAAGACCTCTCTCACATTGGTTAATGTTCATGAGTCCACAATGAGAACACAGAACCACAATGGTCTGCATGCTTTCCAAAAAGAACATTGCTACCCATCGCATGGCACATGCACCATCCAGAAGGTTATTGGAAAAACATATTGTGGATGGATGAGACCAAAATAGAACTTTGTGGTTTAAGTGAGAAGTATTAGGTCTGGAGAACGAAACACTGCATTCCAGCATAAGAACCTTATCCCATCTGTGAAACATGGCCGTAGCATCATGGTTTTTGAATGCTTTGCTGCATCCGGGCCAGGACAGCTTGACACTATGGATTGAACAATGTATTATGAATTACACCAGCAAATTCTAAAGGAAAATGTGAGGACATCTGTCCGTGAAGTGAATCTCAAGAGAAGATGGGTCATGCAGCAAGATAACAACCTAATGAGCACACAAGTTGTTCTACCAAAAATAAATGGTTAAAGAAGAATAAAGTTAATGTTTTCTAATGACCCAGCCATAGTACTGACCTTAATCTAATAGAAATGTTGTTGAGGAAATCATGTGACAAAAGCCACAAATATCCCAGAGTTAAAGCTCTTCTGTATGAAGGAATGGGCTAAAATTCCTCCAAAGCCATTGTGCAGCATTATTCAACAGTCAAAGAAACGTTTTATTGCAGTTGCAGCTACACATGGGTTCACACGACACTGAAAGCAACATCGGATAATTTTCCTCAATAGATCAAGTATAATATTTTTGTCTCATTTGTTCAATTGAGTTCTCATTTCTCTACTCTTAGGACTTTTGTGATGATCTGATGATCAAATTTAGGCTGAAATACAGACAATTCTAAAGGGTTCACAAACTTTCACATACCACTGTATGTGTGTATGCCAGTACAACTCTTTTAGAGATCTGGCAGATTTTTTTAGCCATTTATATTAATATTGTAAAATCTCCCAAATTGTAGGTTTCTGAACTTGAGAGGTATAAAATTATTTAACACGACCCAGTTTGCTGGTGCAAGCCGCACATAGAAATTTGTTCTCTATTTGCAGGGCTATAGTTAGAAAATCTTCATCATATGATCACACATGGTGAACTCAAGATGTTGAACAATCTGTGACTGCATTCACACATGGTTTTATGGGAATCGTGTCACAGTGTGAAATGTAATGATCTTTTATGCCTGCTGAAACTCTACAGTCTAAAACTGGCTGTAACCAATAACACTCTAGGGTACGAGCACAGATAATGGTGCGTTTGGAATCTAACTGAAGCAGCTCTGTTACCATAATACAGAAAATATTGGGTGATACACTGCCTGGCCAAAAAAAATAGGTCACCACCTGGATTTAACTAAGCAAATAGTTCAATAGTTAAAACAGAGCCTCCCATCGGATAATTACTGCATGGGTGATGATGTTTCAACTGATGCAGTGAGGAGCTTCTCATTTGTTAAACAACCAAGTCCAAAGACACATCCTGTGGTTGTGGAGAAGATGTTCAATGAAGATGTTGAATCTTTGGGATGTGCTGGAGGAGACTACTTTTTTGAAAGTTGAAGGAAACCAGAGAACAGGTTTGCGCTGTTTAATGACCATCTAAATCAACTTCTATTTGCTTTAATGCCCGAGTTTCTAAAAATGATAATGAATAATAATAGTAAATAAAAATCTGCCTATTGACTCCAGACATTGTGGCTGTAAAACAGCCAATTAGTGCTTCCGATCCACAAGCAGAGGCAGGAGTGTGTCTAAGTAACTACTACTTATTTGTAACAAGCTGTAAATGGTGTTCGTAAGTGTACCTGCCTGTCCTATTGTAAATAGTACTGCTGTGTTTGTACCTTCACTACCTGTATATTCTCTCTAACCTATAACTATATAAACTGGTTCACGTTCGCTCGTTGAGTCTCTGTTTCATCTGGCTGATCGTCCGTGTTGTTTGTAATACTGTCTATCAATGCATTTTTGGCTTCCATGAAACAAAAGTATCAGGTCCATCATATCATCCTCTAATGTGTTACAGCTTTAACCTACACAGGGTTATAGCAGAATTGTGAAATTCCATAAATTACAAAAGGTTTCATGTGTATAAGAGTTCAGGCTTCCACTGGTCTTTTCAGTGACACCTCTGATGCATTTACGTATTGTTTGCACACAGTTTTCTTGTGAGAATCCCCTTTATATTTACATTAGCGTAGCCTAGAAAGACTGTGTGACTATGGTAATGTGCTGTTTCACAGAAGGTATTGCGGGTGTTAAATGGCATATACCTATACTCTTAAGCAAACACTTACATGGTTACATAGTGAGAAAAGAATGTGATGGTGCTTACTACTGTTTTTATCTGTGATACGTTTGAATCGTATCACGTATGTACTGCCTGGGCAGAATGAGTGGCCACTGGGATTCAAATACTATAATTCAGTAATACAGTGGGGCAAAAAGGTATTTAGTCAGCCAATGATGGTGCAAGTTCTCCTACTTAGAAAGACGAGAGAGGTCTGTAATTTTCATCATAGCTACAACTATGAGAGAGAAAATGAGAGAAAGAAATCCAGGAAATCACATTGTAGGATTTTTAAAGAATTTAATTGAAAATTATGGTGGAAAATAAGTATTTGGTCACCCACAAACAAGCAAGACTTCCATCAGCGAGAGCATTGAAGATGGAACGTGGATGGGTCTTCCAGCATGACAATGATCCCAAACACACCGCTCAGGCAACGAAGGAGTGGCTCCATAAAAAGCATTTCAAGGTCCTGGAGTGGCCTAGCCAGTCTTCAGACCTCAACCCCGTAGAAAATTTGTGGAGGAAGTTGAAAGTCCGTGTTGCCCCAAAACATCACTGCTCTAGAGGAGATCTGCATGGAGGAATGGGCCAAAATACCAGCTAGAGTGTGTGCCAACCTGGTGAACGTTTGACCTCTGTCATTGCCAACAAAGGTTATGTTACAAAGTATTGAGTTGAACTTTTGTTATTGACCAAATACTTATTTTCCACCATAATGTACAATTAAATTCTTGAAAAATCCTACAATGTGATTTCCTGGATATTTTTTTCCTCATTTTCTCTCTCATAGCTGAAGTGTACCTATGATGAAAAATACAGAAAATACTTTTTTGCCCCACTGTATTGTTTCAGCTGGCAACAATTATTTTAACCCTAACTGATTGAGTGAGAAGCTTCACATTTCTTAAAGAACCATGTCAGAAGTGTCCTGTGGCTGTGGAAAAGACGTTACTGTGCTCCAGAAGGGTCAGATTACTGGTCGGCATCAAACAAAGTAAATTTAGAAGATTGCTGGAACGACTGCAGCAGGGTTATGAACTGTCTGATGCATTCTTAAAACCTGGAAGGATAGTGCTGAAGCTTCAACTTTGTGAAGGAAAGTCCTGAAAATCTTTAATGATCGAAGATAAATGCTTGGTGAAGTCAAGTTGTAAAAAATCGACAGCAGAACTCACAGCTACATTTAACATTGAAGATAAGAGCATGAAGGGAACTTGCTCCAATTGGTCAGGTCTAGGCTCGGCAATGGTATATGGTAATAACATGACGTCGACTGACTAGCTGAATGTACTGAACGTCCACGATATGGCATCAGTGGATTTTTTTATTGGAGTTTACTGAGTGGTTTGAGTCTTCTGTCACCAATACAAGGGCAAAAATGAAGGCCATTCTGCACGAGAATACAGTACCAGTCAAGAGCTTGGACACACCTTGGACTCTGAATGGTTTTTCATTATTTTTATTATTTTCTACATTTAAGATTACTATAGAAGACAGCAAGACTATGAAGGGCCATGTATGGAATTATGCTGTAAACAAAAAAGTGTTGAATGAACTACAATGTTTTATACTTCAGATTTTTCAAAGTAGCCACCTTTTGCTTTGACAGCTTTGCACACTCTTGGAATTCTCTCAATCAGCTTTAAGGGAATCACCTGGAAAGGGTTTCAATTAACAGGTGGGCACTGTCAAGAGTTAACTTGAGGACTCTCATGCCTTCCTAATGTGTTTCCAACCATCAGCTTTGTTGTGCAGAGGTACGGGTGGAACACAGAATCTAATGTATAAAACTTATTCTGGTTTGTTTAACGCTTTTTTGTTTACTACATGATTCCCTCATAGTTCTGATGTCTTCAATATGAATCTACAATGTAGAAAACAAAAAAATAAGAAAAAACACTGGGTGAGAAGGTGTGTGCAAACTTTTGACTGGTACTGGTAATGGGTAGCACAGTTAAAGCTAAAGGTGGTCCAACAAAATATCGGTGTACAGTGTGAGTGTGTGACTTTTTTTGGCCAGGCAATGTAGAAAACTGTCATGCAATGTCAAAATGGATGTAGTATCCTTCCCTCAGACACCAAACATTGAATCAGCCACATTTGGGGTAAGAAAACAACAAATTTCACCCTGCTTTAAGCCAAACCTCAAGACTACACGGTCTCATATGAGTTAAAGGCCAGTCCTCAAGTGCAGCCTTGACCTTTGGCTTTACTCGTCCAGCTGTGAAGCCTGCTCTGTGACTTGGTGCCCACATTTGGTCAGACAGTGAGGGGATATCAGAGGATCTGACGGTACAGACCCACTTCTCCAACCCTCCAGAGAACCCTTTAGGAGTAGCAGTACAAATCACAACAGCAGCAGTGCGGGGAAAAGAGAAGAGGAAAAGAAATGGCAAAGGAAATGATAGACTGCTCCTGTGAACATCATAACACACAGAACACAAACGCACAAGAATACGACAAAGTCAAAACAGTCGTCAAAAGAACCACTTTCAGCACGAAAAAACGTATTGAGCATGCACACTAAAGCCTAGTGCACACTACACCTCTTTACAAAAACCGCTTGCTGTACCGCCCACGCTGCATGACTCATGCGATCTGTCTTCTCTCAGACTTTCAATCACTGACACCACAAAATTTCACTATCTCTCAAAAATGAATCCAAGAACTGAGTATGATGAATACTCTGAGTAACTTGCTGTAAGGAAACCTGTGATGTAGATTTGACTGGCTGTAGCATGAGGTACCCCTGGTCTGTGCTGTGCATCATGCACACATATCCCCCACCCCAAGGAGACTTGGGAGCCCCTGGTGAGGCAAAAATCAGAGAAACACCTTCTGGAATCATACACCTGAACTTATAAGCGTTAGAAAACATGACCTCGCCAGAGGAGAGGCACAATCTAGGGTGGCCCAGAGCTGTACATCTGGTTCGTATCTCATCTCTAGCAAGGTGAGGTTTCAGTTGCATATCAAAGATGCATATCTTTAGGATCCTTTCTCCATGGGTCCTGGTTTTAGAGGGCCTGTCTCTGTGGTCCCCTCTGTATATACATGAGGTACCAAAAAGGAGTACGTGTGTATTTATTCCACCTGGCCAGAGGCTCCCGGCACACAACTCAGACTAGGGGTGCCCCCACATTACATTAGCTGACGAGCTGTGGGGAGAAAGAATAGCCTGTTTAAAGCATCTCATGATCAACGAATAAGTGAACAAACAGTCTACAAAATACTAAAGACCTAACTGTATCAGGAATGAATTACAAGAAGGCAGGTTACACTTCATTTGTTTGGAATATCACTGCATTATTCTGTAGGTCATACAGAGCAAAACAGAAGTGCAGAAGAAGAGGCTGTGTCCCAAATATCATACTACCTACTAAATTTTCAAATGCACGCTTTGTTTAGCTGCTTCGATGTGTGATTTTAAACCAAAGCTTTTTTGCTATATTACCGCTATAGCGAGTGAAACGCTAGGGTTATAATGAATGGTGATCCAAATGATATTTCAGAAAATCCGATCAGTGTAGCTTATAGGAAGTAGATGGCCTTCTGAATGGTACCTTGCATCTACCTACACTCTCCATTTCCCTCGCATTTACTTATATGTATACAGTAGTGTGAAAAAGTGTTTGCCTCCTTCCTGATTTCCTGGATTTTTTTCAAGTTTGTTACACTTAAGCGTCTCGGAACATCAAACCAATTTAAATATTAGTCAAAGACAACACAAGTAAACACAAAATGCAGTTTTTCAATGAAGGTGTTTATTATTAAGGGAGAAAAAAAATCCAAACCTACATGGTCCTGTGTGAAAAAGTGATGCCTCCCCTTGTTAAAACATAACTATGGTTTATCACACCTGAGTTCACTGTCTCTAGCCACACCCAGGCCTGATTATTGCCACACCTGTTCTCAATCAGGACATCACTTAAATAGGACCTGCCTGACAAAGTGAAGTACACCAAAAGATCCTTAAAAGCTACACATCATGCCGAGATCCAAAGAAATTCAGGAACAATTGAGGAAGAGAGTCATTGAGATCTATCAGTCTGGAAAGGGTTATAAAGCCATTTCTAAAGCTTTGGGACTCCAGCGAACCACAGTGAGAGCCATTATCCACAAATGGCGAAGATGAACATTGGGGAACCTTCCCAGGAGTGGCCGGGCAACCAAAATCACCCCAAGAACGCAGCGATGACTCATCCAAGAGGTCACAAAAGACCCCACAACAACATCCAAAGAACTGTAGGCCTCAGTTAAGGTCAGTGTTCATGCCTCCACCATAAGAAAGAGACCGGGCAAAAATGGCCTGCATGGCAGAGTTCCAAGACGAAAACCACTGCTGAGCAAAAAGAACATTAAAGCTCGTCTCAATTTTTCCAGAACACATCTTGATGATCCCCAAGACTTTTGGGAAAACAATTCTGTGGACTGACGAGACAAAAGTTGAACTCTTTGTAAGGTGTGTCCCATTACATCTGGTGTAAAAGTACACAGCATTTTCAGAAAAAGAACATTATAGTAACAGTAAAAAAATATGGTGGTGGTAGGTGTGGTGGTCTGGGGCTGTGGAGTGCTGCTCAGGACCTGGAAGACTTGCTGTGATAAATGGTACTATGGAATTCTGCTGTCTACCAAACAATCCTGAAGGGAGAATGTCCGGCCATCTGTTGGTGACCTCAAGCTGAAACAAACTTGGGTTTCTGCAGCAGGACAATGATCCAAAACACAGCAGAAAGTCCAGCTCTGAATGGCTGAAGAAAAACAAATGAAGACTTTGGAGTGGTCTAGTCAAAGTCCTGACCTGAATCCTATTTGAGATGCTGTGGCTATAAAAGACTTTGCAGTTGTTTGCTGCTAAGGGATGGGCAAAAAACCAGTTATTAGGTTTTAGGGGCAATCACTTTTTCACACAGGCCATGTAGGTTTGGGATTTTTTTTTCTCCCTCAATAATAAACACCTTCATTTAAAAACTGCATTTTGTGTTTACTTGTGTCGTCTTTGACTAATATTTAAATTGGTTTGGTGTTCCGAAACGTTTAAGTGTGACAAAAATAGGAAATCAGGAAGGGGGCAAACACTTTTTCACACCACTGTATGTGTCGATGAAGAAAAGTAGGTCTCTGAAAAGTGTTTGATTTACATTCCAGGTATGACATTCAAACGACACTCTTGTTGGTGTAGTTATTTAGCATACTATTTAATACTCTAGTATGAGGTTTAGGACACAGCCAACTATTTTGCCTCTGTTCTGTTACTCACTTTCTGCTTTATTCCGCCTCCTTTACACTTTGTTTTCCTCACAAAATCGTTAGTCACACTACAACACCTCACTGATCATTTCAAACATGCTGGAAGTCACATCTGAGTCTAGTCACCAGTCTATGAAAAGCGACCTTAGTGTGCACTAGGCATCACAGAACACAAACACCAAAGCACACAGCACAGAAAATGGACAGGAATTGGCCGTCTGTTCTCAAGACTTGAACTCTTGGCTTGTTTTGCAGTATGTAGCATTTCTGTGGCTTAATCTGATAAAAACGCAAATTTGAATTGTGCTTAAATTCACCTAAAAGATACTCGTTAGAATAATCTAGTTAGCTTATGTCTGCACCAGTGCCCAGAGGGAGGTGAGATAGCAACAGGGCCAGAGATTTGGACAACAAAAAAACAGGAAGAACTCTGCGACAGACAAATTAAGTGGACATCGTCTATGGGCGTACACTAACAGATTAACAATTCCCCACAGACAGAGATGACTCGTGGCCATAAACCTACCTTGAGTGAACACCGCTTTGAGACATGTTAGAAAGACAAAAACAGAGTCGATTAGTGTCAGAGCACTCCGTAGTAGCAGAATATAAAAAAAAATATACGTACGGGTAAACCTCCACTGTAAATCGGGGCCAAATCGCCTTCATAGTCTCAGACAGTCTGCAGACGCAGATGCTTTTTGGCTGGTCTGGTTGTCAGTAAGGGTGCCAATCGTTTTGTACTCTAAATAGGAAAGCCTTCGAATAACTCGGTGGGTGCCTCAAATGATTGCAGACGAATTGCACCACAGTGACATTACAACCTAATCTGTAATGATTAACATCTGAGGTACATGAGTTCACTTTGCAGCAAGTACTATATAATGCAGCGACCTGAGCAGGCAGTTCCTTTAAAGCTACACTGCCGAGCGTCACGATTTTACTGCCGGTGTGAATCAGTTCAGTCGTGTGAATCAAAAGGATGCGTGGCATGGGCTCTAAAACTGTCCACAGCTCATTAGGTTCCAACAACTGTCCAATTTCCCTGCAGTAAAGTATGGCACATCTCCAGAGGAAATGCTGCGCTTAGTGGACGGAGGAACAAGACTCTTTAAGGTGCAGCTAAAGGGATCACTGATGCGCACCCATCCCAAATGAAACCCAGGTCCGGGATGCCGAGAGCGAGCGAGCGAGCGAGAGAGAGACAGGAGGCTGGGACCGTTCATACCTTCTCCACGTCGGCCTTGGTCACGTTAATGTCAGCGTCCATCTTGTCGAAGTAATGCTGTGCTCGGTCAGCCTCCTTGCAGTCTCTTTCGAACCGTCGTTTGCTCTGCAAGACAGAAAAACAGTCGCACATGGGTACATGGGGAGTCAACCCCTGTTTTCCCGATTTGGGCATTAATGGACATCATTAGGTCTGTTTTAGGACCTGCTACTGCAGTAACATTGCCTGTATCGTTGCTTGATCTGTACCTCTTGTTAGTAGATGGTTAGCAGTTAAATCATAGAAGATCTGTCCCTAAAACAGACTTTGAAATATGGTGCTATGAGGCTATTTCTCCAAATTGCATGTTTTAGATTTTATGCCAGGTTCATAATACAGACCTTTTTGGGTCATTCTTAACTTCTTCTAGTGTACTAACCTCTAGACCCCCTTAGTCAAAGCTTAGTCCCCCATTCATAAATCAATAGTCACACCCCTGCGCCCTACAGTGGCAGCTTGACCAATTTTAACCTTCTGATTTGTAATCCAGAGCCACAAACACTGAGCCACCCCCATTTGAGTCCGCCCACTCCCAATCCCATCCCACTCCCAGCCCACTGAGCCATTTTGGTAGCCTGGATCCTGCTTAGTTCCTAAAGTATTTTAGCATTAGCTCTAAAATAAAGTGCAGACTGAAATAAACCTGGTTTTCAGCAATACATTCTCATCACTGAATTTAGAGCAACTACTACATGAGCAATGTGGGCCTTGAGTCTTTAACTTTTATTCCTCCAATAAATATTTTACTACTACTAGCTACAGGGAGGACACACTTGTGTAGATGTCATTTCAATTATTGATCGTATGAGCCAGCAGCGATAGCCTATGGATAACTATGTAGGGAGTTCCCCCCGACGGGCCAGCTATGTTGACCTAAAGATTGCAATGGTCCGTAACATACAGTGGGGCAAAAAAGTATTTAGTCAGCCACTGACTGTGCAAGTTCTCTGACTTAGCAAGATGAGAGAGGTCTGTAATTTTCATCATAGCTACACTTCAACCATGAGAGACAAAATGAGGAAAAAAAATCCAGGAAATCACATTGTAGGATTTTTTAAAAAATTAATTGTAAATCATGGTGGAAAATAAGTATTTGGTCACCCGCAAACAGCAAAATTTTCTGGCTCTCACAGACCTGTAACTTCTTTTAAGAAGCTCTTCTGTCCTCCGCTCATTCCCTGTTTTAATGTGGCACCGTTTGACCTCGTTATCTGTAATAAAAGACACCTGTCCACAGCCTCAAACAGGTCCAGACTCCAAACTCAACCATGGCCAAGACCAAAGAGCTGTCCAAAGGACACCAGGAAGAAAATTGTAGACCTGCACCAGGCTGGGAGAAGTGAATCTACAATAGGCAAGCAGGTTGGTGTGAATAAATCAACTGTGGGAGCAATTGTAAGAAATGGAAGACATACAAGACCATTGATAATCTCCCTCAATCTGGGGCTCCACACAAGATCTCATCCCGTGGGTCAAAATGATCATGAGAACGGTGGAGCAAAAATCCCAGAACTACACCGGAGGGACCTGATGAATGACCTGCAGAGGAGCGGGACCAAAGTAACAAAGGCTACCATCAATAGCACACTATGCCAAGAGAGACTCAGATCCTGCAGTGCCAGGCGTGTCCCCGTTGCTTAAGCCCGTACATGTCCCAGGCCCGTCTGAAATTTGCCAGAGGCATATGGATGATCCAGAAGAGGACTGGGAGAATATCATGTGGTCATAGAAAACCAAATAGAACTTTTTGGTAAAAAACTCACTGGAAGGACGAAGAAATTGCCGACCCTTGCATCCCAAGAACACCATACCTACTGTGAGGCATGGGGGTGGAAACATCATGCTTTGGGGCTGTTTTTGGTTCTGCAGAGGGGACAGAACGACTGATCCGTGTTAGGGAAGATGAACGGGGCCATGTATCGTGAGATTTTAAGCCAAAACTTCCTTCCATCATGAGGAGCATTGAAGATGGAACGTGGCCTGGGTCTTCTAGCATGACAATGATCCAAACACATACCGCTCGGCAACGGAGGAGTGGCTCCATAAAAATTCATTTCAAGGTCCTGGAGTGGCCCTAGCCAGTCTCCAGACCTCAGCCCCACGGAAAATGTGTGGAGGGAGTTGGAAAGTCCGTGTTGCTCCAAAACATCACTGCTCTAGAGGAGATCTGCATGGAGGAATGGGCCAAAATACCAGCTACAAGTTTGTGCAAGCCTGGTGAAGACTTACAGGAAACGTTTGAACCTTTTGAACTTTTGTTATTGACTCAAATACTTATTTTCCACCATGATTTACAATTAAATTCTTTGAAACAATCTACAATGTGATTTTTCCTGGATTTCTTTTCTCATTTTGTCTCTCATAGTTGAAGTGTAGCTATGATGAAAATTACAGACCTCTCTCATCTTTCTAAGTAGGAGAACTTGCACAATCAGTGGCTGACCAAATACTTTTTTGCCCCACTGTATATACTGTATATATCATAGAGTAAACATACTTAAAACACGACTGAGGATTTTGCTCACTACATTTCCCAGTGCTCATCACTCCTGCCACATGACTCCCTACATCCTCATCTAGCACAGGAGAGCATCGTAGTGCATAGCGCACCTTAAACATGATTAAAACCCTTACATTAAACTACAGTTAGACTAAATCATTAACATTAAGCTTATCTTATTATGAAGTATGTAATATCTCATGTAAAAGTGATTATTGCGCAACCATGACTCTTCCTCACTACATTTCCCAGCACTCATCAGCAGACTATCTTACTGTGTATCACTTGCCCGAAATTCAAAGTACAGTTTCTGCTGAATGTGTATTTATATATATTCTCGGATTCCCATCGTAAGTCAGGCCATCATAACAGGGACTACCTGCACTGACGACTCCCTCCTAGAAATCCTGCATACTGTGCGAATAGGTTTTAAGTTGCTGCAGGTTCACTTACCGATTCCAGCTGCTTCCAGGAGTTCTCGATATGCTGCTGGGCTCTGCGGCCGTCGTGGAAATGCTGCAGGACGAGAAATGCCGAGTAAACAAGAGATAGCAGCTCCTGGTGAATACCACTTCATATTAATATAATGCACTTTTTAACATTGATGACACCGAAAATTTACCATACAAATGTCTATCAATAATTATTCATTTTAAATAAACAATGTTTTATTTAAAAAATGAAAATATCATACACCCAAGCTCTGGAAAAAGGCACAACACCATAACACCACAGAAAAATGCTGTTTGGATACTAAAAGTCATATATTTCTTTTTTGTATAGCTAAATTCACTTAAAGACAAATTAGTTTCTTACATAAATAACTGTTCATGCCTTTGCAAAACAAAGACTTTCTATTGAAAGAAAAATTGTATTACGCCACCATGAACGTGAATGCAGGTGCCACTGCTGAATGCATGGTCTACGTAGTGCTCACCAGCCCTTCAGAGGACAAACTGCCTTCTGCAAAACATCTCAAATTTTGCTACATCAGTCAAGAGCAACTGCTGCCATGTTACTGCTCCCCAGTCCTTGTGTTCTTTGTTCAGAGGTGAGTCACTTGGCTTTGTTTCTCTCTCTGACCCATGGTTTTGCAGACACAACTCCATGAAGACCACTTTTGACAAGACTGTAGATGTACTGTAGAGTTCTCCTGATTGTAGATGTACCAGGGTCCCAATGGCGTTTGGTGTTCTGAGCTGAGAGTGGTACTGGACATCTTCAGATTTTGAAGAAAAGTAAGTACTTGAAACCTTCTGCACTCAGTTCCCATGGCTGAGCACTGTGTTTATTGTGCTCAACATTGCCTGTTTGTTTGTGCTTGGATAATATACCTGGAAACACCTGCCATGAAGTTTCAGCTTGGGAGAGACCTTGCTCATGCAGGATAATCGCCTTGTATCTTGTTGCTATACTCATTCTTTCCATGATGTAAGACGTGAAAGTTAAACTAACAAAATCTACCAAAGCCTTGCTTTTATGGTTATAACTTCCCCAGCTTTATTACCTCTACACAGCTACTTCTGTTTCAGATAATCAGTTTAGATCAATCTCAAATCTCAAAGTATTCCGTATGATCAATCAATGAAAAATCAATGTTTTTTTTTTATAAATGTTCGCAAAATAGATGTTTGTATATCTATTCGGTTCTTGAAGTATTTTGACTAGAAAGATTTGTCTTGGTTCTCATCGTTTGCTCGGTTGGCACTTGCTTAAATTTGTATGAGTCGAGCCACACGACTCATTTCAGCTGGAACTCGATTCAAGATTCATGATTCACAATTCAGTACACAGTGATTCAGGTTACCAATAGCCCTTGCTCAGAGAAGATCTCCGCTGTGTTTTTCAAATGTGCCATGTTTTTCTTTATTTTTACATCTAGAGTACTGTATTCTTAGTTCATATAAGTCTTGGGTCCTAAAATAAGAGGCAACCGAAAGGGAAACAAGAATCGAATGCTCCAGAACACAGGCTGCAGCTATGCTAGTGCCCGGAGTTCACCAATACATTAAGTGTTTTGCTTTTACTTTTCACTTTCAATCCATTACATGATATTTTTTCAACACTTTATTATAAAATAAGATTTGTGTTAATGATTTTGGACAATTGTAGGTTAATGTAAGTGTATAACTTACTTATACACTATTATACAGTACAGACCGCTGTACCAAACACTCGTTAAACTCCTCAATACATGATACATTTAACTTACGATGGATTTGTCGGAATGTATCCCCATTATAAATCAGGGAGATAATACAACTCCATTAATACTGTACATTTAATGTCTTATACAGTGTGGATTCCTGGGGGTCTGGAACAGATTAACTCAATTTACATTATTCCTTATGGGAAAAGTTTGCTCGATACTCAGTTTTTGGTTCTCTATAAGCCTTCTGGAATGACTTAACAACAAGGACTGACCCTGTATCTTGTGTTTCGGATCCAAATTCAGCCTGTTATTAAAAAAAGTTCAGCCATAAACCTAATCAAAGCATGACCATGAAAAAATAATGCAAGACTCCTCCAGTTAGCCCCTCAAACAGGACACCATGCTGTCTTGCAGAACGGGTCGAAGAGAAACAAAGCTGCCCAGCTGAAATCTGATGAATCAGCCAAAGCAAGGCAATTCAAAACCAAATTTCAAAATCAAACTTCTCATTGTCTACTAAAACATTTGCTTAGCTAACAAAGGTCACGGTGACGTAAAGTCCACGTCATGCACGCTCATGACGGACTGCTGCGTCCCTCCTCCCACTCGCTGCATGCCGTTATGGAATGCACATAAAGAGCGTGTTCTTTTAGAAAGCCATTCGGACGTGAATCACCAGAGAGTTTATCGGGGTAGAAAAACGAGCTGCTCTAAATTTTCATTTTCTCTATTGTGTTACTTCCAGTCAGTTGGCTGAGACAGAGGCCTGGTAAGGAGGGAATGTCCTGTTACTCCTCCTGCTCCCACTCTAGTCACCCTAATACATGACCCACATTCATCCTTGGCGTGCTCTATTGTAAAATCATCGGCGATATAATAACATTCACATTCCTTATCCGGGGATTTGGGGGAGGATGGGATGCACGGGGGGAATTTATCTGTCATGGCAATCCGTCGTGTGATTGGATTTCTTCGTGCTTGGAGACCAATCTTTCCTTTTTCAGAAACATAATCAAATCTGCTTAAGTCAGGGATTCAAGCATCTACGTAGCAGAGTTGTTTTTGGATTTTTTTAAAGACATACCGCTTTGCGCTCTGCCTTCAGCTCCTGGATGTAGCGCACCAGCTCTGAGATGATCTGGCTGGAGAGGTTCTCGGCGATCATCTCATGCTGCCCGGCGTAGTCGTTCAGCTCGTTCAGTGTCATGAGGAAGGCTCTGCAGGACGTGTACCTGACCATATTTGCACACAAGAGGACCAGCATTACACCAGAGTTACTTTACATCTGTATGTACAAATAGTTAAAATAGCAAATAGTTAAATAGTTTTAAAAAAAGAGCCTCCCAACAGATAATTACTGCATGGGTGATTATGTTTCAGCTGGCAACAAGTTCTATAACCCTAACTGATGCAGTGAGTAGCTTCTCATTAGTTAAACAACCATGACCAAAGACACATCCTGTGGTCGTGGAGAAGATGTTCATCTGTTTCAGAAGGGTCAGACTGTGAAAGAGTGGTTCAGGGAGCATGAGCCATCATTATCACACATGGATTGGCCACCACAGAGTCCAGACCTGAACCCCATTGAGAATCTTTGGGATGTGCTGGAGGAGACTTTATGCAGTGGAACAAATCTCCCATCATCAGTACAAGATCTTGTGGAAAAATGAATGCAACTGTGGACAGTTGTGACATTGCAGAAGCTTGTGGAAACGATGCCACAGCAACCTTTCTTTTGGCCAGGCAGTGCATTATATATACAGTATCAATATTATTCTATTCATACAGTGGTACCTTGATGCATTTTGGTTAGAAAAATTTGTCTCTGTTCTCGTCGTTTGCTCGGTACTCGGCACACTTGCTTAAACTTGTATGAGTCGACCCACGCGACTCATTTCAGCTGAAACTCGATTAACGATTCATGATTCACAAGTCGGTACACAGTGATACAGATTCACAATAGCTCTAGTATTGAAAGATCTCCGCTGTGTTTATCGTGTTTTTCTTTATTATCACATCTACAGTACTGCATTCATAGTGCAAATAAGTCTCCATGAGTCCTAAAAAGGTTAGTTACAAGAGCCAACCGAAAGCAAAACAGGAACTGAATGCTCCAGAACACAGGCTGCAGTTAGTTTGCAGCTATGCTAGCGCCCTGAGTTCATCAAGTAATAGCAAAGTGTTGCTTTTACTTTCCACTTTCAGTCTATTACTCACTAAATTACATTAGATATTTCAAGTTTATTATAAAATAAGCTTTGTGTTAATGGAAGTGGCTAATGTAAGTGTTTTAAACTTACTTTCATGACTTACATTTATAGCATTTAGCAGACGCCCTTATCCAGAGCGACTTACAGTTGATACAGTTTTACCATCCAAGCAATTGTGGGTTAAGGGTCTTGCTCAAGGACCCAGCTTGACAGAGGTGGGATTTGAACCCTAGACCTTCTGGTCCATAGTCCTGTACCTTATCCGCTAGGCTACCACAGTCCATAAGCTCCACTATGATACAGTATAGACCGCTCTACCAAACACTCATTAAACTCATCGGTTCATTATACATTTAAGTTATGATGGATTTCTCTGAACGTATCCCCACAGTAAATCAGGGAGCACCTGTACAATACAACTCCATTAATGCATATAACGCCTTATAGAGTGTGGATTTTCTGGTGGTCTTGGACAGATTAATTCTACACTATTCCTCATGAGAAAAATTGGCTCGGTACTCGTCGTTTCCGGTTCTCGACAAGCCTTCTGGAACGAATTAATGACAATAACCGAGGTACCACTGTATAATTGTATATTGGCAGAGACAAGATTTAGATGTAATGTAATAATAAATTAATATTCTAATACATACCTGTACTCGTCCTCTTCTCTTGAATTCTTCTTGGGCTGAAACTTCTTCGAGAGATTTCTACCGCATGAGCAAAAACATCAAACAGATTAAATTTCATCACAATCTTTTTCACAAACCTCTTTCTGTAGGTTTAATATAGCACTTTTGTTCTCTGTTAGTGTCTCCAGTTCAGCCTGACAGACCTTTTCACTGCTGAGCTGCTGCTCCATCAGAACTAAGGAACTGACAACTAAGAAAGCAAGCAGCATTTTTAACTACTACTACTTTCCACATTTTATTCATATAAAAATAGTTTTAGGAGTACTATATCTAGGCATTTAGCACACGCCCTTATCCAGAGCGACTTGCAACTGACATAAACTTAGCAATTAGTTACAGTCCAAGCCGTTGTGGCTTAACCCAGTAAAAAATGTACTGTGGAATTTGACAGGATAACCATGAAGTGGCCAAATTACCACCAAAATTCATAGTAGAACTGTGAAATAATTCATGGTCCACCATGTTTACAGTTTTACTATGAAATTTGACAGTAGAACCATGAAGTGGCCAAATTACCACCAAAATTCATAGTAGAACTGTGAAATAATTCATGGTCAGTTCATGGTCCACCAAGTTTACAGTTTTACTATGAAATTTCACAGTAGAACCATGAAGTGGCCAAATTACCACCACAATTCATAGTAGAACTGTGAACTTCATGGTCAAACTGTGAAAGTTCACATTAAAACTGTCAAGCAATTCAATTTTACTATGAAAATTCACAGTACATTTTTTCCTGGGAAGGTTCTTTGTAGCTTGGCAGAGGTGGGATTTGGACCCTGGACTTTCTGATTTATTGTCCAGTACCTTAACCACTAGGCTAATACCACAGTCTCATAATTGTTTTCTGTCAAAAAGTGTGGTCTTGTTTTCAAAAGTGTTGTTTTTGACCAATTTAGATTTTTTTCTGTGGTTGAATTTTAGGTCCAACTACAGATTCATGTCTGGGTCAGATCTGTTACCACAGCACAAAGTATTTCATTTACTTGGAACAGTTAAACAATTGTTTATTTTCTTTTAATTAAATGTTCTTTTCTCAAATTGTAATATAAACTGTGGTAGCCTAGCGGGTAAGGTACTGGACTATGGACCAGAAGGTCCAGGGTTCAAATCCCACCTCTGCCAAACTGCCACTGTTGGCTCCTTGAGCAAGGCCCTTAACCCACAGTTGCTTGGATTGTAAGACCGTATCAGTTGTAAGTCGCTCTGGATAAGGGTGTCTGCTAAATGCTGTAAATGTAAATTTAGAAGTCGATTACGTTTTGAGATCTAGTCAGTCATCTGGAAATGGCCGAGCTTTTGCACATGCAAAATTTTAAGATCGCTCCTTTCCAGTTTGTACTTCAATTTATGCATAAAACTTTGCTGAAATATGTCATATTGAAGTTGGTCCCCAAGACAGAGTGTTAAATCTTTCTTCATTTAGAAAATCAACAGTACAGGGTACAGTAATTTGACCATGGGTGCCTAAATCCTTGAATCGTGGAAACCAAACAAAGCCCAGTACTGTTAGGCTATAATAATGTCTTTATCGTGTCTGTGGACAGTAGCTCCATTCATACTGCTGACGTTTTGTTAGACATTTATAATGTTACTATTGAGACGGCCATTAAAACTGCGAGATTAATTCAGATGGGCCAGAAGACGGCCATAAATACGATGATGTGGTGCTGGATCAGTCTTTCTCTCTCCACCACTTTCTCTTCTTATGTGGCGTTGGGGCCCTCTGTTTGTCCCTGCATATCTCTTATATCTCCTACCTTCTTTCGCTCTGCCTCGGTCCTACTCTCGACTGCATTTCTCACTGTACCTCCCTCTCTCTCTTTGTACACGCACCCAGCTGTACCTCCCCGTAGGCTGACGTGTTGCTAGGCAGATCGCCATCTTGCAGCTCCTTGTCAAAGCCATGCGGATGCTGTCGCTTACAGTCTCCTCTCGCTCGCGCTCTAAATGATTTTTCTCTCCGCTCCTGAAGAAAACGCGGTGTAAAATAATACAATGGCTCACTATAAGATCTGCTTTCCTGTGTCCTTTTAAATGGCCATTATTCCTGAGCTGGAGGCAGGTCGATGCCCTTCTCGTAACAAGCGCATTGTGTCAGATAAATCTGCGCTCATTGTAGGGAGCCGCATAAAAGGCTCAAGGGAGGCGTCGTGAATTAAGCCATTCTCTCAGCTGAGGCACGCACAAATACACTCCGGCAGACTCCATAGAAATAACAAAGCGCTGACTGACAGCCGGCTTTAAAAGCGGATTTTTGCATGTAAGTGTTCTCACATGCACCTAAACTGCAGACAGAACCATAGCAGAGAACCATCAGGATATGGGTCAGCGCCATAGCAACTCCTGTAACCATAGCGATGCTCACTTTCCATGTAACGTGTCTGATGCAGAGAAATTCTTTCATAGCTTATTTTCACGAAAACTGGCAAAAGCAAGTAGTATAAATAGGTTGTGTTGCGAAGGCAGAGATGAACAAGGCTGCTTAGGAAGGTGTTCAATCTGGGAAAAAGCAGTTCAACATGGAAACGCTCATCCCTTTAGGTTTCTTTTTCAACTTAATACCTAACTAACGGCAAAACAAACTTAACAGACACTATAGAAGTGCTTTGTGGTATCCTTAGTAGGCATTTTCTCATGCTAGGTCCTATGTCAAGTCAAGTCAAATTTATTTATATAGCGCTTTTTACAACACAGCATTGTCTCAAAGCAGCTTTACAAATATATTAGATCAAAGCCCTAGTTGAGCAAGCCTGAGGCGATAGTGGCAAGGAAAAACTCCCCAAACCTTACAGGGAAGAAACCTTGGGAGAACCAAGACTCAAATAGGGACCCATCCTCCTTGGGTAGCCTGGATGTTAAATACAATAATTAAAGCATATATGTAAAGATAATACCCTATTTACATTTAGAATAGAATAACATATAGACTAAGATGATTTGAACTAATAAACATAGAAGAATATGGAAGTTAAGAGTCAACTGCTGAAAATAGCAGAGCACGTGGAGGTCGGATGGGGGGTTTATGGAACGCTGCAATGGAGTGTTCAAGTTTCAGCACAGCCAAGCTGCCACTGTTGGGTCATTGTGGAAGACACAACACCAGAGGACATGAGTCACATGGCTTGGACTCGAATGCAACTCGAAACCCAAATTTGATGACTTGCGACTCAACTTTGACTTTACCATCAGTGACTTGGACTTGGACTCGGACAGACTCCAGGGCCTCCCATTTTTTTTTAACAGAACGATGTGTTAAAATAATATTGAATCACATAACTGAGTCTTTTGTATTGCTTGCATGGTGCTGTAGCACTGTAGTGCTAAGGAGCTGAGCAGCTCAGCTTTGTTATTCATAACCTAGCAACAAGAGAAATTCTGCAGCCAGTCGCGGGAAACTTTGGCCGCCTGTGCGGAAGTTTGTGCGGGCTAGAAACACGCTATAAATAACAAGCCGTAGTGAATAAAAAAAGACTACAACATGTGGACGGAGCCCTCTCCCAACATAGCGATTTTTTTTCTAGCTGGGACTGTGGTAGCCTAGCGGATAAGGTACTGGACTTTGGACCAGAAGGTCCAGGGTTCAAATCCCATCTCTGCTGAGCTGCCACTGTTGGGTCCTTGAGCAAGACCCTTAACCCACAATTGCTTGGACTGTAAGAATGTACCAATTGTAAGTCGCTCTGGATAAGGGTGTCTGCTAAATGCTGTAATGTAAATGTAGCTGCTCTAGTAATAATTTGTTAGCTATGACAATTTCTGGTAAGTACTCTATGAATACTTACTTTGTCAGTCTGTTTAAAACAAGCCCATTTGACATGTTGACTTGGATAGGACTTGAAGTTTAGGACTTGGGACTTGACTTGAGACTCGCCCGTCTTGACTTGGAATTCGACTTGATACTTGCCTGTCTTAACTTGGGACTGAGCTCAGGACTTGTGTCAAGACTTAGTTGTTACTTGCAACTTTAGTGTTTCCTCTAAGATTTTTTCAGCAGCGACAGGAACTTCAGGATTAGCAGTTAATTTGAGGGTGAAATTAAAGTCAGATGTTTTCAATCAATGGGATAAGTTGTGAGTGGGCACCCTGTTGTATTTAAGGAACATGAAAACTATCAAAGTCTGCTCTTCAGCACATTTGTGAAGAGTACTGTGGCACAGACAAAAGAAAAAGAGTTGATGAGCATCACAAGAGTTTGGACTGCAACAATCCACAGTCAGACAGACTGTCTACAAATGTTGGAAATTCAAGACCCTTGTCACCCTCCACAAAGGAACCACTGGAAACACTATGGGCAAGGCAGAAATACACACTGCATGGTACACAGCACAAGGCAACACACAATCACTAACTGGTGGGCAATCAGGCAAAATATCATATCACATTTTTAGTCTAGATCACGATCCACGGTCCATTTTACCATGCTTATGTTCATTTTCATCTTGGTTTTTTTTGGACTGATTTACAAACTAATGCAGCAGACAGACTAGTTTATCTTCTAATATAAATCTAGCTCCATAAAAGAACCATTGAGCACATAGGCTAGTAGAACTTCTTTAAGCATTCTTTAAACTGCTGAAATTTGGAACACACAACCTTCTGGTCAATAGTCCAACATCAGTACTGTTGCTTTAATAAACGTTAATAAAATGCATTTCCCAGCAAAACTGATTCAAAAAGTAAATATCTCCACCATGATCTAGGTATATAGAAGGTCTTCTACTGGATTCAGATCCAGTGACTGGGGAGGACACTGAAGAACTCATACCCATGTACACGAAACCAGTTTGAAACATGGTGCAGTGTCATTCTGGAAGTAGCCATTACAAAATGGGTCAGCACCAATACTTAAAGCGCTGTGGCATCAATGATGATTGGTAGTAAGGGTCCAAAGTGTGCCAAGAAAACATTTCCCACACTATTGCACCATCTCTACCAGCCTGGACTGGTAACACAAGGCAGGTTGGGTCCCTGTGTTCATGCTCTTTGCATCAAATTCTGACCCTACCATCTCTGAAAACCGTCTCAGCAAAAATGTGAGATTCATCAGACCAGGCTGTTTTTTCCAGTCTTCAGCTGTCCAGCTCTGGTGAGTCAGCCCACTAGAGCCTCATCATTCTGGTGTTGGATGACAGAAGTGGAACCTGTCATCCTTCATCTTTGACTTCTGCTGTTGTTGCTCATCTTCCCCCAGGTGTGACTTGTTGTGCTTTCTCAGATCTCACCCCTGATTGTACAGAGAGGTCATCTGAGTCTGTCACATCGAACCAGTCTGGCCATTCTTCTCTGACCTCTCTCATCGACTAGGTGTTCTTTCCACAGAAACTGCCTCTCACTGGATGTTTTCTTCTTTATTGCACCATTCTGACTAAACTCTAGACACTATTGTGTGTGAAAATCCCAGAAGGCCAGCAATTGTGGAAATACTCAAACCAGACTGCCTGGTGCCAATGATCATGCAACTGTGAAAGTCACAGAGATCGCATTTTCCCTGTTCTGATGGTTGATATAAGCATTGCCTAAAACTGCTGGCCCATACCTGCATAATTTTGGGATTCACTGCTGCCACCTGATTGACTAGATAACCCCCTGAATGAGTAGGGGTACAGGTATTCCTAACTAACAGCTCAGTGAGTGCACATCAAAGGCATCTTGAACTGTCTAATTTTGTCACTCTGCAAGCAGAAAATCAAATCCTGTCAGCTGTAAGGAATGCTTACAGTGACATACGATCTTCTTGTACCTTATTTGTTTGGCGTAGCTCAGCTCGATTTCAGATCTCTCCTTCACAAACTTGGTGTAGCGCTCCACGAACTCAATGCCCCACTGCGTGTGCTTCTCCAAATTATCAAACTGATCCTGTGGGAAGAAAAGAGAAGGCAGTTGTACACTCATCTAGTCCAATGTTATAACACAGTAAACTCTATACAAGCCGAAGAACTTGAGTCACGATGTACAACCCTAAGCCAGAAAAAGTTGGAACAGTTTGGAACAAAATACTGTGTTCCTTATGGTTAGTTTGACTTTTATATCATTGCAGACAGAATGAACCCAAGATATTTCATGTTTTGTCTGGTTGACATTTCTTTTGTTAACAAACATCCATTCCTGCATTTGAAGCCTGGAAGACATTCAAAAAAAGTTGGGACGGTAAAGCATTTACCACTTTGTAATGTTGCCATTCCTTCTCACAACACTTGGCACCGAGCACAACAAGCAATTAAGTATTTCGGGTGGTATTTTGTCCCATTCTTCCTGCAAACACGTCTTAAGGTGTACAAGGTTGCCGTTGTCACATTTTACGTTTCAAAATTCTCCACACATTCTCTATTGGGGACAGGGACTGTGGTAGCCTAGCGGTTAAGGTACTGGACTCTGGACCACAAGGGCCAGGGTTCAAATCCCACCTCTGCCACTGTTGGGTTCTTGAGCAAGACACTTGACCCTTAACTGCTTGGATTGTAAGATTGTACCAATTGTAAGTCGCTCTGGATAAGGGCGTCTGCTAAATGCTGTAAATGTAATGTAATGTAATGTCAGGACTGCAGGCAGGCCAGTCTAGTACCCGTACCCTCTTCTTCCACAGCGATGCCTTTGTAATGTGTGCAGCATGTGGTTTTGCATTGTCTTATTGAAAAATGCATGGACGTCGCTGAAAATGATGTCATCCTGAAGGCAGTATATGTTGTTCTAAAATCTCAGTGTACTTTTCTGCATTAATGCTGCCATCACAGAAATGACCTTTGCCAAGAACACTGGCACAACCCCATAGCATGACAGAGCCTGGCATTTGGACTTATTTCTGAGAAAAGTCTGGGTGGTCCTTTCTGTTTTTGGTCCGGAACACACGGCGTCCATTTCTTCCCAAAAAGATCTGGAATGCTGATTGGTCCGACCACAATACATGTTTCCACTGTGTGATGGTCCCTCCCAGATGCCTCTGATCCCAGAGATGTCGACGCCGCTTCTAGAGATGGTTAATATCAGGCTTCTTTTTTGCACAGTAAAATATTAAGTGGCATTTGTGAATGTAACTCCGTATTGTAGTGCTTGATAAAGTAATCCATTGCACATGTAGTTCTATCAGCTATTGATGAACGGTGGTTCTTGATGCAGTGGCATCGGAGGGATCGGAGAGCACGGATCTTCAGTTTAAGGTTGTGCCCTTGCCCTTCATGCACTGACATTCCTCCAGATTTCTTGAATCATTTACTGATATTTTGGGTTGTAGAGGAAGAAATATGCAATCCCTTCCAATCTGTAATTGGGGAATACTGTTGTTAAACATTTCAATACATTTCTCATGCATTTGTTGACAAACTGGAGATCTTCTGCCCCTCTTTGCCCCACAAATCTTACATTTGCCATTCATGGATGCTGCTTTTGTACCAAATCATGATTATAATCACCTGTTGACATCACCTCATTATTTAGCTTTGTTTTACCTCATCAGTAGCCTTAAATTGTTCCCCTCCCAACTTTTTTTGGAATGTGTTGCAGGCCTGAAATGCAGGATTGGATGTTTATTAACAAATGAAATGAAGATATCTTGGGTTCATACTGTTTGCAATGAAATAAGAATTTAAGTATGTAAGACACACTGCATTTTACTTCTATTTGTGCCCCAACTTGTTCCCATTTGGGGTTGTAATCCTGTATATGTAGGAGTTTAATCCTGTTTTAGTTGGAGCTCTATGTAATGTACGTATGAATGTAACTCTGTCATGCATTAAAGACCTTTGTAGGTCAAAATATTTAAAAACACAGTTTATGCAGAAAAGAATTAAAAATAGTCCCGCCAAAACAAATGGGCAGTTTTTTCAGTTACTGGCGCCACAATGTTGAATAGCTCTGTCCAATAGCTCCGGATCCAGAACAATAACACATGTGGGAAAACACCCTAAGAGGTCACTATGTCACAAATCCTTTTTTAGCTCTGTATCAGTGCAGTCATAACATATCAAGCTGTAGATTTTTCACTGTCCCATTTGGACATATTTCGTTCTCAATCAAACAATACTTGTAGCAGAGGTGAGCACCAGTGTATGAAATCTGCCATTTCACACTGATTCATCATTTGATGTTGTAGAGCTGGGGTTCAAACTGATGATGTTCCATACTGCTGTCTACATACTGCATGTGGATATTTTTCCCATCCGTATTCAAACAGTTATTGTCCACTAGTCTTAATGAAACCCAGGGTAGGTGATTAGCTAATACTGAGGACAGTGCACAAGCATGACACAGGGATGGCAATACTCTATCTGACTGAACTTCTTTCCAGAAAATGGCTTGGATAGTGGGATCTCTATTGCCATTATTTCTAATGGGGAAGTTCCTAACTCGTTCAAGTATATTCCGATCACCCGTCGTTAGTGATAATACTGTGACATGCGGGACTTTCTAGTAGGCCCTGCCGACCTGTATTTACCTGTTTAAATTGTTCACCTTCTTTATGTACAATAGCTTCTGCAGTTATTGGCACACCTGGTAAAATAACTGACCTTATGACGAATTATGTTTATCTCACAATGAAAACCTGAGAACCAGCCAACTTTTAATTGAAGTTATTGAAAAATCCCTCATCAAGAAGTAATTTGTTTGAACAAAACCACATATTTAAAGTGTTAAAGTTGATAGAGTTTCTAGGAACTGTCAAGTAGTTTTCCATCAACTCCAGTTTCACTAGGGGATTTATATAATGTGACACAGAGGTCGGGATGGGGAAAAACTTGAATTAATTACCATTCCAGTGGAGCATCATGTCTAAAAAATCTGACTTCCAAAAATGAAAAGAGCAAAATAGAAAAGAAAGGGCAACATCGCCCAAGTTTTTTCCAAAAAAGAGGTGGTTCTAGCCCTGGTGTTAGCTTTGTCCATACTTTTGCCTTAGTATTTATGTTTCGCTCCTCATTTGGTCAATGCAGACATTTTAGCAAGTTATTCATTCTAAATCTGTTGTCCCTTCCCCTGCCTGGATCCAACAGATGCAGCTTCAGGCTCAGAAGCCCTGTCTCCTCATCCCCATACCCCTACCAATAAGCCAAGTCCCACAAGAAGGAGGTGAGCAGTTTCTAGTTGGTATGTATGCTTAGTTCAAAATGATAAAATTCAAATGAACACATGGCTGGGTGTTCAAATCTTCCAAAATATCTTCTGTCTTTTTTTTTTTTCTTTTTCTTAAAAGACCGTCATTATCTTAGTTGTTGGTTGGTAATCTGCCACAGTCCATCAGGCTCATGTTTTGGCCTGGTCAGAGTCCAGATTTGAACCCTATAGAAAATATTTGGCCTCACATTAAACTCAAACTAACTGGGAGACATTTTGTAACTACTCCTCAACTGTTTGAAGCCATTACCATTGAGTGGGCCAACACTGATTTATCAGTTTTGGGTTGGGCCCTTTATTTTTGCCCAAGAGTGTATATTCATGGCCTGTGGTGGTTGGGTCCAATGCGGTATCTTTCAATATCTTTCAAATTAAAAAAATCCCTGCCGGCAGCCCTGAATACACCTGTACTAATTTATTCTCTGGTGGTTTTCAAAAATGAAAGCCCTAGTCAAGATCTCCTGCTTGTTAAATTATGTAATTTGTCACCTCAACAATGCCTGCCATCTTCTAAGGGTAGATATAAAAGCTCACACACAGAATATACATTCCATATACAGTAAAAAAACGTGTTGATCCATTTCTTTTTTAATTAAAGTGCTATTACATAGATTACAGTATACACCTACAGGCACTTACACAAGTAATGAAAAAATTTCAGCTAAAATGCCCTGTTTGTTTGAAAACACTTTTCCTTCCCCTAGATTTATTAGCCAACACAATGTGTCTGCATTCTTCTTTGTTGTGTGTGTGGTGAGGGGGTGGGGTCATGTTTATATTGCAATGGTCCCACAAGGATAGAAAGATCTGACTTTTTTTACCTTGACTTGCTCTAGGCCACATGAGGAAAACTGACTTTTTTTTAAACAGAAACTGCAACTTTCTTTTGAAAACCAAAAGAGGCAAAAAGGGTTAGAGGTCACATGACTGGAGTCAAGTCAAATTTAAAGAGAGTCAACCTGATTTTGATTGGTGTTTATGGCTTGAGACTTGACTTAGAATGGAGACAGATGACTCATAATGACTTGATTTTTTTAATTACATATTTGCATTTCTAGTTATTGAGAAGTTTGTTTTTGTTTTTTTTTAGACTTTTTTTGTTGAAATGTGGAAAACCAGTGGGAAAACAGCAGAGACAAATATGAAGAAGCTTGCAACATGGAAGTGGTTATTCCAAACACAGTGAAGTTTGGATGCAAGGAATATGTTGATGAAATTAGTAAAAAGCAAACAGCTATAAGCAACCTCTAGTTAGGGTTAGGTGTAGGTGTAATATTAATTAGGTACAGGAATCACTGTGGTAGCCTAGTGGTTAAGATACTGGACTCTGGACCAGAAGCAACCAGAAGGTCCAGGGTTCAAATCCCACCTCTGCCAAGCTGCCACTGTTGGGTCCTTGAGCAAGGCCCTTAACCCACAATTGCTTGGATTGTAAGACTGTACCAATTGCAAGTCTCTCTGGATAAGGGTGTCTGCTAAATGCTGTAAATGTAAATGTAATCATTATGTCTATGGGAAGTCCACACAAAGATGGAGTGTATGTGTGTGTTTTGCTGGTCCCCACATCTCAAGAACTGCAACTTTTGTTTTAAAAAAATACACAATAGAAGCAAAAACTGTGGTGCAGGAAGGTGCAGAATTAATTTAGCTACTGTAATATTATACCAATGCAAAGTCCTCCACAATTTTAGAATAACAAACTTGTGTGTGTGCGTGCAAAGTGTATATTTGGGGGTTTATGGCAACACCTTTCAGTAAGAATACAATTACTGTTATTGCCACAGAAACTCTTTGCGGCGCACAGAAGGTTAAAAACCCTCTTTCTAAATTAAAACTGCCCTACATAATGGAGAAAATCTCATTACTCAGCAGTGATAATGGTTCAGCCTGAAGTATCATCAGCAGGACCAATCATAAAGGCGCTCTACTTTGTGATGGTCAGCAGTAATGTATTATCTATATATATTTATTTTAAAAAAGGTAATTCATTGCCATATTGATTTTGTATCATTCTGCTCCATTCTATCTCATATCTAACAAGAATTCAAGAAGACAAGCATTTGGAGAACTGGCAGCTCCTTATATAGCAAGCTGTTTAATTGCCAGAAGAAAGGCTGTTCATCCTGAATGTAAATCCACAGTCATCAGGTCACTAGTGGCAGTTTATTGACTAGAGAAAAAGTGATGATAGTGCAATCTGAAAACATGCTGAATATATGCAAAGACTTGTCACTATTCCTTGATCACCTTAGAAAAGCAAAAGCTTTGAGTCTCTTCTGGACTCTCATAGTTGAATGGAAAGGAAAAATCCACCCTGAACCAGTTGCCATGCATTCTCACCATGTGATGCGACAAAGAAGCCATACGCAATTTGTTTTAATGAAACCTGGCCAGCTACGCTGACAGGGGTGGGGCCACTGTGAGATGGAAGAAGCCAGTGATGTGACAAAGCTGAGCAAATAAGAAGAGAAGCTATATGTCAATAAGCAAGGGAAGTCAAGCGTAGGGTTTCATACAGCCTTATGCAAACCGCTCTAGTTACACTCGCCAATGAGCCACCCAATTACAAATATTTTCCTGGTAGGCTTAGGCAATATGGTCATTTCAGGTACTGAGTGGTTAAAAGGTCTCCACAATCTGCCTTACATTTACAGCATTTAGCAGACGCCCTTATCCAGAGCGACTTACAGTTGATACAGTCTTACAATCCAAGCAATTGTGGGTTAAGGGCCTTGCTCATGGACCCAACAGTGGCAGCTTGGCAGTGGTGGGATTTGAACCGTGGACCTTCTGGTCCAGAGTCCAGTACCTTACCCGCTAGGCTACCACACTGAGACACTGAAAGTGCTGACAAGTGGCATGCCAAGGTGTTTTAACAACCAAACACAACTTTATTCTCAATTCCGGCTCACATTTTCCCTGACAGAACCACAAAAATAATAGCCCAGAGTGGGCAGGTTTGATAACACATAAGAGGAGTTGGTGACTAAAGACGTTAAGTAAAAGTGTGAACTAGTTAGGATTTTACGCACAACATTTATATGCAAGACACTCTGGTGGAGACACAGCAAGCCTGTTCGACACCTTAAAAGAAAGCACCCCAAAGAGTACACTGAACATCAGATTTCCAGTGTGGTGAAATAGGAGAACTATATATTTCCGTCATTAAAGAAATTCGTTTATTGGTTGGGTTTTGTATAAATTAGTCTTTAACCCAACACACAAAGAGCCGTAACAAAAATCATGGATGTGGTCCAGCCTAAAATGATGATGATGATGCGATTTTTATTTTGCCAGACAGATACTTTTGACCCTGTATCCAGGCATCATTTTATTTGCTATTTTATAATTAAAGATTTCAGCACCTCTTTCAAATAAAATTCCTTATTTTGTTGATTTCAATGAAAAGCACTTAACCCAAAATGACAACTTTAAGCAGATGAGACAATGAATGAATGAATGAAATTGAACCACCCTATGTTTCTACACTCACTGTCCATTATATCAGCTCTGTTTACCATGCAGGAGCACTTTGTAGTTCTATAATTACGGTCTGTAGTCCATCTGTTTCTCTGCATACTTTATTAGCCTCCTTTCACCCTGTTATTCAGGGGTCAGGACCTTCACAGATCAGGTACTACTTGGGTGATGGATCATCCTCAGCACTGCAGTGACACTGACGTGGTGGATCAGACAGTTTTTGAACACTTCAGCGTCACTGCTGGACTGAAAATATCCAGCCACCAATATGCACCCTGTAAGCAGCATCCTTTGAGCACTGATGAAGGATTGCAGGATGAGCTACAGTCTCCGACTTCTACAAGTTGGAGCAATATGGTAGATGTGTCTAATAACGTAAACAGTGAGCGAACAGTGTTTTAAAACTCCAGTTGTTGTGTCTGAGCCAATCGTACCAGCTCAACACACACTAACACACCACCACCACATCAGGGTCAGTGCAGTGCTGAGAATAATCCACCACCCAAACAGTACCTGATCTGTGCTGGTCCTGTGGAGTTCTGACCATTACAGGACTAACAAAGCATGTAGAGAAACAAATGGACTACAGTCTGTAATTGTAGAACTACAAAGAACAACGACCACTAAAACTTAAATAAAGAATAAGCAGCCTAACACTTTTGCACAGTACTGTATATTTTCACAGCATTTGCAAATCGCCCATCGGTTGGTATCGCTAAATAATAAGTAATCACCTGGCAACGCAGTGTATAGAACTGACACCTGAGAATATCCATGATACTCAAAGAAGTGAGATAACAAAAATGCTCCTTTACACCCACTTTCCTGGTCTGGTGGTTCCCCATTCCCACGGTTCCTACCCCCAGAGAACAGAGGGCCAGTGTATAGAGATACTTAATACATTTAAGGTTAATAAACTGTGGTATCAACATATCTGTATATATCTCACATGCATGTGGTGATTAACAGTTTGTTACTGGTGTATACCTAGTAAATCACTACCTGGCAACCCAGTGTATAGCACCAACCTATGAGAATATTAATGATGCTCAATCAAGTGTATTATGTTATTAAATTGTCGTACCAATACAGCTAGGTGTCACGAAGTCCACGAGACACTCTGTGTAATTATGCGTTATGTTACCTTCACATTGTACGAACACCATAGTAAATATTTTACATATTATATAGCAATATTGACTAAACAGTTCATTTCTCTGCGTGCCCATTTCTCTACTCAGTGCATAATACACCTTTCTGCGCCAGAGTCTGCGACGTTACTAAAATAGACGTTACCGAAATAAAAACTTGTCTTATATATTCACGTCGGAATGCCGGAAGATAGTTTGAGCGAACCCTGCTGGCAGAAAAGAGAATCGCGGTCTTAAAGCAGAAAACAACATGGTAACGTTTCTTTCGTTTTCCTCATTGGTAGGTGTTTCAAATATTAAAAAACATACAAAGACAGGAATTACTGTATTGTAACGTACTGTACTAAATGTTTTCGTATTGCTTTATTCAATATTATTGTTTAAAATAAAACACTAGTTGCAAAGTTTCTAACTATGTGATGATGGTAATGGCCAACGTCCATTTTAGGTCACATCCTTTTTCACAGAATGCAATGCAGATGTTAACGCATACCTGCATATGATAAGTAACCATTTATTTATACCCACCTGGTAACTAATTAACTGGCAACCCAAAGTCATGACTACCGCTTTGTCTGGCATGCCAACCTGGTGATTAATTAACTGGCAACCCAGTATGAAGTGCTGACACCTGAGAATATTCATGATGCTTCCAGAAGTGTACTAATAATGATAGTACATTTCGATATCAGTAACATAACAGGGATATGATAGATAGTTTATTCATTGTATTTGTATAATACAAAATATAAATTCTATTAATATGCATGTGTATATATAAATATATATTATTACATATATAAATATGATATATAAATACTAAATATATATTTTTATATATAAGTATTAAATATATTATATTATCATTCATCCATTTTCTTATCCGCTTATCCCTGGTCAGGGTCTCGGGAAAGCCGGTGGCACAGGGTGCCAACCCATCGTGGGTCACATACACTCACACACTTTAGAAACACCGATTAACCTAACATGCATGTCTTTGGAATGTGACAGGAAAGCGGAGTACCCGGAGTAAACCCTCGCGGACACGGGGAGGATATGCAAACTCCACACAGGCGGAGTCCGAGGTCGCGACTGACCCGGGACGCTGGAGCTGTGAGGCGACCAGGCTAATGCCACTGTGCCACCCTGTTATAGTATATAAATATACAATATAAATATATATCATTATAATAATATAGTATTATACTTATTCATATTCTATTTAGATTTTCTTTGAAATTTCTGCAGTTTTAACACAAGCAGTTAATTTTTATTTCTAGAAAACCTAACTTTTAAAATTCCGTTTCGGTATTACTTGTCCTACGAAAGGTGCATTAATTAACAGTACGTTAATGAACAGATGCACCACATTGCCATAACATATGCAGCATATATAACATTATTATACAACACATACATGACATTTTATATCTATCGACACTTGCGTTATATGTCAACATGTTCAACTGTGCATTATATCCAAGGAACAATAACGTAATGAATATCTACAGTTCTTCTGCATGCACCTGTCATTGCTCTGCACAATACAGGAATATTGGCCTTTGCATGCAGTCAGGGCCAGAATTAGCTCCGGATTACTGCTGCCTCCAGTCTTTGTCTGACCAAAGGACCAACACTCTGGATAAATGGGCCTACATATGCAGAACGACATGAAATCCAAAGAAAACCAGCACCGACGGATCTCTGTGGCTCCTGCGCGGCTCTCTGGGGTGAAATGGGCGGACTGTGACCTAGCGGTACCGTTAGCACGTCTGTCCTGATCCGACACACCTGCTGATTACGGACTCATACCCACGCATACATTTGCTCTGAATCCATTCCGATTCACGTCTAATCCACGGTGCAGGACGGATAATCTGAGCAGGTTCGTGTGTGTTAGTGCTGCACCTACCCAGAGCTCGGTTCCCCAGCTGCAGCTCATGCTTTCGGGACAATTCCTCCGCGATAATCCTCTGCTCGAGTGCATGGCTGACTCCCGAATAGACGAATAAATATAGGAATGCTGATATCCCGATGTAAATCTCGATGAGGAGCTGAAGCTCGAGCGGCGACCAAAAGCCCGTTAGTCCGCTTTCACCTCCGCATGCTGCCGCGTGCAGCCGATCAGCTCCGTCTGTCTGACACCATACCGAGCGAATCTCTCTCTCTCTCTCTCTCTCTCTCTCTCTCTCCTGCACTCTTTTAATCAGCCGCTTGGGACAGTAAACGTCATGTTACGGGATCAAAAAGTTTGTGAACCTCATAACAATACTCATTATTCCTGTACTGAGCTAATAATACACAAGCAATCTGTCTGTCTGTCTGTCTGTCCACCTTTCTCCTATCTCTGTCCAGCTGTCTGTCAGTTACTCTCTATGCCTCTTTCCCTCGTCTGTCTCACTCTTCTATACCTGTACCTCTACCCTGTCTGTCTGTCAGTCTCTCTCTGTCTTTCTCTTATGTCATGCATGTCTCTGGCCTATGCCTGTCTCGCTCATTTGTCTGTCTATCTGTCTGTCTGTCTGTCAGTCTCTCTCCACTGTCTATCTATCAGTACGTCTGTCTCTCTCCTCTGTCTGTCTGTCAGTTTCTATCTGTCCATCAGACTGTCTGTCTTTCATTCCTATGTGTGTTTCTCTCTTCTGTCTATCAGTCAGTGCGAAATTCTGCTGAACCGGTGTCACTGGCTTGTTGTAACTCTTAAAACTTCAACTTCATTTTCTATTGTTTTTTAACACAGAATCTAGCAAAATACATATTGAACTATTCATAGTGACTATTGGTCAATCTCAGAAAGGTTTATATATATATTTTTTATTTTATTGGTTTCTCCTGTAACTGTTACTCAGTCCTGTTATGCTTTTTATATGATTAACAGGATGGATTAGCAATACTGTACATAAACTGTAACCACATGGCATCCATACTAATCGCATCAGGACACTGAGCACATTCTAATTATTGACAAAACAAATAACATCTAAAAATAAGTTAGGTAATACAGTGGCGCTTGAAAGTTTGTGAACCCTTTAGAATTTTCTATATTTCTGCATAAATATGACCTAAAACATCATCAGATTTTCACACAAGTCCTAAAAGTAGATAAAGAGAACCCAGTTAAACAAATGAGACAAAAATATTATACTTGGTCATTTATTTATTGAGGAAAATGATCCAATATTACATTAGTCAGTGGCAAAAGTATGTGAAGCTTTGCTTTCAGTATCTGGTGTGACCCCCCTGTGCAGCAATAACTGTAGTTAAACGTTTCCTGTAGCTGTTGGTCAGTCCTGCACACCGGCTTGGAGGAATTTTATTCCTCCGTACAGAACAGCTTCAGCTCTGGGATGTTGGTGGGTTTCCTCACATTAGCTGCTCGCTTCAGGTCCTTCCACAACATTTCCATTGGATTAAGGTCAGGACTTTGACTTGGCCATTCCAGAACATGAACTTTATTCTTCTTTAACCATTCTTTGGTAGAACAACTTGTGTGCTTAGGGTCGTTGTCTTGCTGCATGACCCACCTTCTCTTGAGATTCAGTTCATGGACAGATGTCCTGACATTTTCCTTTAGAATTCTCAAACCATGATACTACCACCACCATGTTTCACAGATGGGATAAGGTTATTTTGCTGGAATGCAGTGGTTTCCTCCTTTCTCCAAACATAACACTTTCTTTTTAAACAAGAAGAAGTTCTATTTTTGGTCTCATCCGTCCACAAACATTCTTCCAATAGCCTTCTGGCTTGTCCCACATGATCTTTAGCAAACTGCAGACGAGCAGCAATGTTTCTTTTTGGAGAGCAGTGGCAACCACCATTGTTGTTCAGTGTTCTTCTGATGGTGGACTCATGAACATTAACATTGGCAAATGTGAGAGAGGCCTTCAGTTGCTTAGAAGTTACCCATGGGTTCTCTGTGACCTTGCCAACTATTACACGCCTTGCTCTTGGAGTGATCTTTCTTGGTCGACCACTCCTGGGGAGTGTAACGATGGTCTTGAATTTCTTCCATTTGTACACAATCTGTCTGACTGTGGGTTGGTGGAGTCCAAACTCTTTAGAGATGGTTTTTAACCATTTAAAGCCTGATGAGCATCAACAGCTCTTTTTCTGAGGTCCTCAGAAATCTCCTTTGTTCGTGCCATGATACACTTCCATAAACATATGCTGTGAAGAGCAGACTTTGATAGATCCCTGTTCTTTAAATAAAACAGGGTGTCCCCTCACACCTGATTGTCATCCCACCTGACTCTAATTTCACCTTTAAATTAACTACTATTCCTAGAGTTTCACATACTTTTGCCACTCACTAATATGTAATATTGGATCATTTTCCTCAATAAATAAATGACCAAGTATAATATATTTGTTTCATTTGTTTAACTGGGTTCTCTTTATCTACTTTTAGGACTTGTGTGAAAATCTGATGATGTTTTAGGTCATATTTATGCAGAAATATAGAAAATTCTAAAGGTTTCATAAACCTTCAAGCATCACTGTATATCACAACATACGACATAAGCATATAAATCCACATAATACTGCAGCAGTGTAAGTACAGTATACAGAAGTGTAGACATGTATTAAAGTATATAAATTATTCATTAACTACGACAACTCATAAAACCGCCAGGAACCATTACAATCGGTACAATCGGTGTAGTCGCGTCTAGACTATGTATGCCTTTATTTTGACGGACATTAAGGTTTTGTCCCAAACAGACTCCTATTGAATATAAAGTGCACTACGCAGTGTGTATTATATTTCCTAAATAGTGTGCCTATCTATGGAGTAAGGATGTATTTGGGATTTGGTCAAAAAAAAAAACGTTACGGGAGGCTCGGGAAAACTTCCTGTTGGCAACCAGGAAAAGCTTTTCGGTTTCTAGGCAGCTTTTCTTCGAACGCCAACGGAATTACCAAAAGCTGTCCGTTTATTTATCGAACGGTTTAATTGCTATTCAGACCTGTTGTAGATGTATTAGTTAATACTAAAATGTATCACAAATAAATTTGTTTAGTATACTATGACGCGTAATCCGTTATCTAACGGAATAACACCATTGTGAGCGTTTGGCTAGCAGAAAAGACTAGTAAGGGTAGAGCGATTTTTTTCTAAACGTTTTAGGGAAACCGCTTGATATAAGGCGTCAGAATGAGTGAACAGTTGAAATTGATCGTGGAACAGCTAAACCGAGAGCCGTTCAAGAAAAACTTTAACTTAATCACGTTTGACTCGCTGGAGCCGATGCAACTTCTGCAGATTCTCAATGATGTTCTGTCTGAAATCGACTCTAAGGTGAGACCATGTCCCAATCCGCACTCTAGGGCACTTAGTAATGTGTTTTTATTGAGGTGCTGTACTAAGTCTTCAGCCAGTTGGTAATAGAAAATAAGGTCAAACTAATAACACAGTTGTACATTTGCAGCATTTAGCAGACGCCCTTATCCAGAGCGACTTACAATTGATACAAACTCACAGTCCAAGCAATTGTGGGTTAAGGGTCTTGCTCAAGGAGCCAACAGTGGCAGCTTGGCAGAGGTGGGATTTGAACCTTGGACCTTCTGGTCCATAGTCCAGTACCTTACCCACTAGGCTACCACAGTCCACAGTTATACTTCCACGTGTTTAATTATATACCTATACTTTATACTAATTAAGTGATATTAGAAGCTGTGCCAGATGGTAATGAGGTTATATGGTAACAATATGACAGTCGGCAGACGTACATGCTAAGCTGTAAGACTTTAATTCTTTAGATGATAATCAATAGTTTTAATGTCATTATCAGCCCAAACCTTGTTCACATACATTTTACAGTCTGGAATGCAAATGTCAACGTTTTGGTTTTATTACTTTAATGTGTTTTATTTTAGCAGAATGAGTAAGAAACAGACCACATTTTATGAGATAAAACAATCCAGCTCATTGGAAGATTTCATTGCATCCTTAACTTGCTCTCTAATTTCAGCAAGTGATCGATATCCGAGAAGAAATGCCCGAGCAGACTGCCAAAAGAATGTTTACTTTGCTGGGGATGCTGAAATACAGGCCGCCTGGAAACCTCACTGATGCGTAAGTTTTTTAAGCAGAATAAGTGTTAAATCAGAATACAGTGGGGCAAAAAAGTATTTAGCCAGCCACTGATTGTGCAAGTTCTCCTACTTTGAAAGATGAGAGAGGTCTGTAATTTTCATCATAGCTACACTTCAACTATGAGAGACAAAATGAGAGAAAAAATCCAGGAAATCATGTTGTAGGGTTTTTAAAGAATTTAATTGTAAATCATGGTGGAAAATAAGTATTTGGTCAATAACAAAAGTTCAACTCAATATTTGGCCCATTCCTCCATGCAGATCTCCTCTAAAGCAGTGATGTTTTGGGGCTGTTGCTTTGCAACACAGAATTTCAACTCCCTCCACAAATTTTCTATGAGGTTGAGGTCTGGAAACTGGCTAGGCCACTCTGGATCTTGAAATGCTTTTTACGGAGCCACTCCTTCGTTGCCCAAGCGGTGTGTTTGGGATCATTGTCATACTGGAAGACCCAGCCACGTTCCATCTTCAATGCTGTCACTGATGGAAGGAGGTTTTGGCTTAAAATCTCACGATACATGGCCCCGTTCATTCTTCCCTTAACACGGATCAGTCGTCCTGTCCCCTCTGCAGAAAAACAGCCCCAAAGTATGATGTTTCCACCCCCATGCTTCACAGTAGGTATGGTGTTCTTGGGATGCAACTCAGCATTCTTCTTCCTCCAAACACGACAAGTCGAGTTTTTACCAAAAAGTTCTATTTTGGTTTCATCTGACCACATGATATTCTCCCAATCCTTTCTGGATCATTCCATATGCTCTCTGGCAAACTTCAGACTGGGCCTGGACATGTACTGGCTTAAGCAGGGGGCACGCCTGGGCACCCCTCCGGGCGTAGTGTGCTACTGATGGTAGACTTTGTTTACCTTTGGTTCCCAGCTCTCTGCAGGTCATTCATCAGTCCCCTGTGTAGTTTCTGGGATTTTTTTGCTCACCGTTCTCAATGATCATTTTGAACAGACGGGATGAGATCTTGCGTGGAGCCCCAGATCGAGGGAGTTACAATTGCTCTGACAATTGCTCCCCAGTTGATTTTATCCACACCAACTGCTTGCCTATTGTCGATTCACTATTCCCAGCCTTGGTGCAGGTCTACAATTTTCTTCCTGGGTCCTTCAAAGCTCTTTGGTCTTGGCCATGGTGGAGTTTGGAGTCTGACTGTTTGAGGCTGTGGACAGGGTCTTTTATACAGATACGAGGTCAAACAGGTGCCATTAATACAGGTAACGAGTGGAGACAGAAGAGCTTCTTAAAGAAAAGTTACAGGTCTGTGAGAGCCCGAAATCTTGCTTGTTTGGGGGTGACCAAATACTTATTTTCCACCATAACTTACAATTAAATTCTTAAAAAATCCTACAACGTGATTTCCTGGATTTTATTCCTCATTTTGTCTCTCATAGTTGAAGTGTACCTATGATGAAAATTACAGACCTCTCTCATCTTTCTAAGTCGGAGAACTTGCGCAATCAGTGGCTGACTAAATACTTTTTTACCCCACTGTACCTTTATGCTGACACTGTGCAGTATGTGTTTATGTGCAATAACTTATCTCATCTGGCCTGTATCTGTCAGCAGGTTTTCTGTAGTCGTTATATGTCGAGTATATATTGAAAATCGAGTATCAGAATAAGGAAAACTGCTCTCAGTCAGGCCGTGGTCCTCTTTGTTTTCCAGGAGCAGTTTTCGGCAGGGTCTTGTAATGGGAAGTAAGCCGGTGATCCATCCCATCTTACACTGGCTGCTGCAGAAAGTTCCGGAGCTGAAGAAGAGGGCATATCTTGCTCGCTTTCTCATCAAGCTGGATGTGCCCAGTGAGTTCCTGGCTGACGAGGTCATCTCAGAGACTAAGTGCCAGGTCTGAACTCCTTTGACTTTACAGAGGCAGTTATGATGCATGTTTATAATACAGCCAAACCCAGCTGTCTGAACTCCCGGTATTGGAGTTCCTGCTGTAACAGTATGAGGTAGCATAGCTGGATAGTGGTATTTTGCCTCTACCTGCACCTTCCATGTACTTCCTATCGTATCGTAGCCAACACAATTTCCGTTCTATTGGGAGTTTCATGTCGTACTTCAGATGTTATTGATGGATTTGCAGCAGTTACTACCGTGTCACCAAAGGACCCTTTATTATTAGAGACGCACCGGTTGCAGTTTTCTTGGCCAGTTCCTTTTGCCGAGTTTTTTTTAACGTGTGATTGGCTGATTCCGATTTTCTTTCTGTCTGAGAGTTATAAATTACAGCACACAGAAACATTTTTGTTCCACTCTTTATTTAATGAAAACATCTTCAATGGTCTTCTTTGGTTTATGTCTGGCTTTTGTCATCAAAATGATTTGGGGCGGCACGGTGACTCTGTGGGGAGCACTGTCGCCTCACAGCGAGAAGGTCCTGGGTTCAGTCTGAGGTGGAGCGCTTTGGGTCCTTTCTGGGTGGAGTTTGCATGTCCTCTCCATGTCCATGTGGATTTACTATGGGTACTGTCCAAAGACGTGTAACACATTTCACGATGCTCGTCAGTTAGGTTTCTGTTAGATGAGATCCATACTCACTGTGGAAAAACTATGCCCATGTATAGTGTGCCATCTACAGGCCATTTTTATTATTACCTGATGAGCGTAATGAAACCTGTAGCCTGTACCTATGCAGTAAAACCTTGACGTACGAGTTGAATTCGTTCTGTGATTTATCTCGTAACTTTATTGACAAATTGTCAATATTAAATATGTAAAATGTTCCAAAATAAATACGGAAAGTAATCAAACACAGCAACTGACTTCATTTTGTGCCACGTTATTATAAGTATTCTTAGTCAACACACAATTGTTCAACTTCCTGATGTCTCAATAAGAGCGGGTGCAAACATGGACTAATCTGCATGGAAAGAACACAAGTGCATTCAGTGCATTATCTGCATTTTGTTTATCCTGTACTATTTTTAATTCATAGCCAGTGTGATTTTTGCTGTGTACACAGTATGAGGAGTTGGTAGAAGGATTCAAAAACTACCATAAAGAGTGTGAACTACTAAGGAACTCCAGGTTTTCTGCAGCTGAGATTCGCAGGGTGAGATGCTAATTTCCTTCCTTTTGTCTGACATTTCTGCTCTCTGAACACAGAGGCGATGTTCTGTTTTAGTAATACTGTGTTACTGCAGGATATTTCGGCGATGGAGGAAGAGAAGGACCAGTTGATCAAGCGAGTGGAGCGTTTGAGAAAGCGGGTAAGGGAAGCCTTTGGTTAGCTGCTTTTGGATGTACTGGACACTGGCTCATAGAATTATCTACTATAATCCATTACATCATGTACAGTGGTGCTTGAAAGTTTGTGAACCCTTTAGAATGTTCTATATTTTTCCATAAATATGACCTAAAACATCATCAGATTTTCACACAAGTCCTAAAAGTAGATAAAGAGAACCCAGTTAAACAAATGAGACAAAAATATTATACTTGGTCATTTATTTATTGAGGAATAAATGTTTGTGGAAGTGTATCATGGCACGAACTAAGGAGATTTCTGAGGACCTCAGAAAAATAGTTGTTGATGCTCATCAGGCTGCAAAAGGTTACAAAACCATCTCTAAAAAGTTTGGACTCCACCAATCCACAGTCAGACAGATTGTGTACTAATGGAGGAAATTCAAGACCATTGTTACCCTCCCCAGGAGTGGTCGACCAACAAAGATCACTCCAAGAGCAAGGCGTGTAATAGTTGGTGAGGTCACGAAGGACCCCAGGGTAACTTCTAAGCAACTGAAGGCCTCTCTCACATTGGCTAATGTTAATGTTCATGAGTCCACCATCAGAAGAACACTGAACAACAATGGTGTGCATGGCAGGGTTGCGAGGAGAAAGCCATGCTCTCCAAAAAGAACATGGCTGCTCGTCGGCAGTTTGCTAAAGATCACGGGAGAGCCAGAAGGCTACTGGAAAGGATGTTTTGTGGACGGATGAGACCAAAATAGAAACTTTTTGGGCTTAAAAAGAAAAGCTTATGTTGGCGAAAGGAAAAACTGCTGAATTCCAGCATAAGAACCTTATCTTCATCTGTGAAACATGGTGTGGTTCTGTTTTGCGCATCTGGCCGGCGGCTTGCCATCATGATGGAACAATGCACTTCTGAATTATATCAGAGAATTCTAAAGGAAAATGTCAGGACATCTGTCCATGAACTGAATCTCAAGAGAAGGTGGGTTATGCAGCAAGACAACGCCTAAGCACACAAGTCGTTCTACCAAAGAATGGTTACAGAAAGAATAAAGTTCATTGTTTTGGAATGGCCAAAGCCCAAAGTCCTGACCATAATCAATGGAAAAGGAAATGTTGGGAAGGACCTGAAGCGAGCAGAATGTGAGGAAACCCACCAACTCCCAGAGCTGAGCTGGTATGTACGGAGGAATGGGCTGCTAAAATTCTCCAAGCCGGTTTGTGCAGGGGACTGATCAACAGTTACAGGGAAACATTTAGCTGCAGTTATTGCTGCACAGGGGGGTCACACCAGATACTGAAAGCAAGGGTCACATACTTTTTACCACTCACTACTAATATGTGATACTGGATAATTTTCCTCAATAAATAAATGACCAAGTATAATATTTTTGTCTCATTTGTTTAACTGGGTTGTGAGTCACTCTGAATAAGGGAAAATTAAAGAATATAAGAAAAGCATTCCACTTGGAATAAAAGCAGCACGATTCCCTTTCAAAGTAAATCCAATCTTCTCCAATCTAAGAAAAAACAAAACGTATTGGAGCCACAATGAAAGGTGGTTCTATGGACTTCCACAATAACAGAATACGCCACCCTGCTAATAAAGGCGACAAAGCTAAGAGATCTGATTGAACTGCGTTAATGGAGACGACACAGCAGGGAGACCAAATACTGCCACAGTTGGGGGACGTGCACCAATATTGATGCCTAAAATCTTTGACATTATCCTGAAATACTCGGACCAGAGTCTAATATTCTGATTCTTTTTGGCTGGAATGAAGAACTGCAACCCCCAGAGTTAGATGAGCTTGTTGGTTCTCCATTTTACAGTATGTAACTCTTGTTTTCTCCACAAGGTGGAGTCTGTGTCAACGCATCAACGCATGCTGGAGCTGGCTCGGCAGCTGCGGGTGGAGAAAGAGAGGCAGGAGTCCCTGACTCATCAGAAACAAGAGCAGAAGAACCAGGTACCAGTTGGCACTTATTCGTTTGATTAACCACTTTCAGATGATTCTGCCCTTGCTTTATTAAAAATTAATAAAGTTAAGCCGGAAAATGAAGCCGGTCCATTCAGTTTGGTTTTGCGACACGTCAATTACGCCAACAGGTTCGATGGCAAAGTGCAACATCTGGGCTGGTGGTGGCCCTCCAAAATGCAATATATAATTTTACTAATTAATAATATAGCAATCAGTTAATAATAATATAGTTTAAGATGTTTGACTCCTTTTTAATTTTGAATTTGAATGCTTTTTATTATTTTAGTGGCAAATAAATAGCAATTTAATACATTTATATCTGTGATAATTTGTTGTCTTTTATTTACAAAGTTGTTTAAGTCAATCCTGATGCCTTAGGTCTCTCCCACATGGTGAGGTATATCTTCATTAATTCAGCAATGGTATCGGATCGATATCAAATTTTATGTATCGGTATCGATCTGATAAAAGTCAGATCGGTGCATCCCTAATCCGGTAGCACATCTCTGTGATTTTATGGGCCTGTTTCTCCTTGCTCTGAGAGGGTTTGACTGCTGCTATGTCTTCTAGCGCAAATGTGAGTCAGTAAGACAAAGTCCCGAAACTACAAAGGGAGGATTTAAGAATCATCGTACTATTTAGATGGACCAGATGTTAGGAAAGCTCCATTCTCTCATCGCTTGGCGAGATGCAAAAGGAGGATAAATGGGGGAAAACAGTACTATGGAAAGCTGGATACCACTGGCTTATTAAAGGGGGGGTTTTAATGGCAGCTGCAGGTATAAAGTTATGCCCAGTACTGCTTATATACTGATTTCGAAATAGATTTAATTTGTTATTTAGAAATAATGTAAGGTTTTATCAGCCAGTTACACGTGATACAGACATCCGGGATGATAGAGAATATAACCCATTAGAAGCTCACTCATCCTGTGGGAATTTTATTACCGTCCGGATGCACGAGTTTTATCACTGAGGGAGACGTGTAAACATTTAAGCACAGATGTTCCTTGATAAACAAATCCAATCCAGATAGGACTTTTGTCAGCCGGTGTGATATACACTTATGGAAATGTTCACGTTGGGGAAAACAGAACTAATTACCATTTTCATAAGGATGAAGAAACTTTTCTTAAAAGTCACACTGTAGACCAGGGTTGTGAAACATACAGCCTGGAAGAATGAATCTTTGGACCCGACCTGCCTTCTGTCAACAGTCTACGCTGGTGGATGTGTTCTAATAGTGTAAGGAATGTTTTCTTGGCACACTTTAGGTCCATTAATACCAATCAATCATTGCTTGAAGGCCACAGCCTGTTTGAGAACTGTTGCTGGCCATGTGAATCCCTTCATGGCCACGTTTTATCCATCTTTCAGTCATCCCAAGTTTGTTTCATGAACATCAACAAGGAGTTCAGTGGCACTAGATCGGAGCCTGTAGAACATGTGGGTTGTGGTAGAAGGGGGGATTCTCGCCATGAAGGTGCACCTGAAAAATCTGTTGGAGTTGTGAGATGCAGTCTCGTCAACATGGAGCAGGATCTCCAAGGAATGGTTTCAACATCTTGTAGAATTTATGCCTTGAAGAACTGAGACTGATTTGAGAGCCCTTCTTATGGAGACCCTACCCAGTGTGTACAGTATCGTGTTCCTAATAAAGTCCTCAGGGAGTGTACATGAGTGTATGTGTGTTTTATAGTTGTGAAACACTTTTTTAAATATAGTGGTACCTCGGAAATCGTCGAATTTGGTTCTCGGCGCATTTTGACTAGAGAAATTTGCATGTGTAAAATCATCCACCTTCATCAGATATACAAACTAAAAGCTGACCCTAGATCAGCACTACTTTTTTTGAAAGCGCGATACATTCTGTTCTTTTGTGCTCTCCAGCTATTCCAGGCAGAGCAGCGGCTGCAGAGGTGTCAGCTCCAGCTGAAAGACCTGCGACAGGCAGCAGCAGATGCCAAGCCTGAGAGTGAGTTAACAGTGGAAAATGTTCAGTGTCCTGACTGTGTGTAGGTCAAACACATGCCATTTATGTAGGTCTCTTGCTGAACCAACATTTTTTTTCAATCGTGTAAATGATTTTGGAACTTGCCCTAATATCACCATAGGCTAACATAAGAAAAAGATCAAGTTGTATTGAGCATGGTGTTTGTTCATACAAAGTAATAGTTGGGCCAAAAAAGTAATGATTACAGCAGGTTGGTGTTCAGATTCATTAACATTGCCTCTAAGTAGTTCAAGTTGAATTTGTTTGCATAAAGTTTTATTACAGTAGGGATTGTCTCAAAGTAGCTTTACAAATCCAAGCCTAGAACCCTGCTGAGCAAACCAGAGGTGACGGTGGCAGATCCCTGATACCAAAAAGGAGGAAACTTTGAAAGGAACGTGGCTCAAATGGGCAACCCATCCTCCTGTGGCTGAGACTGGCTAAGAAGATTAATTGTTAAATAATAGTCTGTATAAACAGTCGTCGTATAAACAAAGACAGCAAATGTTAGTATAACACTTTATATAAAAGTCTTGGCAGTTGAGCTATAACAATTAGTAGACGCCGAGAAGAGTGGAAGTGTCTCGGTCCAGGTGAGATATTTATGGCAGTAAGTATTATAGGTGGCCGTAGATTAGGCAGTTACTAAAGGATCTCTACCAGCCAGCAGTAGGTCAGGTCACACCAGTGCATGCACAGCTCGGCAAAGGGATGGAAACGGGGAGACAGAAGGTGACACGGACAAGAATGCACCCTGAGACCTCAGCAACCCACGGCTCCACTGTCACAGACCTAAATGGTCATGTGAGAGAGGCGAGGCCACAGCCTCTAACATCCCAGTTTAAAAACTCTTCATGCTCATGGAGCCCCAGATCTACACCTTTATCTAAGAGAGGAACAAAATGACTTGGAGCCTAGACTGAGACTCTATCTAATTCCTGGACACTGGTAGAAAGGCTATTCCATAGCTGGGGGGATTTGTAGAGAAAAGCTGTGCCCTCTGAAATAGTTTTCACTACTCTAGGTGTTATTTCCAGTGGTGCTTGAAAGTTTGTAAACCCTTTAGAATCTATATTCTGCATAAAAATGACCTAAAACATCATCAGATTTTCACACAAGTCCTAAAAGTAGATAAAGAGAACCCAGTTAAACAAATGAGACAAAAATATTACACTTGGTCATTTATTTATTGAGAAAAATGAAACAATATTACATATTAGTGAGTGGCAAAAGTATGTGAACATTTTTAATCAATAGCATGACAATCAGGTGTGAGTGGGCACCCTGTTTTATTTAAAGAACAGGGATCTATCATAGTCTGCTCTTCACAACACATGTTTGTAGAAGTGTATCATGGTACGAACAAAGGAGATTTCTGAGGAGCTCAGAAAAAGAGTTGTTGATGCTCATCAGGCTGGAAAAGGTTACAAAACCATCTCTAAAAAGTTTGGACTCCACCAATCCACAGTCAGACAGATTGTGTACAAATGGAGGAAATTCAAGACCATTGTTACCCTCCCCAGGAGTGGTCGACCAACAAAGATCACTCCAAGAGCAAGGCCTGTAATAGTTGGCGAAGTCACAAAGGACCCCAGGGTAACTTCTAAACAACTGAAGGCCTTTCTCACATTGGCTAATGTTAATGCTCATGAGTCCACCATCAGAAG